>CM073466.1:63349440-63644440 GCA_037074535.1 Gleditsia sinensis
GAGGTAGTGGTAAGCATGGTAAGACCAACTTTTGTTAGATGTTTATGTTTCCTCTTAACTAAACCATTTTGCTCAAAAGTGTAAGGACAAGTGACATAATGTTGAATGCCGTTAGCTACTAAATAAGATGCAAGTGCTTAAAATTCACTCCTTCATTTATTTGGAGTTGTTTTAATTTCTTGCCAAGTTGTAATTCAACCATTGTTAATAAATTTATGAACTTGTCATATGCTTATAATTATTTTTAAGAAAACAAACTCAAAAATACTTTAAGTATGCATCAATGAGTATCCTATAATATTTGTAACCATTGGCAAAAGAAATTAGAAATAGACCCCCCACACATGAGAATATATCAACTTTAATGAATGAGTATATTAGATGAGAGAATTATAATTTATTTTCCTCTTTAATACAACAAACATTATAAAAAAAAATAGCTTTATTCAAAAAGGGAAGCTTACAATTAGTTAAGATTTGGTTTACGACTAGTAAGGAATAGTGGCCAAGTATGTTGTACCATAGAATAAAAGAACCAACATCATTTTTATTGTTTCTACTAATTGTAGCACTACTAGTAGTAACATAATTCACAATGGAAAATCATTGGTAGCGGCATGCTTAGGTATACTAAAAGCTTTAGGATATTTAGGAAGCATATCCAAGTGATCTGGTCCCTTATAACAAAATCTCCTTGGTAACTTAAGATTTCACAAAACACTTATGAGGATGAAACTAAAAAAAAAAAAGACTACATTATCTTTTGCAAACTGAGAGACAGTAATAAGATTCTTAGTAATTTTGGGACATGAAACATATCATTAAGAGATAAAAGAAAAACAGTAAAAGAAGATTTCAATTAAGAAGAACCAGTGTGCTTGATGGCTAAACCTATTCCATCGCCTATAAATACCTTATCCTGGCCTGTAAAATCAATTTTTATTGATAAATTGTCTATGTTAGCTATTATGGTACTAATTACCCCTAAATCAGGGTACAATTGTTGTAATAACCCAAAACTTTGAAGGTTAAGTACAAATCATTTGAAACAAGGAAGTTGAGAACAATGTAAAATTTTAGAGCGTTTCTGACCTTTCTTCACTCAAATAAGCATAAATCACGCATATGAAATCTAAATTACAGGATTCCAATTTCTATTGAAAGATAAGACATATATCTACAACTTTGATGTTGGGAACTTTTGCTAATATAGTGAATATTATAGTGATAAGAGGCAAAAACCGCAGCATAGTGTGGTCTGGACCTTTTCTCACTATTTTATGCATAACTCCTTCATATGAACTCCAAATTAGGTGATTCAAGTGGCTACAGAAATCTAAGAGAAATGGCTACAACTTTCATGTTGGACGTTTTGTCAAATTCGGCTAAATAAGTTCTCCGCGGCGAGAATATTTCGCCGGCGGCGAGAATACTGCAGCATTTTCCCGAGAGCATGAGATTTCTGGTTTCCAAACTCGCTGCGGCGAAAATATACTCGCCGCCGGCGAAAATCGTGGCTCGCCGCGGCGAGAATGAGTTCACCGGCGGTGAGATTCGTCAGATAGGCATTTTTAGCGGTCCCCCCCCTCCCTTTTTCCTTCATTTCCTCCATAGTTGGACCTTCCTCTCTCTCTCTAGAATTTTCTCCACCTTCTCTCTAAGATATCTCATCATCTGGACGTCCGATTTGAGCAAGCAAGATACCATTGGACTCGTGGGAAGGAGAGCTACAAACCCCACCGATCATTTTCGCCGGAAAACTGCCGGAATGTCGTCGAAAAATTGCATAAATAGTAACCTCCAAGGTAAAACTCCGTCCAATCGCGTTTTAAGCTTCGTTCTTCCAAAATTCTTTCCATAGATAGTTTTAGAATTAGTTTCTATACTAGAATATAAGGTTTTTAGGTTTAGGGTTAGTTTTTCGGCTGGCATGAATAGTGACGTTTAGGTTTATTGAATTTTCATGTTATGTCTATGTTTCCTAGGTTGTTGAACCACCACGAGGTAAAATTCTCGTTGTTGGACTCCTAGTAAGGTGAGTGGATTTTTCATACTATAGCGCATGTTTTAGGAATTTGATTTATAACTCTCTCGTATGATTTTAACTAGTTGGAATGTATGTTAAATTGTTTTACCACTTTGAAAACCAATATATTCCAACCATGTTAGAAATTATAAATTTCAATCTTAGTTGAACCCTAGGTATGCAGGACAAGCATCTAGACTGATAATTCTCCATTTGAGCTAGATTTATAGAAATGTAAACTTAGTCATAGAAATGAACTAAGTTAGCCATGAAATGATTTGATGCATGCGAACATCTATGCGACGTCTACGGACAATATGTTTAAAGGGAAAGTTTATGATGATAAAGGTCTCCATGGGAATACATGGATGAAACATATTTTAGAACGGAATTTTATGCATGAAAAGAGTTAGATGGAGAATTATCACTTTATTATAATGTTATTGAAATTTTTTACTTTAAACTTTTTGAATAGCATATTTCAAATGTTTTCTATTGGAGGGACCCTTTTAGATCACTGTTAGCTAGCCGCAAGGAGTGCTAGCCCTGGTGCACCATGGTCATGCGAAGGCTTCGGCCTAGGATACTCTGACGGGCATATGACTGCCTAAGACACAGGGATTTAGGGTGGACTTATGTCTACATCTACAGTGATTACCATACCTTTGCTGTGTGCTTTGGGAATTTAGGGTGGACTTATGTCTACGCCTACAGTGATTACCCTACCCTTGCTGTGTGCTTGGGGGAGATGATAGATCTGTTAGGAAAGATCTCCAATAAACTAGTGCATTTTTCTTAAAGATTAAATATTTCTAAACAATCTCATTCATCATTGTCATTGCATAAATAACTTCATTTATTACTTACCATGCATAATTGATTTGCTCTACTGTTACTGATTTAAATCTTGATTTATCTTTTGAATATACATTTGAACTGTTTAGCTTTTCTTTCAATAAATTATGGTTAAATGCTTAATGTTTCTATTATTATCTTTACATTTGGATTTCAATTATTAAACCCATTGCGAAACACTTGTGCTTGGTTTGCCTTGTTTCAGTTATAGCATGATTTACCCATTCACTGAGATGTGGTCTCACCCCTCTTCTGTTTTCTCCCAACAGATGGTCAAAGAGACTTTGATCCAATTACAGCTTTGTAGAAGGCTGAATATAGCATTGGTGGGCCCCAGTTTGGGCAATGCTATTTTGTAATGATTGTCTAGTTTAGTTTATGTCTAGAGTAACTCCATGAATTTACAGGCAGGATCCTCTCTTCTTGCATATTTTGATGTGTTGTTTGGAAAATGGTTTTATGTTTTACAACGATGTTGTATTATGAGGCCATGGGCCAAGTTGAATAACAAATGTTGGATTCATGAGATATATATATATATATATATATATATATATATATATATATATATATATATATATATATATATATATATATATATATACAGTATTTCCTTATATTGGATGTGGCATATGTGGCCAGTTATATTTATTATGTACTCTGGATTGTGTGCTGGATGTTTGTATGTGCTATGCGTTAGGCTTGCGGCTAGGGGGAAACCCTTATGCCGTGCCGATCATGTGTTTCATCATTTAGGGCCGTGACAGATTGGTATCAGAGGTTTAGGTTTTCTTGTGTTCATGGAGTAACGGACCTTTAGGTAGGACTTTGAGTATGGGTGTGAATCCGGACATGCTTATACTCACGGTGCTGCTAAAGGGGTTCGTTAGGATGTTGTCTTTTTGTTCAAGTAAGTCAGTTTATAGTATGCTATGTTGGCATGGTTAAGTGACGGTTGGGCTATCTCTGTTTTATAGCGAGATGCCAGTTATATGAGATGTTATTTGCTTTCCCTTGCTATGTGCTTGGGAAAAGACCTATACAGAGTCTCTTCGCGTGTCCTCTTGAATGGTAGTAGGGCAAACCTCAGCGGAATGCTGAGTTTAGGCGAATCCTATACCACCAAGGTACGGAAGGGGTCAAACTCTAGTATAATGGTTTCTGAATGTGACATCCGTTGTACCCGGTTGTCTAGATATGGTAGATTGTGATGTGATATTGAGAATGAATTTGTTGGCATTATCTCATGTCATTTTGTAATGTCACTAGAAGGTGATTAAATTCAATATTCTTGGAGAATTTTTCTCTTGATACAAAGAAATCTTAGTGAGATACCCAGTAACCTAATCTCTGCTTTAGTAGTTCATAAGTGATTACAAAAAGGTGCCAAGGATAGTTGGCAGTGGTGAGAGATGCTGATATAAAGTATACCACTGTAAATCAAGTTCCAGTGATTAGAGAATTTTCTGATATAATTCCTGAGAAATTGCCAGAATTACCCCGAAATAATAAATAGAATTTGGTATTGATTTATTTCCTGGCCAGCGTCTATATTTCCATATAGAATGACACCCACTGAACTTAAAGAACTGAAAAAGAAATAGTTACAAGACATGTTAGACAAGGGATTTAAAAGCCCTAGTACTTTTACTTGGAGTGCTCCAATTCTATCTGTGAAAAAGAAAGATGGATCACTATGACTATACATGGATTATAAACAGTTGAATAAAGTGACATTGTGGAATAAATACTTATTACCTCGTATAGATGATCTATTTGATCAGCTAGAAAGTGCTCAACATTTCTCAAAAATTTAACTTGATTTGATATTTAGATATCATCAATTAAGGATAAGAGAAGAGGATATTAAAAAAAAAAATTTTTTTTTTTGCTTTCAAGATTCGACCTGGACACTATGAGTTTATAGTTATGTCATTTGGGTTGACAAATGCCCCAGCTACATTTATATATTTAATGAATAAGTAATTAAGTCATCCCTAAATCAAGTTGTTATTATATTTATTGATAATATACTAGAATATTTCAAGAGTTCAGAGGATCATAAGTAATGATTAAAGATAGTATTACAAACTCCAAGGGAGTATCAGCTATATGCTAAGTTCTCAAAATATGAATTTTGACTTAGTAATAGTACTTTCTTAAGGTATGTGGCTAGCAAGATGGTATCCGATAACCCTAAGACACATCTTGCTACAGTTACAGATGAAGATCCAAGTCCAATTTGCGCTTTTTACTATGGTCTGTTGTCCATTCTATTTGAGCTGTGATTGGATCAAGTACATGAACATATGCTTGTAAAGCAGCATCAATCAACTCCTCAGCATTTGAAGCTGAGATGAGAATTCGTCGTGCTGAGTGTGAGATGAACATTTGTTCCACAGCATGATCAAGGAAAGATAACAGACCATCAAAGAAGTGATTAACATTTAACAAACCTAGCGGTTTGTGATGCATATTTAGTTGTGCCCAAGAGACTATCTGGAAAATTTCTTCTAAAGTACCAAAACCCCCTGGTAAGGCAATGAAGGCATCAGCATTGCTCATCATTCTAGCCATGCGCTCATGCATGGATACAACCCTAAACTCTTCCCCAATTTTTTTTCCTACGATGTTAGATGCAGCTAGAGCTGTAGGAATAATACCTAAAACTTGGCATCCTCCTACATGTACAGCTGTAGACACACACCTCATTAACCCACGGTTACCTCCACCATAGACTAGATGAATTTTTCTCCTGGCCAGCACCATACCCAAGTTTTGTGCTGCTTTCACATATTCTCCGTCCTTTCCAGCACTGGAACCACAAAAAACGCAAACATTTCGAAATTGACGAAATGCAATTCCCTCCATAGCTGCACACACCCTAATTTTGAGTATGAAAATAAAGATACTAATGTGTGCATTTACAGAACTTAGAGAAAAACATACTTATAATAGCTATGCGAATAGGCTAGACATAATGAGAACAACTATGTGAGTGATTGGCGGAGATCAGCTAAATTGAAGGTGAAAATTTTAAAAAAATAACGGCAAGCATGCATATATACAGTAGTTATGACTGTGACCCATATTAAGCACGTAAAGAGAATAAGGTTAAGATATCACCAGAAATTAGCATTTTCCTTATTATTTTTATGAAGCATTGATGTCTTGATTCTTACAGAAAATTTGTAAGTGGTAGGCGTAAAAGAGAGAAAAGATTGAAAAATGCAAATCAGTTAATTGTTGAAGAGGAACAATCAAAAGATTTATCTTGTTTTTCCCAATGTTCTTACCAGTCGACTATTGGTTTATAAGTTGACTAGCTATTTTGAGAAATTTTAATTTGGACTGATTGTTTTATAGTTGATTGATTACATCTGTTTTGAAGCAATCAACTGCATCCTACCAGTTAACTATGTGTTCTTTGCTTCTCACAGACTTTTATAAGCTGAGAAATAATTATTTTTCATATGATATTCTTTCACCGAATAACGATAGCTTTGAATTAAAATTTTGGCACATATATTCAAAATTTGCAGCCACTGATTTTCACCGAACTAGTAGTTAGATTTTGTTTACAAATTTTCAAGAATTACGGCCATCGATTTTAATTTCCTGTCAATGTTTTGTCCAAACTTCTGACTTCCTCTTTTGGCACTACGCTCTATTATGAGTTCCACATGTTCTACTGTATTGTCTTACATTAATGTTTAGCATTAATTGCAAGATTCTTTTTCCTTATTATAAGGAGGGTTAATTTCTAATCTTTGGAACTCAGTTATTATGGTGTTCAACTGATTAGTAGATTAAAGTAATAGAGATTTTTGAAAAGAATAGATGGATGATGATTTAATGGTGCTTTGACGAATATAATCAAAGGAATTAACGGTGTTAAAGTTTTGAGGAGTAAAGTATGGAAAATAAGATTTAAGTTAATCTTGAAATTTTTAATTTGGAAACATGGAAAATATTTTGAGAATCATCTCTGAGAATAATGTAAGTAATTAAGATAATTGTGTTAAGAATTTATACTTTGCTAAATTGAGAGTAGTATCTAGAATGTAAATCATGTTGAGATTTGAAAATTTACGTATAAATAATTGTTAAGAAAAGAGATTTCAGAAGAAGCCATAAATTGTAAATATGGATAAACCGAGGTAATAAGGATATACTGAGATAAAAATGGTACTAGTATAATGGTAAAAAGAAGATACAAGTTAAATTTTTCATTGGCCGATATGTTGGCAAATACGAATTGAATATATTATCTCAAGAGAGTTATTCAGGAAGTCTAAGGATCTTTATTAGATTATAATATGACTAATACTAAATTTAAATGATGTGTTTATACATTAGAAGTTATGCTTTAAGTATCTTTATATTATTGTGGTAAAAGTTGGAAGAAATTAATTGTCCTTAGTTGAACTTAATCATACAATGGCATCATTTGAAGTTTTACATAAACATCATAGGTTTCTTAATATGTGAGTGAATTGAGAAAAGTTAAACTTTGAAAATCTAGTTTGGAATAACATGCAATAGATAGAATATGACTTATCTAAATTGATGATGCTAGCTTGGAGAGCATGCTTCAAGCATATGTTTTTTTTTAGATTGGTGAGAGATTCCTTAGCAGAATCTGTCTATAATAAAATGATATTGGAAGATTTAAGCCTTATGTAAGAGGTGTTACAAATGTTTTGTTAAATGACTCAGTGGAGTTAAATTTATTATAAGATGTTATTGAAAAAGTGAAAATTGATTAGAAAAAGAAATACAAGTAACTCAATACTAGTCAAAGGTCTATAAGGACCATGAATGTTGAGCACTAGGAATTATTAATTGGTGACCACATATTCTTTAATGACTCACCAATGAAAGAGGTAATGAGATTTGGGAAGAAAGGAAAGTTACACTTTCGGTATATAGAACCATTTGAAATTTTTGATAGGATCGGTTCAGTGGCTTATTATTTGGCTTTACCTCCTAAATTGGGTAATGTCCATTTAGCCTTTCATGTGTTTATGATATGAAAACATTTACCGGATCCTACACATGTTATACAATGTCCACAAATTCAGTTACAGGAAAATTTAACCTATGAGAAACAACCAGTAGCAATAGTGAACAGACAAGTAAAGGAGTTACGGTCAAAAGAAATACCTGTAGTGAAAGTGATATGGAAAAAAAAAATCACTCTTATGAGAAAGTTACTTGGGAAAGAGAGTAGGATATACGCGCCAGATATCCGCATTTATTTGAACAAAGAGGTTAGTATTTATTTGCAACTGTGGTGATAAAATTTGGGGACCAAATTTCTTTAAGGGGGAAATTAGGGTAGGAACAGTGGCATACCGCCTAGCCCTACCACCTGAATTGAGTGAAGTGCATCCAGTCTTCCATGTCTCGATGCTAAGGAAGTATCTACCTGACCCATCTCATGTAATTCAACTGCAAGAAATCCTTTTGGATGACAAGTTGGCCTACGAAGAGAAACCTGTGGCCATTGTTGATAGACATGTGAAAAAGTTGAGGTCTAAGGATAACCCTATAGTGAAGGTGATTTGGCAGAATCATTCCAAAGAGGAAGCTACGTGGGAAGTAGATGACGTCATAAGAGAGAAGTATCCACAGCTATTCCAAGAGTAGTCTTGTGTTTTCATGTTGTTGGTTTTTGTAAAATTCGGGGACCAAATTTTTATAAGGAGGGGAGAATGTAATAACCCAAACCTTTGAAGGTTAAGTACAAATCATTTGAAACAAGGAAGTTGAGAACAATGTAAAATTTTAGAGCGTTTCTGACCTTTCTTCACTCAAATAAGCATAAATTGGGCATATGAAATCCAAATTACATGATTCCAATTTATGTTGAAAGATAAGCCATATATCTACAACTTTGATGTTGGAAACTTTTACTAATTCCGTGAATATGATAGTGATAAGAGGCAAAAAACTGTAGCATAGTGTGGTCTAGACCTTTGCTCACTATTTTATGCATAACGCCTTTATATAAACTCAAAATTAGGTGATTCAAGTGGCTTCAGAAAGCTAAGTACAACTTTCATATTGGACGTTTTGTCAAATTCGGCTAAATGAGTTCACCACGGCGAGAATACTGCAGCATTTTCCCGAGAGCATGAGATTTCTGGTTTCCAAACACGCCGCGGCGAAAATATGCTCGCCGCCGGCGAAAATCACGGGGAGAATGAGTTCGCCGGCGGCGAGATTCGTTAGATAGGCATTTTTAGCGGTCCCCCCTCCCTTTTTCCTTCATTTCCTCCATAGCTGGACCTTCCTCTCTCTCTCTAGAATTTTCTCCACCTTCTCTCTAAGATATCTCATCATCCGGACGTCCGATTTGAGCAAGCAAGGTACCGTTGGACTCGTGGGAAGGAGAGCTACAAACCCCACCGATCATTTTCGCCGAAAAACTGTCGGAATGTCACCAGAAAATCACATGAATAGTAACCTCCAAGATAAAACTCCATCCAATCGCATTTTAAGCTTCGTTCTTCCAAAATTATTTCCATAGATAGTCTTAGAATTAGTTTCTATACTAGATATAAGGTTTTTAGGTTTAGGGTTAGTTTTCCGGTCGGCATGAATAGTGAAATTTAGGTTTATTGAATTCTCATGTTATGTCTATGTTTCCTAGGTTGTTGAACCACCACGAGGTGAAATTCTCGTTGTTGGACTCCTAGTAAGGTGAGTGGGTTTTTCATACTATAGCGCATGTTTTAGGAATTTGATTTATAACTCTCTCGTATGATTTTAACTAGTTGGAATGTATGTTAAATTGTTTTACCACTTTGAAAACCAATATGTTCCAACCATGTTAGAAATTATAAATTTCAATCTTAGTTGAACCCTAGGTATGCAGGGCAAGCATCTAGACTGATAATTCTCCATTTGAGCTAGATTTATAGAAATGTGAACTTAGTCATAGAAATGAACTAAGTTAGCCATGAAATGATTTGATGCATGCGAACATCTATGCTACGTCTACGGACAATATGTTTAAAGGAAAAGTTTATGATGATAAAGGTCTCCATGGGAATACATGGATGAAACATATTTTAGAACGGAATTTTATGCATGAAAAGAGCTAGATGGAGAATTATCGCTTTATTGTAATGTTATTGAAATGTTTTACTTTAAACTTTTTGAATAGCATATTTCAAATGTTTTCTATTGGAGGGACCTTTTTAGATCACTGTTAGCTAGCCGCAGGGAGTGCTAGCCCTGGTGCACCATGGTCATGCGAAGGCTTCGGCCTAGGATACTGTGACGGGCATATGACTGCCTAAGACACAGGGATTTGGACTTATGTCTACGCCTACAGTGATTACCATACCCTTGCTGTGTGCTTGGGGGATTTAGGGTGGACTTATGTCTACGCCTACAGTTATTACCTTACCCTTGCTATGTGCTTGGGGGAGATGATAGATCTGTTAGGAAAGACCTCCAATAAACTAGTGCATTTTTCTTAAAGATTAAATATTTCTAAACAATCTCATTCATCATTGTCATTGCATAAATAACTTCATTTATTACTTACCATGCATAATTGATTTGCTCTACTGTTACTGATTTAAATCCTGATTTATCTTTTGAATATACATTTGAACTGTTTAGCTTTTCTTTCAATAAATTATGGTTAAATGCTTAATGTTTCTATTATTATCTTTACATTTGGATTTCAATTATTAAACCCATTGTGAAACACTCGTGCTTGGTTTGCCTTGTTTCAGTTATAGCATGATTTACCCATTCACTGAGATGTGGTCTCACCCCTCTTCTGTTTTCTCCCAACAGATGGTCAAAGAGACTTTGATCCAGTTACAGCTTCATAGAAGGCTGAATATAGCGTTGGTGAGCCCCAGTTTGGGCAAGGCTATTTTGTAATGATTGTCTAGTTTAGTTTATGTCTAGAGTAACTCCATGAATTTACAGGCAGGATCCTCGCTTCTTGCATATTTTGATGTGTTGTTTGGAAAATGGTTTTATGTTTTACAATGATGTTGTATTATGAGGCCATAGGCCAAGTTGAATCACAAATGTTGGATTCATGTGATATATATATATATATATATATATATATATACACACAGTATTTCCTTATATTGGATGTGGCATATGTGGCCAGTTATATTTATTATGTACTCTGGATTGTGTGCTGGATGTTTGTATGTGCTATGCGTTAGGCTTGCGGCTAGGGGGAAACCCTTATGCCGTGACGATCATGTGTTTCATCATTTGGGGCCGTCACAATTGTAGATCACAAACTATTACAGAGGTTTCCATCATTGCCTAGATAGGAGAGTTAGGTCTGAAGTTCTAATTTTTAGCATGAAAATTACCAAATCCACCATTTTAAGTACCAAACTAATTCAAGTGATAACACTACCAAGCCTGGTGTCCAGGTTCCCTCATTATTGACATTGAACCCCCAAGAATTTTAGCAATTATTTCTACCTCTACCAACATGAAATTGTCCTATGTTGGTATTTTTACCAAAACCAAACATCTCTTGAAAATTGATTGTTCAAGAAATTTTTAAAAACAACTCTTCTAATTTATTAAATTGTGACTAGTGAGACTGACATGAAGTGTGTGTTAGATTTGCTTTAGGTGTAGTAGAATGAAGCTCATTCTTAGCGTTTTTTATTCTTTCTTCTTGTGCCATAAGTAAAGCCTCAATTTCATCAATTTTGTATGGATCATTTATTGAAGAAAAAATAATTATAAATGCATCAAACTCACTACTTAACCCCTAAGAAATTAACTCTATTTTCTCACATTCACTCATTGGTGAGCTAATATTAGTTAAGGAATAAAATTGTTTTTTATTTTAAGCATATAGTCAGTAATTGTTAAATACCTTCAACCTTGACCACATTTGATAAGAACTCTCAATCCTAACCATCTTAGTTAGCAAACTTTCTTGTCACTGAAGACAATAGCAATGACATTAACAACTTATCTTGCCTTCTTTAGAGTAGAAAATCTCCAATGATCCTGCCTAGTGCTTCATCTTCCTAAGTTTTGTACATGGTGGTGTTGCATTTTGACCTCTAAAAATTTTCCAAATAGTGACCACATATCGAAGTAATCACCAGCTATTTCCATGACAAAAAAATTAGCTCTTTAAGTTTGATAAAAATAAAATGTGAGAAGGAAACCAAATCTTTCTTTTGAAACATTGTTAGAGAAGTTAAAGATAATGAGAAAGTCTCCATTTTGCATAATCACAACTTTGATACCATGAGGGAAATCTATTGTCACTCCCCCAATTTAAGGGAATGCAATTGACACGAGTAGTAGATAACTTTAACGTTATTCTATTGCAAACTTGCTTCGAGTATATCACATATTAGGATTAATAATATACGTTTACAAGTTCTTCAATATATCCAAATATACAGGTCAAGTCTTTATACACATATTACAGCAGAAGCAGGGATCCTGTCTGTGGCGTTCAGAGCATACTCTAGAATATAAGTACAAAATAATTTAAACACTGTGAGCCTGGGAAGCAACGTAGGCTCACCCAGATAGTATGACACCTAGTTGATCATGTAGCTATAGGACCAAACTCTGTATCCTTATCTGAAAAAATATAAGTATCATGTAGTGAATTTGACAACTTAGTGAGTAGATAATACCTTCTATGACCTCTTAGGTTAACATATGGATGTACTCATATTTTTAAATTTGTCACATAGAAAATACAGTTCAGAAGTACATCCATATGGAACCCACATTTCAAATATTCTCAAAACAAAGGATATTCATATATCCAAAATCATATACTATATTGTATGATCATTAAACAAATGTTGTTATGCATCAAAATATTTGGTTGTATTGAAGAACTTGTAAATGTATGTTATTAATCCTGATATGTGATATACTTGAAGCAAGTATGCAATAGAATAACGTTAAAGTTATTTGCTACTCGTGACAATCGCATTCCCTTAAATTGGGGGCATGACAAGTTGGTATTAGAGAAATAGATTTCCCTGTGGCTAACAGAGTAAAATATTCTTTATTAGGACCATTAGTATGGATATGAGCCGGACATATTTATACTTTAGGTCCTGCTGAGGGATTCTATAGGGTTTCACTTTCCTTTCTATTCCAAGTTTGTTAAAGTTCCTAGTATAAGACTGATTGAATATTATGGTATTTGAAAAAGTTGTTTTGTTTTGTATAGTCAATGATGCTGCTAAGAACTAGAGCAGTTGCTAGAGAAGCTGTAGATCGTGCACCATCTGCTGAAGAGTCTGCACAATCTGCCATTCTAGTACAAAGAGGCCATGGTAGAGGCCGACCTAGAGGCAGAGGCAGAGGGCGTGCATGGGGTATGAGAATCCTAAAATATGATAAATAGATTCATATATCTGATAGAGTCTCTAAGGAGAGAGTAAAACCCCATCAAGAGCTACATAATAGAACAGCTGGTATGATTGCTAGCATACACAAGAGCTTAGATACATTGGTTGGATTTATAGTAGAACAAGGCAGAAGGGATGGCTAACCACCAAAAAATGCTCCTAAAGCATAAGAATTGGAAAGACCAGCTGAACAAAAGAACAAGTTTACATGGATTGAGGTGACATTACTGCAATTCCTTAAGCTAAAACCCCTGACTTTTTTGGGGTCAAATATTCAAGAGGACCCACATATATTCATTGATGTTGTAGAATGAATTGTCAGAGCTTTAGGATGTTCCATTAGAAGATTTGTTGAACTAGTATCCTTTCAACTATCAAATATGACTCAAGTTTGGTTTGAGACTCTAGTACAAGGAAGAGCAATTACTTTACCACCAATAGAGTGGGATGAATTTAAGAAAGCATTTATAAATCATTTCCTACCAATGAGTGAAAGAGACAAGAGGGCCAGAGAATTTGAAGAATTAAGATAGACACCGAATATGACAGTTTCTAAATATGACATCCGTTTTACTTGGTTGTCTAGATATGCACTATATCTGGTTTCTAATAAAAAAGATAGAATTAAGAGATTTGTTTTAAGATTGATACGCCAATTGTTTAAATCGGTGGGTCCCTAGATGAACCATTTCTTAACTTATTCAGCGGCTGTAAATTGTGCTAGAATGATGGAAACACGAGAGCTATCAGACATAGAATGTCTAAAGAGAAGAAAAAGAGACCGAGATAGTAATATTCAGGATAATTATAATCCTAATGTAAGAGGACCCAGATTTTAGAATCCACAGCATTTGATTCAACCAAGATCTAGTAGCTCCAGGCAAGCATCAATCAATATTAATAAGCAAAGAATGATACAAATAGATATGAGACCCACTAGTTAACATGATTTAAGATTGATTCCACTGTGTCCCATTTGTGGTAGGCCTCATACTAGACAGTGTTGCAGAGAAACTGATGCATGTTATAAGTATGGACAAGTAGGTCATTTGATGAGGAATTGTCCACAATTACAAAATGTGAATCAAGTATTAGTACAACCAGCTTCACCCCCTGTATCTGTACTAGCACGACCAGCTAGAGCAGCTTTAGGTTAAGCAAGTAGTGGTGGTATTAGTAGAGGATCAGGAAACCGAGGCCAAGAATAAGCCCAAGTCTTTGCCTTAACACGATAGGATGCTCAAGTCTCAAATGTAGTGATGACAGGTACATTATCAGTGTGTTCCCATAAAGCATATGTATTTTTCAATCCTGATTCTACTCATTCTTATATATCACCATGCTTTGCTAAGAAATTGGGTAAAGATCCTACTAGTTTACATTGTTCTTTTATGGTTGCTATTCTATTGGAAATTTTTTTACTGGTAAATCATGTGAGATTTCGATAGAAGATAGTGAGACTCTTGTGGATTTGATAGTTTTAGATATGATAGACTTTGATGTTATACTGGGAATGGATTGGTTATCATCATGCCATGCCATTTTAGACTTTCACCTTAAGGTGATTAAGTTTAATATTCCTAGAGAATCTCCTTTCTTGATACAAGGAGATCATAGTGAGGTACCTAGTAATTTAATATCTGCTCTAACAGCTCATAAGCTATTGCAAAAGAGATGCCAAGAGTATTTAGTAATGGTCAAATATGTTGATATAAAGTACCCCAATGTAGAGCAGGTTCTAGTGGTTAGAGAATTTCTTGATGTGTTTCCTGAGGAATTGTCAAGGTTACCCCCAGAACGAGAAATTGAGTTTGGTATTGACTTACTTCCTGGAACCCAACTAGTGTTTATACCCCCATATAGCATGGCACCGACTGAACTCAAGGAATTGAAAAATCAGTTACAAGACTTGTTGGACAAGGGATTTATATGCCCTAGTACTTCTCCTTAGGGTGTTCCAATCCTATTTATGAAAAAGAAAGATGGATTGTTACGGTTGTGCATTGATTACAGACAGTTGAATAAGGGGATAGTACGTAATAAGTATTAATTACCTAGTATATATTATTTGTTTGACCAGCTATAGGTTGCTCAATGTTTTTCAAAAATTGATTTGAGATCTGCGTATCATCAATTGAGGATAAGGGAGGAGGATATTCTGAAAACTGCTTTCATGAATCGATATAGGCACTATGAGTTCTTAGTAATGCTATTTGGTTTAACAAATGCCCCATTTGTATTCATAGATTTGATAAATAGAGTATTTAAACCTTTCCTAGATCAATTTGTTATTGTATTCATAGATGATATCCCGATATATTCAAAGAGTTTAGAGGAGCATAAGCGACATTTAAAGATAGCTTTACAAATCCTAAGAGAACACCAGACAGCTTAAGCTACATGAGCAAAATTATCCGACTCTTGATTTGGAAATGGAAGCAGTGGTTTTTGCTCTCAAAATTTGGAGGCATTATCTGCATGGTGAGACATGTGAAATCTATACAGATCATAAAAGCCTCAAATACATTTTTCAACAAAAAGATCTTAACTTGAGACAAAAGCGATGGATGAAATTGCTTAAAGATTATGATTGTATAATATTGTATCATCCAGGTAAGGCTAATGTAGTGGGTGATGCATTAACCAAGAAGTCTATGAGTAGTTTGGCTCATATCATAGTGGTAAGGAGGCCTTTGGTTAAAGAAATGCATAAGTTGGAAAGTCATAGGGTAGTATTTGAAGTAAAAGAGCCTAGGATACTATTAGGCAATATATAATTTCAATCGTCTTTGGTTGAGTATGTGAAAAAGGCATAGGAAGATGTTGCCTATTTATGCAAGAAAATTGAAGAGGTGAAAAATGGCAGTGATGTTGAATTTACTATAGATTCTGAAAGAATTTTGAGATTGGGCAAACGGTTGTGTACTTAATTAAGAAGAACTCAAGAAAAAGATTTTAGAGAAAGCTCATAGATACAAATATACCATTCATCCTGGGGTAACTAAAATGTATCAAGAACTAAAAGAAATATATTGGTGAGATGGAATGAAGAAGGATATAGCTGATTATGTTTCTCGGTGTTTAACATGTCAACAAGTAAAAGCAGAACATCAAAGGCCTACAGGATTACATCAACAGATAGAGATACCTAAATGGAAATAGGAAAGAATAATTATGGATTTTGTTACAGGGCTACCGCAGACACTAAAAGGGCTTGATTCAATATGGGAGATCATTGATAGGTTGACTAAATTAGCACATTTTCTACTAGTGAAAACCACATACAACATAGCTTAGTATGCAAATTTATATTTGAATGAGATAGTGAGATTTCATGGAGTGCCAATATCGATTATTTTTGATTGAGGACCACAATTCACAGCTCGTTTTTAGAGAGCCTTCCAAGAAGCTTTGGGCACGAACTTAAATCTTAGTACTGCTTTTCATCCTTAAAAAGATGGACAATCTGAGTGATCCATCGAAATATTGGAAGACATGCTTTGGGCATGTGCTAAATTTTCAAAGTAGTTGGGAAAGATTCTTACCCCTAGCTAAATTTGCTTATAACAACAGCTACTAAGCTAGTATACAAATGGCTCTTTTTGAGACATTATATGGTAGACGTTGTCGTTCTCTGATTGGATGGTTTGAGATGGACAAAGCTAAGATTTTATGGCTTGATTTGGTACAAGATGCACTCGACAAGGTAAAGTTAATTAAGGAAAGGTTATTAGCAGTCTAGAGTAGACAGAAAGCTTATGTTGATAATAGATGTCAACCATTAGAATTTGTCGTAGCTGAACATGTCTTCTTGAAGATATCTCCTATGAAAGGAGTAGTAAGATTTGGGAAGAAAGGAAAGTTAAGTCCACGGTACATAGGACTATATGAAATTCTTGATAGAATTGTCCTAATAGCTTATCGTTTGGCTTTGCCACCTGCATTGAGTAATGTACATATAGTCTTTCATGTGTCTATGCTACAGAAATACTTACCAGATCCTACACATGTTATATAATGCCCATAATTTTAGTTTCAGGAAGACTTAACTTATGAGGAACAACTAGTAGCGATAGTGGATAGACAAGTGAAGAAATTGAGTTCAAAAGAAATACCTACAATGAAAGTGATGTGGCAGAATCACTCTTCAGAAAAGGCTACTTGGGAAAGAGAGAATAATATGCACGCCAAATACCTACATCTTTTTTAATCATGAAGTTAGTTTTATTTGTAAATATATAGATGAAATTCGGGGACCAAATTTCTTAAAGGGGGAAGAATGTAATAACCCCAAAATAAAGGAAAAACATCATAAATTAAAGAAAATTTTGAATGAAAGTGAGGATTATGGAAATAGAGATAAGTACAATTGGAAATGTGCTTACTTATCATATTGTTTGAGAAATTGTGAAGCTAATATGAGGATTTAAGTTTTGGGGCAAAATGTGATTTTCTAAAAGTTTAGGCGTCAAAATGTAAATAAAAAAATTGCAAAGACATCCCTAAACAATTGAAATTTTGCTAATAGGTCCCTCAGAGGAGTTTAAGAGAAACCAGATGCAAAATTTGACATGAAACTTCAGCACTCTCTCTCTCTCCCAAAACTCACATTTTTCTCTCTAAAAATCCTAAAAAATTTCTCTAGATTTCTAGCACTTCTGAACCTCAGATTTCAACACCACACCGCCTATGGATTCAGAATGACGAGGACTACAATTCTATCTGATTGGGTTCTGGAAATTTGGTCGAAAATTTGTCGAAAAGTGGAGGAGAAACCCTAGGAAGGTAAGTTCTAAATCTCCTACTTAGAGTCCTTAAAGGAAAAATCTAACACCATAGATCGATTTGGGAGGTGAAAAAACCTTGGGATATGAAATTTCGCTGCCATCTAATAACTTTTGTATGTCCTGAACAGTAAATCCGACTGTTGTGAATAATAATTTTCGGCTGTGAACAGTAATTTCTGGCGGTAAACAATACCCACAGTTGACCATCGTTGACTAGGCTGTCAGAGGCTAAATTTCATGATTCTAGAGTTATTTCTTAGGGTTTTGGACCTTCCAACTTATTTTTGAGGTCCATTTTATCAGTTTTGACTTGAAAAAAATATGTTTTAGGGCTATCTAACTTGGAATACTAGTTTTGTGAGTAGATAATTCTTTCTATGACTTATCCTATACACTTCTTGAACTTTAAATGTATAGTTAATTTTTTTTACAAGTTATTTATACTTTTATATGTTTCTGAAATGGAGTAACCTACCTGATTTATTTATTTTCTGACTTAGAGTTCAAGAAGAGCATGGTTTTGAAAATAGATTTTTGAACTCATTGTATATGTGATACTAAATGTATTTTTCATCATATGGTAAAGTGAATATTTATGCACATGGCATTGATATGTAAAGTTATAAGATTGCCTTAGAAAAGGGCACGTATATGTGATAAACCCTGATTAAGAGATTTATGACAGATGAGCTGTACTGAGACTGAAATTCTTATTATACTGAAAGCTCTATTTTGAATGATATGGCATATGTGCATATGATAATTTCTATGGAGGAATCCTATTAGAAATACTATTTGCTAACAGCAGGTGATGTTAGCCCTGATGCACCTTAATACCTTAGTTAGCAGAGGTGGTGCTAGCCTCATGTGACAACCAACACACGAGATATGATATGTGATGGAGAGCGGGATGCCTCCTATTTGGGGGAGATGCTGACTATATGATATGTGACTTGCCTCCCTTGCTGTGTGCTTGGGAAATATCTATATTAGAGTTTTTTTGCATGTCCTCTTGAATGGTGGTAAGGAAAACCTCAGCGGGATACTGAGTTTAGGCAAATCCTACATCACCAAAGTACGGAAGGGCCTGAACTCTAATATGGTGGTTCTGATATGGGATCCTCCTAATATTTTTATGAGAAATATTTTCATGCATAATATTATTTGATTAATGATCATACAGTATTGCATATGATTTTAAATATCTAAATAATTTGAACTGAGAACATTTGAGATGCGAATCCCA
This sequence comes from Gleditsia sinensis, assembly GCA_037074535.1. Classification (NCBI taxonomy): domain Eukaryota; kingdom Viridiplantae; phylum Streptophyta; class Magnoliopsida; order Fabales; family Fabaceae; genus Gleditsia; species Gleditsia sinensis. The sequence goes on from CM073466.1 coordinate 63,368,755, forward strand.
TATAGATGTACCTCTGAACTATAATATTCTATGTGATAAATTTTAATATATGTGTACATCCATATATTGACCTAAGAGGTCATAGGAGGTTTTATCTGGTCACTGCATTATCAAACTCACTACACGATATTTACATTTTCTTTCAGATAAGGATATAGAGTTTAGACTTAGAACTACGTGATCAACTAGGAGTCATATTCTCTAGGTGAGTCTACATTACTTCCAAGGCTCACAATGTTTAAACATTATGTATTTGTAATCTAGAGTATGCTCTAAATGCCACAGGTAGGATCCCTTCTTCTATTGTACTTTGATGTGTATAGACTTGGTATGTATATTTTGTATACATAAGAATACCTATCTATAAAGAAGTGTATTATACATGTTATGGAAATTATAGGTTCGTAAAGTATGTGTTTCACGTCTTGGCTTGTATATTTGGTTATATTGGAGAATTTGTAAACGCATGTTATTAATCCTTATATGTGATATACTTGAGCAAGTATGCAATAGAATAACATTAAAGTTATCTGCTACTCGTGACAATCGCGTTTCCTTAAATTGGGGGCGTGATACAAGATTTCTTATAATTCACATGATGAAAAATGGTCAATTAATGAATTGAAGACTATACATGTTTAGGAAGAAGAAAAGTTAGTGACAGTGCTAGGTGATAGTGCATTGTTGGAAACTACCTGTGGGAAAAACAAAGCTAAAAAAAGATGAGAAATCTTAAGCCAATCAAAAAGATGATTAGAAGGGAAAAGGTAAAATACCATCTTAAGCTAATGTTAAGAAAGAAGCAAAGTTTTTATTTTGTAAAAGGAAGGGACACATGAAGAAGGAAAATGCCAAATTCCAAAAATTTCTTGAGAAAAAAGTCAATTTATTCTTATTTGTTTGTTATGAATTTAATATGGTCAATTTTAATACTAAAACGCCGAATGGATTGATTCTAGATCAACAATCCATATTGCTAACTCTTTGCAAGATGCTAGTGGGAAGTGAGCAAATCATTTTATCAAAACACAAAATGGGCTCACATGTTGAGGCTATTGGAACTTATATTTTAACTTTAAGTAGTGGCTTTGTTTTAAAATTAGAAATGACCTTTTATGTACTAAGTCTCTCACGAAAATTGGTTTATGTTTCCAAATTTGTACCATTTAGATATTCCTTAATTTTAAAGACATATCATTTAGTTTATTATATAATTTTGATTGTGTTAGGAATGTTATTGTCTTATGGTCTTTATTGTCTTTATTTACAAAGTGATATACCACTTATTGTTCAATGCATGTTCACACTGGTACTAAGCAATGTACTATGAATGAGAATTCTTCTATGTTATAGAACATGAGATTATGACACATCTTCATTGAGAGAATTAAAATATTAGTGAAAGATGGAGTACTTAATACTCTATATTTTATTGACTTTAAGGCTTATGTGGATTGCATGATAGGAAACCATACCAACATGTCTAAGAAAAGTGTTAATAGGAGTTCAAACATACTAGAGATCATTCATACTGATATATGCTGTCCAGACATAGATGCACATAGTCAGAAATATTTTGTCACCTTTATATATGATTGCTCACAATATATGTATACTTATTTGCTTTATAATAAAATCAAAGCATTGAATGCCTTTAAATCTTTTAAGGCTGAAGTTGAGAAACAATACAAAAAATAAAAACAGATAGTGAGATGATAAAGAGGTGAAAAATATTATGGTAGATACACTGAGAAGGGACAAGCACCTAGTCCCTTTGCTATGTTTCTTCAAGGACATAGGATCGTTGCCCAATACACTATGCCAGGTTCTCTGGACTAGATTGGTGTAACAAAAAGAAGAAATTGAACATTATTAGACATGATGCGAAGTATGCTTAGCAACTCCAATCTTTTTAGGTCCTTGTGAACTAAAGCAATAAAGATGGTTGTATATATATAAAATCAAGCTTTAACAAAGGTTGTCTCAATGACACCCTTTGACTTATGGAAAGGCTAGAAACCAAATTTAGGACATATGTGCATTAAGGTATGTCCATCTAAGGTGAACCCATAAGAGAAGAAACTAGGCCCAAGGACCATTAGTGACTATTTCATTAGATATGTTGAAAGGTCCAAAGTTATAGATTTTTATTGTTTATCTCACACTACTAGGATTGTGGAATCAATAAACCCTAAGTTTCTTGAGAATTACTTGATCAGTGGAGAGTGATTACTTCAAAAATTTAGTTTTTCCATATAATCATATAGAGTTTCAACCTTCCACTTTGAGTGAATAATTGGTTATAGTTCATAGTACCCCTCAAGTATAAATTGGTACTAAACAACTAATTGTTGTGTTTCCACAAGCTGTTTAATTAGATCAACATTTTTAGGAATTGCTTGTAGCTCCTGAACAAGTTGAACCACAAGCTCCTCAAGAAGATGAGTGTACAACATTAATAAAATCTAGTAGAAAGAAAAGATAAGCAATTCCTAGTGATTATATAGTGTATCTACTATGAGTTGCAAATTCTTAGTGATTATATAGTGTATCTACCTGAAACTACAATATAAGAGTTTAAAATAATCCTTAAAACTTTTCACTAGCTATGAGTTTCAAAGAGTCCAATTTGTGGTATAATGCCATGAACGATTATATGAATTCCATGAAAAGCAATAAACTTTAGGATCTTGTAGAGTTTCTTAATAAGGCGAAGGCCATTGGCTATAAATGGGTCTTTAATACTAAGAAGGAATCATTAGGAAACATTAAGACGTACAAAGTGACACTTGCTGTTAAGGGATTTACTCATGTAGAAGGAATTAATTACACGGATAGTTTTTCTCTTGTGCTAAGAAAGAATCTCATCTTACTATTTTAACATTAATTGCTCATTTTGACATTGAGTTGCAACAAATGGATGTGAAAATGACCTTTTTAATTATGATATAGAGGAGAAGGTTTATATGAAACAATCTAAAGGTTTCTTCTCTAGTGATGGTGAGTATTTGGTTTGCAAGCTTAAAAAATCCATATTTGGTTTGAAACAAGGCTCCGATCAGTGGTATCTTAAATTTCATAGAGTAATTTCTTCATTCAGATTTGTTAAAAATCCCATGGATCAATGTATATACCAGATGGTTAGTGAAAGTAAAATTTGTTTCCTTATTTTACGTGTGAATGATATGTTACTTGTAACCAATGATAAGGGTTTGATGTATGAGATGAAACAATTCCTTTATGAAAATTTTGACATGAATGATATGGGTAAGGCATCTTATGTTATTAGCATTAAAATCCAGAGAGATAAACCTCAAGCCATTTTTGGTCTATCATTAGAAACCTATATCAATAAGGTTTTAGAAAGATTTTAGATGAAGGATTATTCACCAAGTGTTTTTTTCATTATGAAGGGTGATAGGTTCAATTTAAACTAATTCCTAAATAACAATTTTAAGAAGGAATCTATTTAAAATATATTCCCATATGCTTATATTGTCAGAAGCCTTATGTATGCTTAAGTTTGCATTAGAGCTGACATAGCATTTGTTGTGGGGATGTTAGGACAATATCAGAGTAACCCAAGTATGGACTAGTCAAGAGCTACAAAGAAAGTGATGAGGTATCTTTAAGGAACCAAAGGTCACATGCTTATGTATAGATAGAAGAACAATTTAGATGTAATCGGCTATACAAATTTAGACTTTGTTGATTCTTATAAATCGACATTTTGGTATATTTTCATGATGGCTAGTGGAGCTATTTCTTGGAAAAGTGTTAAGTAGACTTTAATTACTATTTCTACTATGAAAAGCGAGTTTGTCTCCTATTTTGAGGCTACTTCACATAGTGTATGGCTTAAGAATTTTATTTTTGGGCTTAGAGTTATGGATTCTATTTCTAGGCCATTGAGAATTTTTATGTCAATTCACTTACTAACTTTTTGGCTAAGAACAACAAAAGTGGATGTTGAAATAAACATATCAACTTTAAGTACTTAGCCATTAAAGAATGAATAAAAGAAACGAAAATAGTCATTGAGCACATTAGCACTAAGTTAATGCTCGCTGATCCTTTGACTAAATGCATGCCACCACCAAAATTAAAGGATCATACAGAGAAAATAGGACTTGGTTCCACTTTGTAATTGTATACATACATTTTATTAACGAAACTCTTATATATTGTGATGTTTTCTCATATTCATGTGCACCTTAATTTATTTGAGAAAACATATTTTGTTTTAGATAAAGAATAAATATAGGGTTTATTCATTAAGTTTTTGTTAGCACATTAAATATAATACTTAAGAAACTAAATACATTGTAATACCTGGGTGATAATACTCACTTTTAAAAAACCTATCCCTATGAATTGTGTATTTATTTCTTAAGAAAGTTACTTGATGACTCATTTGAGCTAATAGGTTAAACATAAGTGAGAGAATGTAATAGTTTTTCATTTTGAATGTAAGCATAACTCACATTCATTGTGCTTCAAATATTTTGGACTTGAATGGTCTTGATGTTTTGAACTTGAATGATCTTGAATGGCCATTATACATAGTAGTAACAATAAGGCTACATTCTTGATGGTAGAACGCTTATAACTAGTGTTTTTGGTCCCTAATTTTTCTTCTCTTTACCTAAATTTTACACCATATACAGTGAGAGATAAGGCTTAAAAGAGCCATAAATAAAAAAGAGAAACCCATAGCCGATCATGTCGATAATGGCCATAGGTACACTTTTGGTTCGTTTATTTTTGCAATCATGTTTATTGATCTTTGCTTTTCATATGTTAGAGACATGTTAAGGTTAATGTATATTTTGTCTCACATCTACTTCATTGTTTTTCTAAAGTTTTAAAGCTAACTGAAAGAGTTTTAAAATTATAAACATCCAATTAAACCCCCCACTTGAATATTCCTTAACTTGAAGTAACATCTTCCTTTATTATAGATTCTTTATATCTCTATTTCTACTCTTCTTTCTCTTTTTAAATATCTCCTTCTAAATCTTTCTCTACTTTCTTTTTTTTTGGGTCTTTGTTTTTGTTTGCTTTGGGCAACATGTTTAGTAGGATAGAGGTGGATGTGGAAGGAGTAGGCATGGAATTTTAGGATGTGGTGGCATTGGTCTAGGATGAGTAGGGAGGCGGGAAAGTTGGGAAGCACACTTTGATTGGTAAGTTGATGGAATAAATCTTTAAATAGGAATATGGTGAGAGTTATGATTCATAAAGTGGGAAACATCCAAATAAGGCTAAATATCAATGAGGCGAGAAAGAATTTCCATATCTTTTCTTTTGATAAAATAGAAGTTAAAAGTAAAGTTGTAGAATAATCTAAGTTCTTTACTTATTTTTAGCTATAATCACCACTAAGTGTAAGATTCGATTTATGATTAGAAAAGGAGAGCCTAATTGTTTTCCTTAGATGGGGGTAGAACTATTGAGGAACATTAAAAGTTTCAACCATCTATTTGATGGAAATACATATGGAGGTTCTTAGGGGAGCTTAAAGGTGGCACATGGAAAATGGGAGCAGAAAAGGGTGCGTGAAGAGGTATGAGAGAATAGTTAGACTACAATTGGAGATTATTTAATGTATAGGGTTGGAAATTATAGATAACTATGCTTTGGGATCTAACTCTTCTACTTTTACAAGAAATGAACCATGTGGGATGGGTGGCTATTTTAATAAAAATATTATAGTTTCTTGAAAAGGCAAAGGACTTAGGACAATGTGGTAAATCTTCTAGTATGGCATGTGGTGTTGAAAGAATTTTTAGGCTTGGCAAATATTTAATTTGAGTTTAAAGATATAAGAATAGGGATTAAAAGGGATGAAAGGGTTGGAAGTGACAAAACAAGTCTAAGTTAACTATTAGTTTTAAAAGGAAAAAGTATTGGTTAGGTGGAAAAAAGCCCAATTTCTTTAAAAACAAGTGATTAAAAGAGAGTAAGGAGGGAAAACTTAATGAGTGTAGAGTCCATGTTGTTTAGGTTATTTTGTTGAACTACCCTCTAATGAAGAAAAATGTAAAGATATCAAATTAATTTCTAGTTTAATAAAGGAGAATGGAATGATGTCAAGATTGGAAAAAGCATCACTAAAGAGAATGATAAAAGTTCAACTAAGCCCAAGTTAACCAAAAAATTATATAAAATGGAGTTATTTTCAATTAAAAATGCTAATTACAATCCTAGCAAGATAATTCATTTGAAAAAAAATCCAAGAAATCTCCTAAAGGGAAAGGAAAATGAAGATTAAATCTAGATTAAGGTAGTATAGAAGTGTTAGTGCAGCTTAGAGAGGTTTTTGAAGAGATAGATATAGAAAATATTTTTTGTTTCAAAGTTGGTTTCACTATGCAAGTTATTGCAAATGATGGTTTAACTGTGGATTTAGGTGGTTATCCTATAATAGCTACCAAAGAGGGCCATGGTACTTCCTAGCTAAAATTTGGGTGGCTTGGGGGTTGCCCTCATAGTAAAGGAGCTTTGAGCTCTTTGTAGAAAATTCAAATATTCACTAATTTTTTAATGGAAACCAAGTTATCTAAAACTCGAATAAACAAAGTAAGGAAAATGGGTTTTGATTTTAGTAACTTCTTTTTATGAGGAGTGTATTTGTTTTTCAAGAGGATTCTTTTTATGGTGGAAGGATGATCGTACTCTAAACTTTATCTATAGTTCAAAGAATCCAGTTCATATGTTTTCTATTTCCTAATTATTTGAAGCTAGTTCCCTTTTATCCCTTTGTATGACCCTTTTTGAAAGATTATTTAAGAATGAAAGCTTTGGATAAGATAAAGGCTTTACACTGTCAAATGTAATTCCATGGCCCTGTATGGATCATTTTCATGACATTTTGAGCACCTTTGAGAAGAAAGGAGAACTTAAAAGATTTTGAAGTCTGTTTGAAGTTTTCAAAAGCTACTGTTTGGTTTTAATTATATGTATATGGATTTTGAAGGGACAATGTTTACTTAGTCTAATAGGTGTTTTGGGGAAGTGAATATTATGGAAAGGTTAGATAGGGTACTTTGTAATCTTGCTAGAAGAGAAAATTTTACTAATATTCAAGTTCTTCACATGGAGCCAACTGATTTTTTATCACAGTCTAATAGTGATTAAATTGAAAAGAAAAAAAGTCATTAGAAGTTGCAAGTTTGAAGTTTTGTGGATTGACCATTTTGATTTCTTGAAGATAGTGGATTATAGTTGGTTGACTAATAAAGTTTTGGGAAGAGATGCTACTATGCAACTAATCAAGTGGTTGAATTCTTGTGGGAAAAAAATGTTTAACTAGAGTTCAAATTTTTTTCCAAATAATATATTGTTAATAAATAATCTATTATAATAGTTATGATTATGTAATAAGGGTGAATTCACAAGATAAAATAATGGAAGCAAATAGAATTATTAATGAGATAGAAGTTGCCTACGATAAGGAGGAAAAAGTTTGGACCCAAAGATCAAGGATAAAATGGTTGACAATAGCATATTAGAATTCCAAAATTTTCTTTCAAACTACTCTTTAACGAAGACAAAGAAACAAGGTATGGAACTTAAGGGGTGGTGATGATATCTAGTTAGAAAATAAGTAACCAATTGCTAGGTGTTTCAAAAAGCATTTTGTGTGTTTGTTTTCTTCAAGTGGCAAGAGGGAATTTTAGCCCAATTTTTCAATATGTGAAGCTATTATATCGAAATTATGATAAATCAAGATATTAAAGTTGCAACTTTCAATTCTAAGGAGTTAAATTCTCCTAGATCATATGGATATTCTTGATCTTTCTATCAATAATTGTAGATAGCAAAAAAAATATCAAGTTTATGTGGTAGTGAAAGGATTTTTCAATTTTGGTACTTCGATTCATGCCGTGAATAGAACAAATGTAGTACTAATTCCCAAAGTTGAAAAATCTAAAGTCGTAAGACAATATAGACATATAATTATGTTCGTTTATGAAAATCAAAGGGCATTTTTCCATGGGATATTGATTCAAGACAATGTCTTAATTGCTCATGAAACCTATCACTACTTAGAAAAATAAATAAAAAAGGTTAACTATATTGTTGCACTAAAGATGTGCATAAATAAAGAATATGATAGCATTGAATGGGATTTCCTAGAGGCATTCTTTTAAAGCTTAGATTTTCTTAGTAATGGGTTGAAAAAAATGACAATTTTTTTTACCTTTATCTAATACAACTTAATAAAGTTAGGAAAGGTTATAGACTTTTACTCTTAAAAGAGGTCTTAAGCAAGGTGACTTGTTGTCCTCCCCTAATTATTCATAATAGTTGTTGATGTTCACTCTATCATGGTTTCTTTTGATGCTCATGATGGTAGTTTGAAGCAAGGATTAAGTTGGCAAGAAACTATACATAATTGAATTATTATTTTTTATTACTAACAATGCAATCTGTTTTCAAAAAAGCGAGATGGGAGAATTGTAAACAAATGTTGCAGCCCTGATTTAGGAGCACATAACTGACACTAGTATTGACAATAACCTCATTCCATAAGCCTTAAATAGGAAAAAGCATATTTAGAGTATATCGTATATCATTTTTACTACAACATGCAACAATAATTCAGATACTTAAACATATATGAACTTGAGGGCATTGCTCTCATGTTTATACAATATGAACAATCACAATTTTTGTATTGGTTACACAACAAAAGCATAGAATTTATCTATGGCGTATAAAGCATACTCCATAGTACAATATACAAGAAGATAGATATAATATTGTGAGCCATCTGAAGAAAGTCGGCTTACCCAGTGGAGAGACAACTTAGTTGTTCACTTTATGATAGATGATGGACTAGACTCTATATCCTTATATAAAAAACATATAAACAATAAAGAATGAATTTTACAATCCATTGACTAGATAACACTATAATTGAGCAGGACAAGCAGAGACATGAGTTTTTCTTAATAACCTTATAAATCAAAAAGAGAATCATATTAAATTATGTGAAATTAATAATAATAATAATAATAATAATAAGCCTTTAAAGTTTAAGTAAAACAATATAATAGAAGTTGGCATTTGAAACAACTAAATAATAGTAATAAGAAATTTGTAAATTTTCTAAAATAAATTTGTACAGGCATAAAAAGAACATTTGTAAATCAAAAGTATTTAGGAGGATTCAATTCAAAACCATACTCTAACCCCAAGTATTTAGGAGGCATTTCGCTTGCATAACAAAAGGCATTCCACCTAATACCAAAATATATCATCAATCAAAAAGGTCAGAAGGCATTCAACTGGATAATAGTAATAATAGAGCCATTTCACCACTCCTTTATAGTAACAATATTCAAATAAGTTAGAAGGTATTACGTCTAGTTTAAGATACATAAAGACTAGTATCTACTACTGATAGCTAAGAATGTTTCTAAAAAATTCCTCCCAAGAAAAAATGGTTGGTGAAAACATACATTTAGAAATCAAAAGTTCAAACCAATTTCTCCATCAAACAATTCAATTTCACACTAATAACATAGCTCTTCAATTACATTTAGAAACAATACCATATATCAAACTTAATGTTTTAGATTTATAGTAGGTCAATAAGCATAGTGTTTCACCTTTTGGTGAGATAACATTTTCAAAGAAATTTCTAGTTTCATATAACAATTTAGAATTTCTAAATCAAACTAACTAATTTGTAATTATGATATGTCAAACAAAATTTCTTCAAGATATATAAAATAATGTAGCATTTACATAAGACATTTTGGAGAATTTCAATTTTAATGTGAATGATATTCAACAAAGTAATGTCTTTTATTGAAAATTTATAATAAATCTCATAAAATATAACAAGTAATAATAAACAAAATTTCAAAGGCTCTTAAAACAATCAAAATAATATATCATTTGTAAAATATATTATGAGGCTAAATAAATTAATAAAAAAATGAGTTATAGCAGGTATTATCTATTCATAGATAGAAAATTTAAATCTAACTATTATTCATAGTTGACATGCACGAATTAGATATTAGTTAAGGGCAAGTGTACACTATTGTTGTTAAATGATAAATTATAAGAGTACAAGTATCATTCCCACGAGGATTTTGATTATTAATTACTATCTTTATATCAATTCCAAAGTTAACTGAATAATTCAAAAACATGATTTTATGAGAAAAAACAAAATAAAAAAATAGCAAAGATAGCAGAAATTGAGTGTTATTAGGAAAATTTAATTAATCAAAGTTCTAGGGTTTTTGAATTCACTTTAATTAATCCCCCTTGCAATCCTATTCTTTTTAACCTAAAATTTATAATATAATTGATAGTCGAGATACCCTAATTGATCTACTAGCCTCTCTCGAGGTCTAATAGAAACAACTTTTGAATACTAACTCACTATGTCTCCATGTAAATTATAACAAGTAAAGATCCATTAAGTTCTATGGTTCTCAATTAAAACTACACAAACCATGCAAGTGTATTTCTACCCTAGATGTAATCTGTGGTTCCTACACACTGCTTTGAACATATAAATCTCTTGTCGGTCTCATTATGATTAACAGATCATCTAATTAGTGGCCAGTTAATTAGATGCATTATACACAATGTATAAACTCAATTAAGAAAATAACTCATGCATTAAATTGATTAAAAAATACAAGAGTTCATAAGTAGGCTATATTGTAGCCCTAGAAAATAAATTTATTTTGTGCTTAAATAAGAGAACATATCAAAATAAAAATAAAACATCTAAGAATAACATAAAGAGATGAAAGAGGGAATTAGTGATGGAGTTGGAGCTATAATCTTCCTCTTCCAAGTCAGAGATCTTCTTCACTACTTTTTCTCTTTTTGGAATCCTTAATTTCATAAACTAGGGTCCCTTTTTAAAGAGCTTTTCAGTCCTATTGGATCACTACAATTCAAATTTAAAATTGTGGTTTTTTGGTTAAGTGTCGCGACCCTATGATGTTGGGGTTACGATGCTAAGAACACAATAAAACGTCTTCACCACGGGCTGGTGTCGTGACCCTAAACTACGAAATACTCAAAAGATGAAATTTGTAGATCTTTTTCTTAACTTTTCATAGCTTCTTGAATCACCTCAATTGGAACTCATATGAGAAAGTTATGTCCAAATTAGTAAAACAACGTCAAAATTGTCAAAAATCTACAATTCTTGATCTTTTTTCTCCAATTTTTCCTCATTTTTTCATCTTCTTTCTATCTACAAAACAAACACACAATCACACATAAATCTAAAATAAATTACTCCAAAGTTCACAAAATTCTAAGTTAAAGATAATTCATTTATGAATATAAAAATCACTTATCAAATACCTCCAAACTTAACTTTTTGGTTGTCCTCAAGCAAAACTATGAAACTAGCGAAAATTAAAAATTATACATTGAGTGCTAAGTTGTTTTCACTTACTAATTTTTTTGCCTCAAAGACTTAAAGAATCTACAGCTCAAGACAAATTTCAAAAATTATAATCATGAATAAACTTAACTTAAATGCAATTTATATTTCACCCTTTTGAATACTGAGAGTGTGTGTGTGAATAACCTTGTGACACTTAACTTCTTACACTCAAATTAGTTTATGTAACTCAATATTTTAAGGGTAGATCTCTAGATAATTAAAGTTTTAGGAGCTCTATAGGCTTATTTTTTATGTCAATGTCCACTAATATAAGCTAAACGCCATACCCAGAATCAATATGACTTCTTTTAGCTTGTAACATAGCTTGAGTTTAAGGTAAGATAAAGAATGTCACATTTGGCTCAAATCAACCAACTACACATGATCATTCTAAATTCGTTTCTAAAGCATACAAAGTTTATCAGGATGTCCCCTAAATTTTTTTTAGCTCCATTTTCATTCCATTACTTCATTAATATTTTTTTAAAATATATATATTCTTTTATACATCCCTTTCTTTTAACTTCCTTCTTTTTCACATTCCATGCTCCACCCTTCCACCCTTTTAATAGTATGGCTCTTAATAAAATTTGTCAATAATAATCATGCATATGAGTGGAGCACATTGGGTCACTAGTTTCGTAGACTAGGGTCCCTTTTTAAGTAGCTTTTGAAGTCCATTAGATCACTACAATTCAACTTTAAAATTGGGGATTTTCGGCATGGCATTGCGACCCTGTGATGTTGTCGTTGTGACGCTGGGAACACAATAAGATGTCTTCAGCACGAGTTGGCGTCGTAATGCCAATATCTAGAGACTCGACCCTGAATCACATAATACTCAAAAAGAAAAGTTGTAGATAGTTTTCTTAGCTTTCCATAGCCTCTTGAATCACCTCAATCAGAGCTCATATGAGAAAGTTATGTTCAAATTAGTGAAGTAACGTCAAAGTTGTCAAAAATCTACAATTCGTGATTTTTTTCTCTAATTTTCTCTCAATTCTTCATCTTCTTTTCATCTATAAAATAAACACATAATCACACATAAATCTAACATGAACTATAAAAAAAATCACAAAACTCTAAGTTAAAGATAATTCATTTATGAAGATAAAATCCACTTATCAATAATGGCAACCAGAATTTTATCTGAGCACACAAATTCGAAACTTAGGTTTTGTCAGTTTTTGAATCATTATATGATATTAGTTTTCCGTTTAAATTTCTCTAAGTAAGAATTTCAAAAATTCACTTACCTAGCAAATTTTCTCTTAAATTTTCGAGCTAGTATCAAAGAAAATTTTCAATTAAAGTAGGAGTATTCTTTGTCCTAAATCTAATGGTATCAAAAATATCATGATTGAAGACCTAGAAGTACTTGAAATTCTAGAGAGAATGTAGAGATAGAAAGATGAAAAGTGACCTAAAAGCATGGAGAACTGTAAAGAACTCTGAATAAAATTCTGTGGGTGTTTCTTTGTAGGGGAGAGGGAACTTTTTGTCATTTTATTCCTTCGTAGTATATTTTCGAGTTGGCGTTGCAATACTAAGGATCTAAACTTCATGAAGTTGAGCTCTCTAGTCTTGAATTTGTGTTTTTGGATTATGACCCTAAAATCCTAGTGTCGTGGTCCTAAGCTCTCTATATTTTGAATATAAATTTCTTGATTCTGGCTTCCCAACCATGAAAATATGGCATCGCAACATTGGCCTCTCTAGATTCAGCAAAATGAATTTTGGAAACACGGCTTCACAATGATGATTACCTAGCATCATGACACTAGCTCTTCTAGAAATTTTTTTTTATTATGGCCTCCAACCTCCCAAAATATGCATTACTCTATAAACTAAATTCCTAATCACGTTCCTTATACATTAAATCTCTTAATAAACAATGTTATAAAATAAAATATAAGCCTTGAAATGTAGGGGCATAACATTCTCCCTCTTAAGAAATTTGAGCCTCTGAATCTCAATAATATAAACATAATATACTAACCTTATTAGGCAAACAAATGTGAATATTTGGCATGCATATCAATTTATGTTTCCCATGTCGCTTCTTGCCTTAAATGTTTGTGCCAAATCACCTTTATTGGAGGGATTTTTTTTATGGTAACTTCCTTATTTGTCTATCCACAACAACCACCTATTTTTCTTCATAGAAATTTTATCTAATTGAATCTCTTGAAGCTAGATAACATAAATACATAAAACACTAAATGAACATTGTCTAACCCCCAGGATAACACTAAATGATTTTCTACTGAACCTTTTATATAGAATTTCAAATAGGTATATACACATTGGGCATCACTTTATTTTCTTCCCAAGTCCTATTATACCTTTTATAGGAGAAATTTTTATGAACACATAATCACCAAGGGAAAATTCCAAGGGTCTAAGTCTATTATCAACATAAGTTTTTTGTCTGCTCTAAGTTGCCAGCAATCTTTCTTTGATAAACATTACTTTATTAACTACATCTTGTATTAAGTTAGGTCCCAAAAGTTTAGAATCTCCCATTTTAGACCATCCAATGGAAGATTTACACTATCTTATATACAGTGCTTCAAAAGGTGCCATTTAAATACTAACTTAAGAACTATTATTGTAAGAAAATTCAGGTAAGGGAAAAAAATCCTTCTAGCTTTTACTAAAATCTAACGCACATGTATAAAGCATATTTTCTAATATTTGAATAGTTCATTTAGTTTGACCATCTATTTGAGGATGGATGGTAGTACTGAGGTCTAGCATCATGCTTAAAGCTATAAACCGTGGACCTCGATAAAAAAATAATAGATATTCGCACCCCATAGAGTCTTACTTTTTCATTCAAATACATATTTCATACTTTGCTATGTTGTAAGTAGGCTATATTGGAAAAAGATGGGCTAATGTAGTTATTTTGTCAATAATCACCCACATAAAATAAAATCCCCTTAGAGTTTTGGCAGCTCTATGAATTTCCATTTCCATTGTGATATCTTTATTTACTAATGTAAGCCTGCAAGTTTATAGTATTCTACTGTTACCTGTTGACATATTAAATAACAAGAAACATAGTTAGCTATATTCTTTTTCATATTGTCCCACTAGTGAATTTCTTTTAAGTCTTTATACATTTTGGTTGATTCGAGATGAAGGATATATGCAGATATATGTGCCTATTCTAAAATCTTCTTTTTCAATTCATCGACATCAAGTGCATATAAACGCTTACCATATCTCAATCTTCCTTCATAATCTGCATTAAACTCGCCACTATTATCATTTTTCACCTCTTCCATAATCTTGCACAAGTATGCATCTTCTTTTTAAGCTATATTAATTTGTTCTTTCACCATAAGCCTTCTTAGTTCTGCTACATGAGTTAAACTACCTGTGGACTTCCTGCTCAATGCTTATACTACAACATTAGCTTTGCCTAGATGATACAATATAGTGTAATCATAATCTTTAAGTAGTTCTATCCATCTCCTTTGCCTCATGTTGAGATCTATTTGTTGAAATATATTTAAGGATTTTGTGATATATATAAATTTTGCATGATTTACATAGATAATTTCTCTAAATTTGAAGAGCAAAACTATTATCGCCATCTCTAAATCATAAGTTGTAAAGCTTTATTCATATTTCTTAAGCTACCTAGATGCATATGCAATAACTCAACCATGCTGCATGTAACAACTCCAATTTTTTTTACATATATACATATATCTATATATGTATATATGTATATATATATATATATAGATATACATATATATATAGATATATATGTATATCTATATATGTATATATATACATATATATGTATATCTATATACATATATATATATATATATATACATATATATATATACATATATATCTATATATTTTAAATTCCATGAAGTCATTACCTCTTTACTTCTAACTATTTAACTCATAATAACATTCAATTAAATTAACCAAGCATAATTAAGGTTTACACATCATTAATTAA
Organism: Gleditsia sinensis; assembly: GCA_037074535.1. Lineage (NCBI taxonomy): Eukaryota > Viridiplantae > Streptophyta > Magnoliopsida > Fabales > Fabaceae > Gleditsia > Gleditsia sinensis. The sequence continues at coordinate 63,384,183 of CM073466.1, forward strand.
CAACATCCATACACAAATCAAACACATATATATCTACATCTTATTCATCCATATTGACCAATTCTGGGGATACGGGTGCGGGTGGTTGCACCTTCACTAGGATCTTAGCCAACTCGACCCAACGTATGCTAAAAGTCAGTCATAGAGAATATCTGAATATCTAGTCCTCTGAACATGATATGGAAATATAGTAAAAATTAAATCTCAGTAGGTTCAACAATAAATCATAATTATCATTAATATAGATCATCATGTCATGTTCATCTGTATAAGTTACAGCAAATATCTTAGGTCACATAAATGCACTTTATCTATGCACATAAAAATCATACAGTAATGACATGTATGACATGAATAACTATTTTCAGAATATCTTATAATGACTATTAACTTATTTTTATATCAAACTACTCCGGTCATAGTGAGTACTTTCTATACTCTAATATGGAATTTTCTCGCTCCGTCTGACATGGCACACTTTCTCTTTCTTTTCTCATTAACATAATCATAGCCGTGAGTAGGGCATCCCCTACTGGTGCACCTCATGGACCACCATGTGACTGTGCTCGTCTCTTTTCTTTTCTTTTCTTTTTCACGTTAATAGCCAAAAATATGATTTCAATAACAAGTATGTTCATTATACTCACATGCCATAATTTATCATCAAAGCATAATCATTACCAAAAATAATTGATAAAATACAATCTTGCCATGAACATAATCATTTTTCAATATCACTTTATAAAATATTTCCATGTCAAAATTATACACTTAAGATGGTAAGGAGTTCATGCAATGGTAATAGTTGTGGCATACACTAGTCATTTATTATTTTCATTTATAAGATTCTTCTTCTTTTTTAAATATTATTTTCCTCTCTCATTAAAAAGAGCATAACACCCTCATTTTAAATCTGATTGAGGTGATCTTAGTGTCAATTGAAAGATAAGACAAACCTCTAAAACTCTTATGTTGAACATTTTAGTGAATTCTTAAGTAATCGTGGTGTTACTACTCCCTCAAATTCAATGTTATTTCTTCTCGGGTAGGTTTAGACCTCTACTTACTAATATGACCATATCTCCTTTATACGAACTCTAATTGAGGTGATTCCAAAGCCTATAAAAAGCTAAGACACTTATATACAACTTTATGTTTATTATTTCATCATATTTCTTACGAATGATTCCCAAAAAATCGAAAACAAAAAAACTTACATTTACCACAGATTCTAGACTGATTCTGACATCTACTCATTAATCAGCCATATCTCCCTCATATAGACTCCAAATTATGTGATTTTAGAGCCTATAGATCCGTGATACATATATCTACATTTATTATATTAACAATATCCTTTAATTTCCTATAGATTTTGTCCAAAAATTCAAACATAAAAGCATACTTTAACATATTCTTCCCTGGTTAGCTAGTTTCTGACCACTGCTTACTAATATGACCATATATTCCTAATATGGATTCCAAATTGAATGGTTCTAGTGGCTTAAAATTTTGCCACCCATAGCCATACCTATGCAAAACTTTCCACACCAACCGAAATGTTCAAAACATCCATTATATAAAAGATAACATGTAACATGATATAACAACATCCATGACCAATCATCAAAGTAGCAAATATTATAAATTTCATATAAGTTCTAAGATCAAAATCCCATATAAATGTTACAAATTTCAAAGCTTTTCTTTAAAAAGAGATATTGTTAAACCTACCTGAAGATCTCCCTAGTTCACTTAGTGAATTCTTTTTCTTGGTTTCTCTTGAAGGAAATAGCAAGATTCCTCCCTTCCTTTAGCTTTTCTAGAAATTTAAATAAGAGAAGGAGGGTGATTTTTGAACCCTAAGGATAAAGAGAAAAGATGGATTTAAGTAGAGATTAAGCTAACTTACCTCGAGTACTTAGTCCTCTAGACTTCTCCTTCATGTTCCTTCATCTCTTTTCTTCTCTTTCTCTTCTTTCCTCACTCTACCTTGCTTATGTTTTTCCATTCCCTCACTTGGACGAAATTATAATTTTATAAAGGTGGGTTTTACTTAAATAAACTATTAAGTGGCTCACATTTCATAATCATGGGTCTACCTTATCACAATTAGGATGCACTTGGTTATTTTTTGGGGAAAGACAACTCATGTTCTTGTCTTCTTCTCCCTTAGTCAAGATATGCATAGCAAAAGGAGATTTGTAATTTAAAAATGATGATAAAATGTTCTTAAGACAAAGGACAAGGTCCCTTTAATTTTGGGATTTTTTTTCTTTTTCTTTTGTCTCACTCAAGTATGATAGGTTTGCCTTTCTAGGTGGCAAATTCTCAGCCCTTGAGTCTCCCTTACATGGCTGAAATTATTTGTGTAGGATAAGAATGTTTTGTCATAATGCCATGTATTATTACCTACTTGTTGAAATTATGAATGTAGGATATAGATGTTTTTTCCTAATGCCATGTGACTTAATCTTGATTATTATTACACTATTATTTCCTCACATAATTCATATTTTTTCCTCTTGGATTTGGACTCATTCTTAACCATTTTCTTTGCTTTAGCTAAAATTCTACCTTTCATGGAGGGCTTGGTCACATTTTTATAGTATGTGGGCTATTAGTCCAATTTCTATATCATAGTCCAAGTTTATGTTCTATATGAAGTTCATAAAGGACATTTTAACTAAGAAAAGAAGGTTTGGGGAATTTGAGACTGCTGCTCTAACACAAGAATGTAGTGATGTGCTGCAGAATAAGCTTCCTCCTAAACTCAAGGATCCAGGTAGCTTCACCATTCCTTGCTCCATTAGGAACCAGTACTTTGGCAAAGCCCTCTGTGACTTGGGAGCAAGCATCAACCTCATGCCAATGGCAATATTCAAGAAGCTAGGAATTGGAGAAGCTAAGCCTACCACGGTTTCACTGCAACTGGCAGATAGATCTATAGCATATCCAGAAGGGAGAATCAAGGATGTCTTAGTTAAGGTGGATAAATTCATTTTTCTAGTAGATTTCATAATACTGGATTATGAAGCAGATGCAGATGTGCCAATCATTTTGGGCAGGCCATTCCTAGCCACTGGCCGAACCTTAATTGATGTTCAAAAAGGGAAATTGACAATGAGAGTTCAAGATAAGCAGGTTACATTCAACGTATTTTAGTCCATGAAATTCCCTAGCAAAGTGGAAGAATGCTTGGTTATTTCTGTGATATACACATTAACATCGGAGCAATTCGAGAAATGCTACAAGGGCCCATTACTAGTTGTGTGGCAAGATAACTCAGAATCAGAGGGGGAACATGATGAAGAATGGGCTTAGATAGAAGCAAAACATGGCACTGGGAAGCAGGGTCTAATGAATGAGCCGTTGGATATGTCCTCGAGGAAGTTAAAGCTACCAAAGGCATCAATAGAGAAACCATAACCTTGGAATTGAAGCCATTACTTGCGCATCTAAAATATGCTTATCTAGGTGAAATAACCACTCTTCCTGTGATCATTTCAGCACTTTTGACAGAAGAGCAAGAAGAGAAATTAGTTGTGACATTGAAAAAAATTCAAAAGAGTTATTGGTTAGACCCTTGCTGATATTAAGGGTATCAGTCCTTTATTCTGTATGCATAAGATCCTGTTAGAGAACAATGAAGGAGGGTCCATTGAACCTCAACGGAGGCTCAATCCAATAATGAAGGCGGTGGTAAAGAAGGAAAGCATCAAGTGGTTAGATGCTGGAATTATTTACCCCATATCAGACAGTTCCTGGATTAGTCTAGTCCAATGTGTTCCTAAGAAAAGGGGCATGACTATGGTGAAAAATGAAAACAATGAGCTCATCCCCACCAAGGTTATGACTGGTTGGAGGATTTGCATGGACTACAGGAAGCTAAACAAAAGCACCAGAAAAGACCATTTTCCCTTGCCATTCATTGACCAGATGTTAGATAGACTTGCGAGAAGAGAGTACTACTGTTTCCTAGATAGGTATTTAGGCAACAATCAAATTGTTAAAGCACCCGAAGACCAGCACAAGACCATATTCATATGCCCTTATGGCACCTTTGCATTTCGGAGGATTCCATTTGGGTTATGCAATGCTCCAGCAACTTTTCAACGATGCATGATGGCAATTTTCACAGAAATGGTGGAGCAATTTGTGGAGATTTTCATGGATGACTTTTTAGTTTTTGGGGATTCCTTTGACTTATGTTTGGGAAACCTCGCTAAGGTTCTTCAAAGGTTTGAGGAAACAAACCTGGTGTTGAACTGGGAGAAATGTCAATTCATGGTGAAGGAAGGGATTGTACTGGAACATAAAGTTTCTCAAGATGGACTAGAGGTTGATAAGGCCAAAGTAGAAATCATTGAGAAGCTGCCTCTGCCCACTTCAGTCAAAGGCATTAGAAGCTTCCTTAGCCATGTAGGATTTTACAAAAGGTTTATCAAGGACTTCTCCAAGATTGCTAAACCTTTATGAAATTTGCTAGAGAAAGACAAAGTTTTCTGCTCCGATAAGAACTGCATAGCAGCATTCTGTGACCTTACAACACCTACTATTGTGGCACCAGATTGGGCTTCACCATTTGAGCTCATGTCTGACATCAGTGAAGCAGCATTGGGAGCTATCCTTGGGTAGCACAGGAACAAAGTTTTTCATTCCATATATTATGCAAGCAAGACGCTATAGGGGTCCCAGGTCAACTACACAGTAACAGAGAAGGAGCTGCTTGCTGTGGTGTTTGCCTTTGAAAAATTCAAATCTTACTTGGTAGGTGTAAAAGTAATTGTGCACACATACCACTATGCCAACAAACACCTAGTCAAGAAGAAGGATTCAAAGCCTAGACTCATTCGATGGGTGCTCTTGCTACAAGAATTTGATCTAGAAATCAAGGATAAAAAGGGAACTGAGAATCAGGTGGCCAACCATCTCTCTAGACTGGAACATGATAGAGTACACACAGAAGAAATTAATGAGAAGTTTCCGGATGAGCAACTCTTCCTCATGTCCCAAGCTGGTACGTCATGGTATGCTGACTATGCGAATTACCTGGTGAGCGGATTGTTCCCTCTAAATTTGACTTCACAACAGAAGAAGAAATTCTTGCACGACGTGAATTCATATTACTAAGATGAACTGTAACTCTTCAAGCAGTGTGCTGATCAAATGATAAGAAGATGCATTCTAAGCAAAGAAATGGATCAAATCCTGCAGTAATGCCATGCTTCACCCTATGGAGGCCACTTTGGAGGAGTTAGGACTACAAACAAAGTATTGCAAGTGGGGTTCTACTAGGCTTCTCTATTCAAGGACTCCCACTCTTTTGTGCTGTAATGCGACAGGTGCTAGAGAGTAGGAAATATATCCAAAAGACATGAAATGCCTCTAAACAACATTCTAGAAGTGGAATTGTTTGATGTATGGGGAATAGATTTCATAGGCCCATTCCCTTTGAGTTTTGGGAACTAATATATCCTGGTAGCTGTTGATTACGTTTCAAAATGGGTAGAAGCAAGTGCGTCTCCAACTAATGATGCAAAGGTGGTAACCAGATTTCTTAAAAATAACATTTTCACAAGATTTGGAACTCCTAAAGCCATCATCAGCAATGGAGGATCTCACTTATGCAACAGGAAATTCGGGGCACTACTGGCCAAATATGGAGTAAGACACAAGGTGGCAACACCATATCATCCCCAGACCAGTGGGTAGGCTGAAATTTACAACAGAGAAATCAAGAGGATACTGGAAAAAACTATTGGCCCAACTAGGAAAAACTGGTTCTCAAGGCTGGATGATGCATTATGAGCTTATCGAATAGCCTATAAAACATCGCTGGGGATATCACCATACAAGTTGGTGTTTGGTAAGGCTTGTCATATGCTAGTAAAGCTAGAGCATCAGGCATATTAGGCAGTCAAGGATTTAAATCTGAATTTGGGAGTTGCTGGTGAAAAAAGGATGCTGCAGCTAAATGAGTTGGATGAATTCTGTAGTTAGGCTTATGAGAATGCCAAGCTATACAAGGAGAAAGCGAAGCAATGGCATGACAAGAGGATACAACTGAGGGACTTCGAAGTGGGATAGAAAGTGTTGCTGTACAACTCCAGGCTAACTTTGATCCCTGGGAAACTGAAATCCCGCTGGTCTGGTCCCTTCCATATTAGCAAGGTCTTCCCTTTTGGAGCTATTGAATTGCAAGAAGAAAATATGTGGAACGCTAGCACACCTCAATCCAATTGCAAGAGGGATGAACAGGGAAGAAGTCAGGTTGTTGACTCTAAAACAAGCGCTTATAGGAGCCAACCCATGTTTAATTCGTTCTTAGTTTATTTTACAATTGTTAGGTAGCTTAAATTGTGACTCTAATATCTTTTGTGTTCATTTCGCAGGACTAGAGAAACATCAGTATAAAAGTCAGTTTTTGTGTTGTTTGCCACAAGAATTGCTGCAGTAAAAAGAACTCATCCCTGAAGCAAGGAGTTTTCCCTTCATGTGGAGATGGTGCTGGACGCAGGAAGCAAATTCAGAGGGAAGGAGAACGGAGATGCTGGGCTAAGGAAACACAAGAAAGGGCACCCAAAGGCCTAGAAAGAAAAGACAAAAAGAGAATAGCCTAAAAACAAAAAGAGGCGGGAAACCTTAAGTATCCCATAAGTCACGACCGTCCCCCCTCATTCTCCCCAACCCATTCTGGTGAACCCAACAGCCCCCTGCCAGTTTCAAGAATCCCCGTCCTCTGCCCTCTCAAACCCCTTCGTGTAACGCCCCCAATTTACGTTACGTAAAATAAACATTTTTTTTTAAATTATTATTTCCGCAATCAGATATTTTCCTTAAAGATATATATACTTCAATTCTTTATCATGGGAATAAATATATATAGGATCTCTCATGTATACACAATATACATACCAAGTCTATAAACATCAAAGTACAGCAGAAACGGGGATCCTTCCTGTAGCATTCAGAGCACTCTAGAATACAAACATAGTATAATTCAAAGACTGTGAGTCTTGAAAGCAACGTAGACTCACCCAGAGAATATATCACCTATCTGCCGAATCAAACTCTGATATTCTTATTTGAAAAATGTGAAAATATCGTGTAGTAAGTTTGACAATTCAGTGAGCAAATAATTCCTCCTACGACCTCTTAGGTCAGCATATGGATGTACTTATGTTTTAAAATATGTCACATAAGAAATAAAGTTCAAAAGTACATTCATATGGGACCCGTATTTCAAATATTCTCAAATCAAAGGATATTCAGATATCCAAAACTATTTGCACCATATTTTGATCATTAAACAAATGTTGTTATGCTCAGCTGTATAAGCTATAGTAAAATATTATAATTTGAAGGTAAAATCATTACTTTTAATGAACTTGCCTCACTCGGCAATCTGGTCAATGCAATGAAAATATAACTCATTTGCTATACGCATAGTGACCTCGACCCTAGTCACAATAAGTGATCAGAGAATGTGTGTACATCACCCTCTTGCCCCCCTCACATTACCACTGTCACCCGATTGGAGCGGCCCTCCCCCGATTCACTCAGGCTAATAGGGCGTCCCCTCTTCGGTACCGTCACAAGCCATACAACCAGCTGATATTTATCAATACATATAATCACATGTAAAATTATCAAGCAACTCGCCATGAGCTTTACGCTTGCCATTCAATCTCATTTATAATATGACATGCATCATTTTCACAAGTATATAGCTTTACAAATCAATGCATCCTGCACATAATATTCACTTTATCAAATAATGATAAATAAATTTAGAACCACATATTCAATGAGTTCTAAAATTCATTTCTATAACCATACTCTTCTTGAACTATGTGCCAGTTTGTAAATATAATAGATATTTTAACACATTTAATAAACTTATAATAGTATAAATAATTTATAAATAGAAACAATAATACATTTATAGTTTAAAAAGAGTATGGGACAAGTCATAAAAAGAATTATTTACTCACAAGGTAAGGCTCCTGGTTGAATAGCCCTAAAAATGTACTTTTTTCAAGTTGAATTTGACCAATTAGACCTCAAAAACGTGTCCGGAGGGTTCAAAGACTTAGAAAATGACTTCAACAGCTTGGTCACTATTCACCGCCGGAAAATACTATTCACTCACCAGAAATCACTATTCACGACAAACAAAAAGTTGTCAGGATAGCCGAAAAATTTCATATCCTAAGGTTTATCTAACTCCTGAATTCATCTATGGTGTCAGAATTTTAATTAGAGGTATATAAATAAGAGTTTTAGAATTTACCTTTTTCTGAAATTTTCTACTTCAGATCTACGACAATTCAATGGCTGATTTGAAAAATTGATCGGTCAAAACTGTAGTATTCTTCGTCCTGAATCTAGTAGTACCTTCAGTTTTGAGAACGGAAACCAATAGGCACTCCAAATTTAAAGAGAAAGTTGAAGGTTACTATTCACTCACTATTCATCCATTTCAATTTTTTTTTTCTCGAATTTCTGGCCTTCGTCCCTTGTTTCCCGATTCTCCTTTCCCTTTTCATTGTCTTGTTTTTTTTATAATAATAATTATTATTTAATAATTTAATAATTGAATAATAGGATTTTTTTTAAAATAAATTCATATAAATTCTGTTTTTCATTCTAAAATATCCCAAAAATTTCTAAACATTTCCATTCCCATAAACCTTTAGTTAAACTCTTAAATCATGATTTTTCTTGATAAAAATCGTAATAAAACAAATCTCAAAATAAATATCTTTATACATAATAAAGGAAAGAATATTTCTAAAAATACAACAAAAATTCATTAAAGACCAATATAATTATTTCAAGCAAAACAATAATTATTTTAATTAAAAATAGATTTACTTTTAGTAGAACATAATCATTTTTAAACAAATAAAAATATATTTGTTTATAACAAAACATTATTATTTTAAAATAAAAATTATGGGATGTTACATTCTTTTCCCCTTAAGAAATTCGGTCCCCAAATTTCAGCCCATCCTACCACATGTAGGGAATAAAATCAAGACATAATTCGGAGTTACCAACCTTATTATTCAAATAATTGGGGATATCTTTTTGTATAACATCTTTACTTTTTAAAATTTCTCTTCACTTGAGTGATTTTGTCATATAACTTATCTATAGGGATTTCTTTCATCCATAAGTTCTTCATTTGTCGATCAACAATAAACATCAATTGTACCCATAGTTAAGCCAAATTTTTGTCCAATTGAATTTCTTGGAATTAGGTAACATAAGAAGAATCTAATATGTACTTCTTTCAAAACCTCATTACCTCTTTCATTGGTGATTTCTTCAAAAATATGTGGTCACCAACTGATAATTTCTAGTGCTCAACATGCATGATTTCTTTAGACTTTTGGCCTGTATTGAATTATTTGTATTCTTTTTCTAATCAATTTCACTTTATATCCTCAAACTCACATGGATATATCTATGGATCGATATTAAAAAAAATACACTCATAAAAGAACATATTCACATCCATATTGGGGTAACTATCTTTTCTTATTTCATACTTCTATCAAGCCATCTTTGATTCTCACATGTTAACATCATCCCATGAATATCATCATCTTAATCTATCATCTATTTTTATCCTAAAATCCATTAATCAATATGTTAAACATACGTATCAATAAATCCATCAATCCTTTTATAACATTTCTGTACTATTGGCACATGTCTAATAATTCTACTTACCTCATTACAGTAACTCTATACCTTCTTATTAACACCAATAAATTCATTATCAAAAATTTCAAGCCTTTCTCTATCATATCCAAAACCATTTGCACCATATTATGATCATTAAATAAATGTTGTTATGCTCAACTGTATAAGCTATAGTACAATATTATGATTTGAAGATAAAATCATTACTTTTAATGCACCTGCCTCACTCGGCAATCTGGTCAATGCAATGAAAATATAACTCATTCACTATATCCAAATCCAATTTGCGCTTCCTGCGGTTGTCTACCGTCCATTCTATTTGAGTCATAGTTGGATCAGGTACATGAACATATGCTTGTAAAGCATCAATCAACTCCTCAACATTTGAAGCTGAGATAAGAATTCGTCGTGCTGAATGTAAGATGAACTTTTGTTCTATAGCATAATCAAGGAAAGACAACAAACCATCAAAGAAGTGGTTAACATTTAACAAACCTATTGGTTTGTGATGCATATTCAGTTGTGCCTAAAAAACTTGAAAAATTTCTTCTAAAGTACCAAAACCCCCTGGTAAAGCAATGAAGGTAACAGCATTACTCATCATTCTAGCCATGCGCTCATGCATGAAAGCTACCCTAAACTCTTCCCCAATTGTCTTTCCTACGATGTCAGATGCAGCTAGAGCTGTAGGAATAATACCTAGAACTTAACATCCTCCTACATGAGCAGCTGTAGACACACATTCCATTAATCCACGGTTACCTCCACCATAGACTAAATAAATTTTTCTCCTGGCCAGTATCATACCCAGGTTTTATGCAGTTTTCACATACTCTCCATCTTTTCCAGGACTGGAACCACAAAATACACAAATATTTCAAAATTGACGAAATGTGATTCCCTCCATAGCTGCACACACCTTAACTTGAAGTAAGTAAAGAAATTAACGTGTACATTTATAGAACTCAAAGAATGGCATACTTATGATAGCTATGTGAATAGGCTGGAAAGCATTAGAACAATATGTAAGTGATTGGTGGATATTAGCTAAATTGAAGGTAAAATATTACTTTTAATGCACCTGCCTCACTCGACGATCTGGTCAATGCAATGAAAATATAACTCATTTGCTATACGCATAGTGACCTCGACCCCAGTCACAACAAGTGATTAGGGAATGTGAGTACATCACCCTCCTGCCCCCTCACATTACCACTGTCACCTGGTTGGAGCGGCCCTCCCCCGGCTCACTCAGGCTAATAGGGCGTCCCCTATTCGGTACCGACACAAGCCATACAATCAGCCAATATTTATCAATACATATAATCCAATGTAAAATTATCAAGCAACTCGCCATGAGCTTTACGCTTGCCATTCAATCTCATTTATAATATGATATGCATCATTTTCACAAGTATATAACTTTACAAATCAATGCATCATGCACATAATATTCACTTTATCAAATAATGATAAATACATTTAGAACCACATATTCAATGAATTCCAACATTCATTTCTAAAACCATACTCTTCTTGAACTATGTGCCAGTTTGTAAATATAATAGATATTTTAACACATTTAATAATCTTATAATAGTATAAATAATTTATCAACAGAAACAATAATACATTTATAGTTTAAGAAGAGTATGTGACAAGTCATAAAAAAATTATCTACTCATAGGGTAGGGCTCCTGGTTGGATAGCCCTAAAAATATACTTTTTCCAAGTTGAATTTGACCAATTAGACCTCAAAAATGTGTCCGGAGGGTCCAAAAACTTAGAAAATGACTCTGGGAACTTGGTCACTATTCACCGCGCATAAAACACTATTCACTCACCGGAAATACTATTCATCTGCCAAAAATCACTATTCACGATGAACAAAAAGTTGTTAGATAGCTGAAAAATTTCATATCTTAAGGTTTATCTAACTCCTGAATTCATCTATGGTGTCAGAATTTCAATTAGAGGTCTCTAAGAGTTTTAGAATTTACCTTTTTCTGAAATTTTTTACTTCAGATCTACGGCAATTCAACGGCTGATTTGAAAAATTGATCGGTCAAAACCGTAGTATTCTTCGTCCTGAATATAGTAGCACCTTCAGTTTTGAGATCAGAAGCCAATAGGCACTCCAAATTTAAAGAGAAAGTTGAAGGTTACTATTCACTCACTATTCATCCGTTTCAATTTTTTTTCTCGAATTTCTGGCCTTCGTCCCTTGTTTCCCTATTCTCCTTTCCCTTTTCATTGTCTTGTTTTTTTTAATAATAACAATTATTTAATAATGTAATAATTGAATAATAGAATTTTTTTAAAAAAATAAATTTATATAAATTCTATTTTTCATTCTAAAATATCCTAAAAATTTCTAAACATTTCCATTCCCATAAACCTTTAGTTAAACTCTTAAATCATGATTTTTATTGATAAAAATTGCAATAAAACAAATCTCAAAATAAATATCTTTATACATAATAAAAGAAAGAATATTTCTAAAAATACAACAAAAATTCATTAAAGACCAATATAATTATTTCAAGCAAAACAATAATTATTTTAATCAAAAATAGATTTACTTTTAGCAGAACATAATCATTTTTAAACACATAAACATATATTTGTTTATAACAAAATATTATTATTTAACAATAAAAATTATGGGATGTTACACTTCGCATCCCAAGAGCTCCAATGCCCGATGTATACCTTCACCACAAAGAACCTCCACCTGAAAACTATGCCGAGAGTCAAGACTGTTGCAAGAAAGGCAAGAAAAATGAAGAAGTTCATCTTGGACGAAAATCAGAAATGACACGATGAAGAAATAGTCCAGAGGACCTTCCGTGCTGAAAAAACCTTCGGTTTTACCACATTTAAGGATAAGGGATTGCCAACATACGTCACTACAGTGGTAAAGTAGAGGAAGTGGGAGAGCTTTGCCAAACAACCTCAACCTGCCATTGTCCCGCTGGTGAGGGAGTTTTATGCTAACTTCCCTAAGGATGGCCAAAAATGGGTCTGGGTCAGAGAGACCCGGGTATTAATCGACCCAGTTGCTATCAACAATGCCTACTAGCTCACCGATGAAGAAGATGATTATGAGGAGCATCTGGAGGCTATGCAAGAGGAGGATTGGAACAAAATACTAGCACGAGTCTGTGTCCTAGGCACCACCTGGGACAAATCATCTCAGGGCACTGTAACGATGAATAGAGCTTTACTACTGCCCACGGCAAAGATGTGGTACCACTTCATAAAGACCTGCCTTCTACCCTCCACTCATGGGTAGACTGTGAGCAAGGACAGAGTAGCCCTGGTAGATGCCATAATTTTTGGAAGGCCCATTAATGTGGGACAAGTCATAGCCCACCAAATCAGAATCTGTGCAAGCCATAAGAAGGGCAATCTGCTCTTTCCTTCCCTTATCACCATGATGTGCTCAGCATGCCAGGTTCCCATCTTGATGGATGAGGAGATGCTAAAGATGGGAGGCGCAATCAGCATTATCACCATAGCACGTATTGTGCAAGATAAGGGAGAGCCAGCGTCATCAGCCCCCACACAAGAGCCATCACAACTGAAAAGCCAAGCAGACTCCACCTCAGCCCAACAGCTAGCAAACCAAACATTACACTTGCTCCTATAGTAGCAAACAACCATCCTACAACAACAGGCATAGTTTATGAGGCAACAGCAAAGTTTCTGGCATTACCAGCACATGAAGGATGTTGCCCTCCAGTAAACACTGGAGCATAATTTCAAGCAATTCTTCCTCTTCCCCACATTCCCAATAGACCTATTACACACAACATCTGGGGAAGTCGGAAAGGCACTAGAACCCCAGAGCGAAGAGTAAGAGGAGTCCCAAAACTCTTCCCACAGCAGCAATGCAGAAGATAATGAGCCTGTTGTCAAAAGAAGGGCAGCAATGCAGAAGGGAAAGAACAAACTCCCGAGCCCACCACAGTCAACACAAAGGAGGAGTGGGCTCTGAAGCTTATCACATTCTTGATGAGGGAAAAGTCCCTTTAGCTTCTATATTCTTTTGGTTATTTCAAGTTATTTATACATCCTGCTTGCTGATTTGCCTAGCTTTACTCTACTTAAATTTATGTGTGGTCCTCTTATGTTAACTCTGTAATATGCTGAGCAGTGAGGACACTGCTCATGCTTAAGTTTGGGGGAGGTAGGTTAATGAGTAATGCTCTGCTGTTTGTTGGTTCTGTTCAAATATTTTGTGCATTTAGTATCTAGTATTTGTGTTCTTTTTTTTTATTGTATGAGGAATATAGGTTCCAGGTCTATTTAGTAGGAAGTGTTGAGAAATTAGGAAGATCTTATAATCACTTATTTTTCATATTAAAAAAAACATGGATCTGTCATGCTTTGTTTCAGGGCCTGCTGCTAGTTTTAGGAAGCTCCATAAGGAAGGGCTGGCAATTGTCTGTTAAACAAAAGTAGTTCTGCATGCTAATCTCATACAACTGGAACCTTCCCTTATGAGCACAAGCTTTGGTCAGTTTTGGCAAGAAAAACTTGGAAATTTCTCAGGAAGAGGTCCTAGGATTGTCAAGTTAATGTTGAGAGTCTCTTAAAACAAATTTCTGGATTATCAAAAGAGGCATAAGCTTGAGACTTAAGTTTGGGGGAAGAAGAGAGAAATGTTTGCCACTCCAATGCCTCTATTGTCCCTTAATAACTAAGGGTATGCATGAGCCCCATGTGTACTTTTGCGTAAAACAGTGACATAGAGGTATGAGTAGGATATTGCTTAAGGGTGATAATGCTGAGTAACCGGGTGCCTTCATCTCAAATGTTGGCATTCACGTCAAAAGGCACCAATGACCTTTTCTACAGAAAAAAAACAACAAACAAAAAAACAGAAAAGAAATAAGTTGATCCACTCCACCTTATTTGCCGTGGTTACCTTAGTTGTGCATTTAATGTGTGCCATCTTGCCTTAGTTGAGGAGACTTGACATATTAGCATGAAAAATCATAGGACCTTGACTAATCTTGACCTAAATGGCTCTTGGAGAACTAACCATATCACACACACAATTTTGAAGAAGGTTTCGGTTGAGGTTAAGAAAAAGGAAAAAGGCATGTGGTATTTCTTATTTGGAAAAAATTCTAAAAGTTGAGGGCTAGTAGCAGTGTTGCTTGGAAAAAGGGGGCTCGAGCTTAGTAGAAGTAGTTTAGTGGGTAGAGTGATGAGTGAGTTTTATACTCATAAATTAAATATTTTCATCTTATCTTTTTGCCATAATTAAGCATAAATCTCCCTTACTTGTCTTTAGTTTTGTGTATTTCTTACAGAAGGAGAGAAGAGTAGTAAATGGACTTAAATGGAGGAATTAGAGCTAAACTATGGTTCTTTGGGAATGATGTCTATAAATCAAGCAGATAAAACAAATTCATTAAGGATGGCTGACTAAGGAGCATTATCATATTGACTCTTGAGACGCATCCTAATGGATATATGTACAAATGTATTCTCGATTTATGATCACATTTCCAAAAGAACTAAAACATAAAGATTCAAGACAAAGTACCCAATGTTGAAAATATGTTTGTTGGTTGCAGTCTAGCCCAACCTTGCTATAGTACTTGGGCCATATCTCAGAACATACATATGTAATATGTATGACATTTGGTAGGTGTGTAGCGGACACAATTGGGTACAACTTTTATGTTCAAGTGGTCAGACAATTCAGACACTAAAAGGGTCAAAAATGGGCTAGAAATGAATCTATCTACTGCTACAGTCCAGCCCAACTTTGCTCTAGTAATTTGACCATATGTCACAAATTACGTGTCCACTTTGTCCACGATTTGTCTTGACGGAAAGCTAACGAAATTTTCTACAACTTCATGTTGAGGGAGTCAGCTAATTCGACGGATTTCTTGACGATATTCAAGGTTCAATTTCGACGCACATGATGAAATCCAAATTGTCAACTTTGTACAACTTCCTACCTAACAATTTTGACAATTACCACACCTATCACACCTAATTGTACCTATAAATAGAGGGCTTGAGGATTAAGTTAGGGAGCTTTTGGAGAGAGCTTGGGAAAGCTTTGTTGGAATTCTACATACTTGTAATGTTGTTCTCTCTTTAGACAGTTTGTATTTTTCATTTTTTTTTTCGTAATATTATCATGTTTCTTCATCTTTCATTTTACTTTCTTGCTTTAATTATGGAGAACTAATCTTTTAATGCTAAGGTGAAAGGGTGAAACTCTTGGTATGAAAATAATAATTCATTTAACTCTTAATTTTAATGTTTATATTTGATGTTGCATTTACCTCCTCCTTTTCTTATGTTATGTTTTATTGGCTGACTAAGCCACCTATTTCTTCTTCTTGTTTAATGGCTGGCTTTGCCGTCTACTTCTTATTTTTATTGTTTATGGTTGGCTTTTCCACCTATTCTATTTTATTTTATTTTGTTATGTTAATTAGTTTTCTACCTCTTTCATTTTCTGCATAAGTTAATCTTGTAAAATGTGACTTTTGATATATTGTAGACAATCTTTGGCACAATAAATGCTTGAATCAATCTTGAATTATTGTAGAAAATATAATGATTGCCACAATTTATGCTTGAATCCATTTACAAGTTATCTTTTGCATCTTTGTATTTTTAATCTTGTAAATTGTGAACCTTGATACATTGTAGACAATTTTTGGCACAATAAATACTTGAATCAGTCTTGATTTATTGTAGACAAGATGATGATTGGCACAATGTACGCTTGAATACATTTTTCAAGAATGTGTTATATATTAGTAATACAATAAAAATGAGGTAAATATAACTCATGTATAAACAAATGTGAGCTTAAATTAACATATCTTTCGATTGGAAGCTTATTCATGTAAGGATTCTAATTGAGTAATAAAAGAGTAAAATTTATTTTTATTTGATATACCAAGAGTGGATCCCGTAACCTTAGCATGCTTCTTTACTTTGAATACATCTTCATTTAATTTTAGTATATTAGTTCTTTGTGTATTTTGTTCAATATTCCTCTCACAAAACAAGACATTGGGAACTAGGTTAGAAGTATTTATTTCAGATCTAAATTATAATTTTCTCTCAATTGAAAATATCTGTGGGATCGACCTTGCATACCATTAAATCTATGCTCCAATAAATTCGTGCACTTGTGAGTTTTAATTAAAACAACAACAAGTTTTTGGTGCCGTTGTCGGGGATTACGACGGAAAAGCTATTTGGATCTAAGTAAGTATATTTCTTCCACTAGTTATAATTTAAAAAATTTATTTTTATTCTGTGTATAGTATTTTTTTTAGAATTGTTTCTTGAAAATTGTTGTAGTAATTTGGGTGTATAAAATTGGATGATTCTGTCAACAAGGCTAAAAGTGCCTAAGGAGTATGGGTTTTAAGAGAAACCATTGTGATTTCTCCATATTTTCTTGGGAGTCTACTGATTAAATACTACCCATTATTACTAACACTTTGAAAAAAAAAGAGTTTGTATAATTCTGTTATTTTTTTTCTTTTTGTGGTATTTGCATTTTGTTGTCGTTGTGTAGTTAGATTCTTTTTCATAATTAGGATGCAATTTTTTTTTTAGTTTATGTGTGCTTGGAAACGTGATAAAGATAAGCGGTTGGTTAGGAAAAGTTTAGGGTCAACCATTGATTGTACAATAGAGACATTAGATTCTGCTGGATCACCATTAAAAATGGAAGAACAAGTTGTGCATAATAAAACTCTTATGGAGTACTTCTCACCTATTATAGCCAATACTCCATTTTGCATAGTTTTACCACAAACTACTGCAACTCACTTTGAACTCAAACCAGTCATACTCCAACTTTTACCATCATTTTATGGTATGGAAAGAGAAGATCCATACATGCATATTAAAGTGTTTCTTGAAATCTGCTCGACTTTTTGCTTCCAAAATTTCAATGATGAATCAATCAGGCTTAGAATATTTCTATTTTCATTGAAAGATAAAGCTAAAGCTTAGTTGAATTACCTTTCTACAAGAACTATAACTAGTTGGAACCAATTAGTAAATAAGTTTCTGGCAAAAAAATTTCCTATGTCTAAAACTGATGCCCTTAGGAGAGAAATTTCTGATTTTTGTCAAAAAGAGGGTGAACAATTTTTTGAATGTTGAGAAAAATTTAATGATCTTCTTCTGAATTGTCCTCATCATGGTTTTGAAACTTGGAGATTGGTGAAATATTTCTATGATGGTTTAACTTCATCAAACCGTCAAATGATCCAAAGCATGCATGGTGGGAGATTTTTACAATTGAATGAGGGGGAAGCTTGGGAATCCTTAAGATCTTTATCTGAAAATTCTCAACATTGGAACTACATAGATACCAGGGATAAGAAGTCTCAAATACAAAAAAGGGGAGGAATTTACGAAATGAGTGATGACACATATGTGAGAATTGACTTAACTAGCCTGACTAGAAAGGTAGAAGCTTTAACTTTAAGCCACACTCTAAACCCTTCT
This sequence comes from Gleditsia sinensis, assembly GCA_037074535.1. Classification (NCBI taxonomy): domain Eukaryota; kingdom Viridiplantae; phylum Streptophyta; class Magnoliopsida; order Fabales; family Fabaceae; genus Gleditsia; species Gleditsia sinensis. The sequence continues at coordinate 63,402,417 of CM073466.1, forward strand.
ACTAATACTAGGATAGAGGCATGTGCCTTCTGTTCTAGTACATCTCACATTGCACAATTTTGTCCATCTATACCAGCTTACCAAGAAGCATTTTCTGAGCAAGCTAATTCTCTTCAATCTTATGGAAAGTCATCAGACAGCCCCTTTGCACCCATATATAATCCAAATTGGAGGAATCATCCAAATTATTCATGGAGACAAAATCAGCCTTCAATGAGTCAAGGTGGGCAATGTAACATCCCGTAATTTTTAGATATTTTCCTTAGAAATTCTTCACCTTACATATCTGCATAGAAATGTTCTAATATTAATGGAATAGGTAAAAAAAGAAAACCTAAGAGGAAATATTAGAAATAAACATGTTAAAGAAAGGTGAAATTCTTAGGTAAAGAAAGATAAATTTTTGTGAAGTAAGTAAAGGTCTTAAAATTTCAAGAAGATCGGATTAGAGTAATTTTTCTTAATTTAAGAGCAAAAGTTACTAAGTTTAGTATCTCCACCCGTAATTGGGCTTTAACCTATAGACACTTCATATAGAGTTTTTCTACTTCACATGAATTTTTAGCAAGCCAATAGGATAGCCCAAGGAAGAAATAAAACATAGACTTGGACTAGGATATAGAAATTGGACCGGTAGCCCAAAAATCATGAAAATGTGACCAAGCCCATTATGAAAGGTAGAATTTTAACCAAAGTAAGGAAAATGGGCAAGAATGAGCCCAAACCCAAGAGGAAAAAATAAAAATAAAAATAAAATTAAAGTGATGAAATATTGGTGTAATCAAGATTAAGTGACATGGCATTAAGACAAAAATTTAGCAAGTGGTGTGATTCTACATTCATCATTTTGGCAAGTGGCATAATAATACAAGGCTTTAGGACAAAAACATCTATATCCTACATTCATAACTTTAGTAAGTGGGTAATAATACATAGCATTATGACAAAACATCATTATCCTACACAAATAATTTTAGTTAAGTAAGGAAAATTCAAGGGATAGAAATTTGCCACTTAAAAAGGCAAATCTATCATACTTGATTAAGACAAAAGAAAAAGGAAATGAATCCCTAAATCAAAGGGATCTTGCCCCATATCTTAAGAACATATCATCATAATTTTCAAAATACAAATCTTCTTTTTCTATGCATATCTTGACTAAGGAAGAGGAAGACAAGAACATAAGTTGTTTGTTTTCCAAAAATTCAACAAAGTGTATCCTAATTGTGATAAGGTAGACCCATGATCATGAAAGGTGAATTATTTGGTGGTCTATATAAGAAAACCCACCCTTACAACATTAGAATTTCGTCCAAGTGAGGGAGAGCAAAAAAATAGAAGCAAGGTAGTGTGAGGAAAGGAGAGGAAGAAAGGAAGAAAGAGGAAGGAGAAGTCTAGGGGACTAAGTGCTCCAGGTAAGTTTAACAATATTTCCTTTTGAAGAAAACCTTTGAAACTCATAATATTTATATGAGATTTTGATCTTAGAACTTTGATGATTGGTCATGGATGTTGCTATATCATGTTACATATTGATCTTGCATGTGATGTATGTTTGAATACTTAGGTTGGTGTAGATAGTTCTGCATGGGTATGGCTATGGTTGACAGAATTTTAAGTTTCGGTATTTTAATTTCTGGGAACAATCTATAAGGAATTAAAATAAATGGTTAACATAAGAATTAAAGATATATGTGTCACGGATTTTTACCCACTGGAATCATTCCATTTGGAGTCCATATGAGGTAGCTATGGTCTGATTAGTAGTCAAAAATCAGAAAATGAATCATCAGGCAAGAATATGTTAGGATAGCTTCGGTAATTTAATTTCTGGGAATTATTGGTAGGCAATTAAAATAAATGGTTAACATAAGAATTAAAGATATGTGTGTCATGGATTTTTAGACACTGGAATCATTCCATTTGGAGTCCATATGAGGTAGCTATGGTCTGATTAGTAGTCAAAGGTCAGAAAATGAATCATCAGGGAAGAATATGTTAGGATAGCTTCAGTAATTTAATTTCTGGGAATTATTGGTAGGGAATTAAAATAACTGGTTAACATAAGAATTAAAGATATGTGTGTCATGGATTTTTAGACACTGGAATCATTCAATTTGGAGTCCACATGTGGTAGATATGGTCCGATTAGTAAGCCAAGGTCAGAAAATGGTTCATCAGGGAAGATTATGTTAGGACAGCTTTTGTATTTTAATTTCTGGGAATTATTTGTATGGAATTAAAATAAATGGTTAACATGAAAGTTATATATATATGTCTCATGGAAATATACCCACTGGAATTATGCAATTTGGAGTTCATATGAGGTAGATATGATCCGATTTGTAAGCAGAGGTCAGAAAATGTTTATTCAGGGAAGAGTATGTTATTAATGCTTTAGTTTTTGAATTTCTGGGAATATTCTGTAGGGAATTAAAATAGCGCGCCAACATAACAATTATAGATATATGGTTCATGGATTTTTACCAACTGGAATAACGCAATTTGGAGTTCCAATTTGGGAGATATGGTCTAATTAGTCAGTAAAGGTCTGAACCTATCCGAGAGGAACTATCCTGTACTTTGAGGGAGTAATATCACCTTCGTTTCTTAATTTTTCGCTACAATGTTCAACATAATAGTTTTAGATAATTGTTTTATCTTGAAGTGGACACCAAGATCACCTACATCAGAGTTAAATTGAGGGAGTTATGCTCTGATTAGTAAGAGAAGGTTAGATAGGATGAAAACCTGCATCAAGAAAATAAAGAAATAAAATTAGTATTTAAAAAAAAGATGAATCTTAATAAATGACTAGTATAGCCATAGCCATTGCCATTGTATGAACTTCTTACCATCTTAAGTATGAAATTTTGACATGGAAATATTTTATAAAGTGATATTTGAAATGGTTATGTTCATGGCATGATTACCAATGATTTATGGTAATAGTTATATTTTAATGAACATACTTGTTATTGAAAGCATATTTTTGGCTATCATTGTGAAAAGAAAAGAAATAAGCACGGTCACATGGCAATCCGTGTGGTGCACCAGTAGGGGACGCCCTACCAACGGTTATGATCATGATAATGAGAAAAGAAAGAGAAAGTGGGCCATGTCGGACGGAGCGAGAAAAGCCCGTACCGGAGAGTAGATGATACTCACCCTGACCGGGGTAGCTTGAAATGAGAATAAGTTGATGGCCATCATATGATATTTCTAAAATAGTTAATCCTGTCATACATATAATTACAATATGATTCTTATGTGCATAGATATAATGCATTCATGTGACCAAAGATATTTTCTGTAGTTTATACAGCTGAACATGACGTGATGAGCTTTACTGATGATAATTTATTGTTGAACTTACTGGGATTTAAATTCTCACTATATTTCCATATCATGTTCAGAAAATTATTTATGCAGCTTTTGTTTCTATGGCTCTGGCTTTTAGTGCACATTGGATCGAGTTACTTTATGTTGGGCAGATTTCAGAATCAAATAAGATGTTTGTGGTTGAGTTGGCTCAGATCCCGGTGAAGGTGCAACCACCCGCACCTGTATCTCCGGAATTGGTCAACCAAAATAAACAAGATGTAAATATCTATGTGTTTGATATGTTATACGTCTGTTTTGATTAATGACATGTATGTGAACTCAATATTGTATAATAATAAAGGAAAAAAAAAAGAGAGGTTGTTACAGGCAACAATTTACCCCTCCCAATTCATACCCTCAAATTCCTCAACATGCTCCTCATTTCGAAGTACCTCAACAAAGAAAACCTTCTTTGGAAGATACTCTACAGCAATTCATGCAATCAACCCAACAAGTTTTACAATCTCACACTCAATCCATTTCAAAGATTGAAACACAATTGGGTCAATTAGTCAGTGCTGTAGGAGAGAGAGAAAAAAGAAAATTCCCCAGTTAACCTATTCCTAATCCTAAGGGTCAGTTTGAATTAGGATCATCAGCTAATCCTAAGGAAGAAGTAAAGTTAATGACAACCCTTAGATCTGGAAAAGTCATTGATAATCATGTTCACATGCCAAAAAATGAGGAATAGAGTCAACATGAATCTCAAAATAATGACTTAAGTAAAAAGAAAAGTGAACAGAGTCCTTATACCCCCAAAGCTCCTTTCCCTCAAAGACTTGCATCAAATAAGAAAGGTGCTCAATATAGTGAAATTTTAGATTTGTTTAAGCAAGTAAGCATTAACATCCCTTTTCTTGACGCTATCAAACAAGTACCTGCTTACTCAAAATTCCTAAAAGATCTGTGTGTAGTGAAAAGGAAAATTAATGTTCCAAAAAAGGCATTCTTGACTGAACAAATAAGCTCTATAATTCAACAAAAAAACTCCTATCAAGTACAAAGATCCTGGTTGTCCTACAATTTCTTGTGTGATAGGTGACCATGTGATTAACCGAGCCTTACTTGATCTAGGAGCAAGTGTGAATCTGCTGCCTTACTCTGTGTATGAGAAACTTGGGTTAGGAAAGCTGAAACCTACACCAGTGACCCTTCAGTTAGCTTATAGGTCCATAAAAATTCCTAGAGGTGTCATAGAGGATATGCTCATTAAGGTTGATAAATTCTACTTTCCAGTAGATTTCATTGTTCTTGACACTGAACCTGTTGAGAATACAGAGACACAAATTCTAGTCATTTTGGGTAGACCATTTCTGGCAACTTCCAATGCAATCATTAATTGTCGAAATGGAATTTTGAATTTATCTTTTGAAAATATGACTGTGAAACTAAATGCTTTTAATGTCTCTCATCAACCTATGGACATGGATGATGTAGGTGAGGTTAACCTGATTGAAAGTGCCATTTATGATTCATTTTAGACTCCTTTAGTAATGATCATCTAGAAAAATATTTGACTTATTTCAATAAGGATAAAGATGATGATTATCTGGTTAGTGAAGTAGACTCTTTATTAGAGATAAATCCACTAATGGATACTGATAAATGGAAAGCCAAAAAAGATATAGCTTCACCTTTTGAATCAGTTCCACTGCCATATGTTGTTCATACTGTTTACCCACGTGGTGCAGTAAAGATTGAAAATCCCAAAAACGGTGATGTGTTTAAAGTAAATGGTCAAAGATTGGAAGCATTTTTGGAATTACCAAATCCGGAGATAGAGGAGACACCTTTGCGTGATCATGTCTACAAGGATTGATTTGCTTCTGTTATTAAAAGTTACCGTGTACGTTATCTAGGTAAGATCTTTCTTTATTTAACTTGCATTAATTTTTCTCTTCAGTTTTATCTTCTTTTGAATTTCTATTGTTTTCCCTCCTTTTGTTGCTTTTTCTTTTTCAAAAAAAAAAGAGAAAAGAACAATTGAGTTGAAAATGGAAGACATTCTCACAAAATTGAACAATCATTTTTCTTCTCTTCCACCCAATGCATTGAGAAAAATTTACAAAGCACGGGTTACAAGATTAAGGGTGTTGATGAACATGAGGATGCCTGCTAATATTCGTTCACTGATTGAAGCTAAGGTACGGTTATCAGGTGAGTTTACAAATAATTTCATCTCTTACATGCCTGGTTTGGGAAAAAGCAGTTTTGCTAAAAAGCGCAGAGCTAAACGAATGGGTGTTTGTCACAAATGTGGACATGAAAATTGCAACCAACGTTGCCATTCTTTGGGTTGGGTGTCTATAAATCGAGAAGACAAAATTAAGTTCATTAAGGATGGCTTGAGTAAGGAGTCATTGGATTATGACTTTCATCTAATGTCTCTTGAGACACATCCTAGTGGATCTGTGCATATCGGTATTGTCGGTTTATGGCCCCATTTCAAAAAAGAACATGAACGGTACAGTCATGAGAATCTGACGTTAAAAGACCCTGTTTGCCAATTTATAAGAAAATTGGATGGGAAGCATATCCTCGACCCATAGAGGGCGTTTAAGCCGTTACTGGATGTAAAACCAGAGGAAGATGTGAGCCACAATCACAACTACTATACATATGCATACATGCCGTCATTTTTGAATTTTTCACCTTTAATTTAGCTAACATTCGCTGGCCTACTCTTATAGCTATTGAAATTATGCCATCGGCCTATTCACATAGCTATTACAAGTATGCCCTTATTTGAGTCTTATAAATGCGCACCTCATTATCTTCATCTTCATAATCAAAGTTAAGGTGAGTGCAGATATGGAAGGAACCGCAGTTCATCACTTTCGAAATATTTGTGTCTTTTGTGGTTCCAGTCTTGGAAAAAATGGAGAGTATGTAAAAGTAGCACAAACTTTGGGTATGGTACTAGCCAGGAGAAAGATTCATTTAGTTTATGATGGAGATTGTCGAGGGTTAATGGGGAGTGTGTCTGGATCTGCATATCTAGGAAGATGACAAGTTCTAGGTATTATTCTTACTGCTCTAGCTGCATCAAACATTGTAGGAAAAATAATTGGGGAAAAATGTAGGGTATCCTCCATGCATGAATGAATTGTTAAAATGATATGCAACGCTGACGCCTTCATTGCCTTACCTAGTGGTTTTGAAACTCTAGAGGAAATTTTCCAAGTTGTCTCTTGGGCACAACTGAACATGCACCATAAACCCATAGGTTTGTTAGATGTTAACAATTTCTTTGATGGTTTATTGTCCTTTCTTGATCAAGCTATGGAACAAAGGTTTATCTCACACTCAGCAAGACGGATTCTCATCTCGGCTTCAAATGCTGACGAGTTGATTGATGCATTACAAGTATTTGTTCATGTACCTGATCCAATTATAACTCAAATAGATTGGACAACAGAAAATCACAAAAAGCGCAAACTGGACTTAGATATTCATTTGTAACACATTTTACTTGTTTGAATAAATTTTTATTTTCTGTTTAGTTTGCTGCAGGTTCATTATTTCTTAGATCTCCTTCCAGGTAATATCTCTTTTAATCTTTATTGTTTATTTTGTGTTTCTTCATCTAGGAAAAAAAACAAAAAAAAATAATAAAAAATTAAGTGATGTTTTGGGATTAGGCAAAGCTAGCACCAATGATGAAAATAGTTTAAAATGCTTGTAACCTTTGAAAAATTGATGAGTTCTGAGTGTTATGTGTGAACTTGAACTCTAATGTAACTTATGTTTTATTTAAGAATCCTAATATCTTGTGCACTTAATCTTTTACATTTGACTTATTGTTTATTCAGAAAAGATTTATGTGATTTGTATATGTTAATTAATCTCATAAGACTCTAGAACTTATTTAATTGTCACTTGAGGCAAAATCCTAGCCTACTCTCCATTTAAGAAATGAATTAGGCATTGTTGGAATCGTTTAAGCCTTTCAGACTAACCTATACATAATACCATCCCTAGTAACCCATTTTGAGCCTATATTTATTCTTTTTTTGTACACCTATATTATTATCTAGTCTTTAAATAAAAATATTTCTAACTCTTACCTTTCACTCACAGGAATGATCATTTGAAAATTTATGGTTCAAGGGTGGATGGTAAAAGTTTAAAAAAAAAGAAAAAAAAAGAGAAAAAAAAAGAGAAAAAGAAAGTTAATACTCCCTAAATAAATAAGTTTGGGGGTGTTTATATTATAAAAAAAATAGTATGAGCAAATAAATGTAAGGATGATGAAAATGTTGGAGATAGAATTCACAGTATAAATCAAAAGTATTTGGGAGGCTTTAAATGATCATGTATGTTGAAGAGTGAATTGAGCTTTTATTCATATCATTTTATCCACCTTTAACCTGTGCCATACATTACAAGTTTAATGAAAGTCCTAATGATCTTAAATGTTATAATTAGTCTACATTAGTGGAGAGTGACATGAAAAATAAGCTTATGGAGTCTTAAAAGCATATATCTAGAGATCTGTTTTAAATATTTGATTACATAAATTTATTTGAATGCAAAAAGTCCAATGTCATAAGACTACTACACACACATACTTGGGATTCAAGACTAAACCATATGTTGCATTTGAATAAAAGTTTTAAATAACCTTGGGATTCTGATTTTTTTTTCTTGGTTGCACATTTTAGATCCTTGAGGAATGCTTAGTAAGTCAAAAACAATTCATTACTCACTCATCATCTGAATTTTGAAGTTTATGTATTTTACTTGAGGACAAGCAAAAGATTAAGTTTGGGGGTATTTAATGAGTGAGTTTTATACTCATAAATTAAATATTTTCATATTATCTTTTTACCATAATTAAGCATAAATCTCCCTTACTTGTCTTTATTTTTGTGTATTTCTTACAGATGGAGTAGTAAATGAACTTAATTGGAGGAATCAGAGCTAAACTGTGGTTTTTTGGGAATGATGTCTATAAATCAAGAAGATAAAACAAATTCATTAAGGATGACTGAGTAAGGAGCATTATCATATTGACTCTTGAGACACATCCTAATGGATATATGCACAAATGTATTCTCGATTTATGATCACATTTCCAAAAGAACTAAAACATAAAGATTCAAGACAAAGCACCCAATGTTGAGAATATGTTTGCTGGTTGCAGTTCAGCCCAACCTTGCTATAGTACTTATGCCATATCTCAGAACATACATATCCAATATGTATGACTTTTGGTAGGTGTGTAGTGGACACAATTGGGTACAACTTTCATGTTCAAGTGGTCAGACAATTCGGACACTAAAAGGGTTTAAAATGGGATAGAAAAGAATCTGTCTACTGTTACAGTCTAGCCCGACTTTGCTCTAGAAATTTGACCATATGTCACAAATTACGTGTCCACTTTATCCACGATTTGTCTTGACAGAAAGCTAACGAAATTTTCTACAACTTTCATGTTGAGGGAGTCAGCTAATTTGGCGGATTTATTGACGATATTCAAGGTTCAATTTCGGTGCACATGATGGAATCCAAATTGTAAACTTTGTACAACTTCCTACCTAACAATTTTGACAATTACCACACCTACCACACCTAATTGTACCTATAAATAGAGGGCTTGAGGATTGAGTTAGGGAGCTTTTGGAGAGAACTTGGGAAAGCTTTGTTGAAATTCTACATACTTGTAATGTTGTTCTCTCTTTAGACAGTTTGGATTTTTCATTTTTTTCGTAATATTATCATGTTTCTTCATCTTTCATTTTACTTTCTTGCTTTAATTATGGAGAACTAATCTCCTAATGCTAAGGTGAAAGGGTGAAACTCTTGGTATGAAAATAATAATTCATTTAACTCTTAATTTTAATGTTTATATTTGATGTCCTAAGTTCCTCCCAATCTCACCAACCTTGTAAAGGACAAGCCCAAAAATTGTCCCAAACCCTCATCAATTGAACAAATATGGTATTGTGTTCGTTAATGATAATTAACGAAGATGATACGATACACTTGTAAAATGGGAAATTTTAAGTACTCACTACATGGATAAGGAGTGTTTGGAATAGTTGGGCCTTTTGACCGATGTCCAATATATGATTTATCGGATTGGGTGGACTACTTTTATACTACTCTGTTACCCAGCCTTTGCCAAGAACAAATAGAATTTTTTAGATCAATTAGCATAGTTTTGTTTTGGGGTCCCGACGTTGATCAGGGCTGCGTCAACTTTAGATTATTTGATACTACTTATAATTTACCTTTAACCCAATTTAATACATTGTTTAGACTACTTCCTAGGGGTCATAAAGCGATCCCCCAAAGTTTTAATGCACAAGAATTTTGGAACTCAATTTCTACAAAGGACAATATAGTTGATAAAGGGGAATTTTGAGTACTTAATAGTTATATTTCATCCCCTAATTCATAGTAACTTGTGGTTATTTCTCTGCTTTTAGTTATACTTTGTTCTAGATACTGATATAGTCTATTTTGTGTTTGTAGGAGAACAAAGGAGGCTAAGAAGCAAGAGAAAACAATCATGGGAAGTTCCAAATGGACTTGGGATATGCAAAGGAGGAAGCAAGGAAGCAGCACACCAAAAATTGGAGAAAAAGCTGCACGACAACCCCCAACACAGCCAGGCCGTGCTCTGGGCAAAAGCTGTAGAATGATCCCAAAATCCAGCCCGAAGCACGGTCAGGCCATGTCCTGGAACACGACCGTGCTGTGTTGGGGAAAAATGCAGAGGCGGACATTCAGACTGGAGCAGACACTTTAGACTCAGTTTTTAAGCTTAGAAAACACTCCTAGGTTAGATTTTAATTTGAATCATTGTGGATTGGATGTTCTAGAATAGGATTTATCAGTATTGGAAGATTGTATTTCAGTTTTTACTTTTCTGCACACCAGGTTACATCTTTCTACTTCAGTTCCTTATCTCTACTTCTACCTCTATTCATTCTCTTGAGATTGTATCGAACTACCATGGTTTATTTAATGATTATGAATTTGGTTTCTGAATATATGATGTGTGAGTATTTTTTATCTAGGGATTTGGTAAACCCACTTGTGGTATGATGATACTTTGATTGAATGTTGGAACCCTAATTGTGATTGCTTCTAGATTGATTAGGATTAACTATTATATGCATGAATGAGTTGATAGAATGCCTGATCACCAATCTATCACATCTTAGGTATTTAATTGATGAACTGAAAGGTGAAGATTAAAACCTAAACTTAATAGTTAATTAGGGTTACCTCATTCATGAAAGTAGTTTAAGATTCTCTAAGAATGAATCAATTAGTAGGCACGAGAACACCGATTAATTGTATTCCATAGTTGGCATTAAGCTTAATGAACCTAGGTTAAACTAAGCACCACGAAAGTAGGCAATTGGATTAACCTAGGTACGATTAGTAATGCTTGAAAGAGTTTGCTAGTTAATTAAGGCTAAACCATCCCCTAACTAATCTAGATAATTGCAATTAGAGGTACGTACTTGTTGTTGAGTATCATAAGTGTGGTGAACCCTAACCCTAGGCTTTGCTTAATTGGTTATTTTCATCTATTTAATTGTGACATTTTCTCATCAAATTGCATCGATTTAGATAGCATATTTTGCATCACTCTAGTAATTGACATTGTTCTCTATGGGATACGACTCGTACTCGCCGGATTAGCTATAGCTACACTGTGCGCTTGCGGTAACTAGTGAAATACACACAACAATAATGCATCAATTTTCAAAGCCTCATTAATTTGCAATCCATGTTTAAGATACTTACAACGCCTTATGGCCCATACCGTTTTTTGTAGGGAAGAAAGTGATGGGATTGCAAATCAACGTGAGCTTTATTTTCTATTGGCTATGGTAAACTCCATCCAAGTATATACAGAGGCTTTCATGGCCCATCAAATGGAAATGGTGGGTAATTCCATGAGTGGAAAGATTGTTACAGGGTGATTGGTTACTGCCATTGCTAAAAGGCTATGCTTAGAGCCCAACTTACAAAATTTGCAACCTATAGCCGGCAGCAAAAGAATTGATTTAGAATCATATTTGCACATGAAATTAATTGTAAAAATAAATGCTGGCTGGTTGTATCTCCGTGGGTATAATATTTTTCGCCTACCTAGCCTTGATAGAACGACAGTCACCAACCCTAATAATTGGATATATCCACTAGAAGAAGGCCATAATGATGATAATTTTGATTATGAGAGGAATAAACAACCCCATAAGCCCTACCCCGCCCTACCACCCCCACTCATTTCTTATCCTTCTCATTATACAGGTCCTTTATATGTGTCTTCCACGGATCAGGACTCCTTCTCCTTATGGCTTAGCCAAATTAAGGAGGAATAACTCAATCAAAGGACCACCTTGCAAGCCATGAATGCATCAATGCAAGGAATTCATGGCATGCAAGGCTAAATGGAATCAATGAAAGGCATAATAGAATCCATGGAGGGCATAATAGGTGACATGCATCACATGGTCCTAACCTTATATGATTAGCACCTATCCCAACACTCACCCCCTCCACCACCAAAAGACCTCTGATTCGGTAAGTTCTCCCTTCTCATAGATCGCATTACCATTGCTTATAACATTGAGAACAATGTCACGTTTAAGCATGATGGAGTCACTTTTAGGTCCTAGTCTTTGGTTTCTTGTATATATGAGTCATATTTAGCCTTTTTGCATGTTTATTTGAGAAATTTAGTCACAAAGTTAGTAATTTTGTTAATAGAATGATATAACATTAATTGATTTTAACTCATGAAGATGTGATGTATGACAGTTTATGTGAGATAAAGTATTTGTAACTTAGTCCTTCTCTTCTAGCATTAAACCCCTAATTATTTAAAACCACATTACCTATTGTGCTATGAACTATATGTCCCTTTTTTATTTTTGGCATGATGAAAGTATGAAGGTAGAGAAAGGTGAATAATGAGGGAATTTGAAACCTAAAAAGTCTTCACTTTAAGTACCCCTTCAAGGCACCTAAAAGGCCATAGTATAAGTACCTAAGTTTCTTATACCCTAGTGAGATGGAGCATAAAATGCACTCACTATATATTTCAATTACAATAAGAAGAAGAGAGAAAAGAAAGAAGAAAAAGTGTGAAGCAAAAGAATTTAAGTGAAAAAAAGAGTGATAAATTTTAAATAAGGGTAAGGCAATATAGAGATATCTAAAGGTTACGGTAGCCTATTTGAGTGTTTAAAAATCAATCTAGAGCATAAATTTTATAATAACAATAGGAGTAGGTGTATAATAAGATAATTTAGTTTTAAATTTAGAAGAATGGAGAGCTTATATATCTGTTTACATTACATTGATTAAGTGAAAACTTGGTTGTGTTATGTTTTCTTATTTTTTGGAATTTGAGTTCATCTTCTCCTTTTCTGCTGGTATGTACTGTCATACATCACATCTTCATGAGCTAAAATCAACTAATGTTATATCATCCTATCAATAGAATTGCTAACTTTGTGACTAAATTACTAAAATAAACATACAAAAAGGCTAAATATGACTTATATGTACAACCAAGCAAAGACCAAGACTTAAAAGTGACTCATCCATGCTTAAACATGACATTTTCCTCAATGTTATAAGCATAGGAAATGGGAGCTATGAGAGGGGAGAGCTTATCAAATTAAGGGTCTTCTGGTGGTGGAGAAGGTGGGTGCTAGGATAGTGTCAATCATATAAGGTCTGGACTATGTGATGCATGGCACCTATCATACCCTCTATGGATTTTATTTTGCTTTCCATTGATTCCACTCTACCTTACATGCCTTAGATTGATGCATTCATGGCATGCAAGGTGGTCCTTTAATTGAGTTGCTCCTCCTCTATTCAGCTAAGTCGTGAGGAAAAAGAGTCCTAATCAATGGGGGCATATATTGAAAAGCTATACAATCAAAAGGATAAGAAAGTGGTAGGGGTGGTAGGGCGGGGTAGGGCTCATGGGGTTGTTTATCCCCTCACTATCAAAATTATCATCATTATGGCCCACTTCTAGTGGATATATCCAATTATCAAGGTTAGTGATCGTTGTTTTATCAGGGCTAGGTAGGCAAAAAATAGTATGCCCACGAAGATTCAACCAATAGTCAGTATTTATTTTTGTAATTAATTTTATGTGCGAACAGGATTATAAATCAATCAGTTTGCTATCGGCTATGGGTTGTAAATCTTGTAAGTTGGGCTCTAAGCATAGCCCTCTAAAAATGGCAGTAACCAATCCCTATGTAACAATTTTTCCACTCATGGTATTTCCTACCCTTGCCATTTGATGCACCAAGATGGCCCATGTATCTACCTGGATGGAGTTTACCATAGCACATAGAAAATAAAGCTCACATTTATTTGCAACCCCATCACTTTTAGCCGTAACAAAAAAAGTATGGGCCATAAGGCGCTTTAAGTGTCTAAAACATGGGTTACAAATCAACGAGGCTTTGGAAACTGATGCACTCTACTGCCTTTTATAAAAATTCATTCCCAAAATTCTTGTGCATTAAAACTTTAGGGGACTGCTCTAGGACCCTCCAAAGGTAGTCTAAAAAATGCATTAAATTGAGCTAAAGATGAACTATAAGTAGTATCAAACAATCTAAAGTTAACGCGACCCTAATCAATGTCGGGCCCCAAAACAGGACCACATTAACTGGAATGAAAAATGCCAGTGTAGTCCTAGCATAGGTTGGGTAACAAAGCCATATAAAAGTAGTCCACCTAATTCGATCAACCAGATATTGGACATCAGTCAAAAGGCCCAACCGTTCCAAACATTCCTTATCTATAAGTGGGTACTTAGAATTCCCTATTTTACAAGTGTATCATATTGTGTCCTTTGATTATCATCAACGAACACAATACCATATTTGTTCAATTGATAAGGGAGATGGGATGATCTTTAGGCTTGTCCTCTACGAGGTTGGTGGGATTGAGAGGAACTTGCATCAGTTCTAGCTCTTTTTGGAGCTATTCAGAATGATAATCAATGTAATTCAAAAGGAATGGGATGAATAATACCAAAACCAACAATGTATAGCTTAAAATCCAAACCAATTCAACAATGACTAGAACATGTAACCGTACTTTAATAGTGAATTCAGTTTAATAACAGATTCAAAACTAGCAACACACTAGCAGAGCAAGATTAAGACCATGGGAATTCGAGCCAAGCAAAGTGATTTAGTAATCAAATTGAACCAGGTTAAACTTCAAAATCTAGAGGATTAGCATTCATGAAAATCAAAAAATTCCACAAGAAAATAGGGAATGTAATCCCAAACAAGATAGTCTAGCTAACCAGTAAATTCAAGTGCAAAAAAATCAAGTACAAACCAATTCCAATCCCACACTCAGCTAGAAAATTTTTAGGAACAGCCAAGCAACCATAGTATATAAGATAATCAATAATAACCAGGAAATTTGGAACAATGCCTAGTGCAAATAAATTAAATTAGTAAATTTGAAGTGAAAGTGAAATAGCTAGAACAAAGCTCAATGGGAGTAAGACATACCTGAGGGGGCCACAGATGTAGAGTTAGGTGGAGAACCACAAGCTACCAAGCAGTATGGTGATGGAGGTTGAATGTCTCGGAGAGGGGTAATGGAGTTCAAGGGAATAGGGTGATGATTGTCGGTGCTGAGAATGCAGGGAGTGGGATTTGGGAGCAGGGGAGTGGATTCAGAGGAATAGAGGCACGGTGGGGATAGGGTATCTGATGCAACAAGGAACAAGGGTGTTTGGGAAAGGGGATGGACTGGGAGTTAGGGTTGGGATGGAATAAAGGTTACGGTTTAAGGAGAGGGATAATATAGAACAGAGGGCTACGGGTGTATGTGTGGGAGTGGCAGAATGGGCAATGCTAGAGGGGAAGGTGGAGAACGGGATAAGGAATGAAGAATCTAGGTAGGGCACAAGTATGAGAGTAAGGAAGCACAGGCGTGAGGGAGATAGATATAGGTATGAGGATAAGGTTGGGGAAGGGGGATTTCCAATTTTGGGTAAGGTAGAAGAACACAGAGATGGGGATGGGAAATTCTCGGGTGAAGGCACATGTATTGGATGCAAAGAAGGAGAAAAGGTAGTATGGGAGAGGGAGTTATCTGTGGAGTTTAGTTGTTGAGAGCACAGGAGGAGGTATGGGAAAGAGCTCGGGTAAGGGAGATTGAGGGAGGAGTGGAAGGTGAGAGAATTAGGAGAACGAGAGAAAGCTGGAGGGAACATAGTTGAGGGCACGAGAAGGGAAAGAAAGAAAATAAAAGTGATGAGCTGGGCATGACTTTGTCGTGTTGGGAAGCATGGTTAGGATGTGTTTCGGGTTGACTCAGATCAAGCTTTTTTTTTTAAATACTCACCTAGGCTTGGACACGTATGTCCTGGAAAACACGGGCTAGCCTTGTTGTGGGCTGGTATGAACCTCGGCTAGGGGCTAAGCTAGGTCCTAGAACACGACTTGCTCTTGTTCTGGATTGACTTTGTGCATCTATGTGGCACGGCTGTGTCCTAGGACATGACCTACCCATGTTGCATGTTGGACTCCCCAAAATTATGGTGCTTGAAGCACGAGCATGTTCTAGAACATAGCAAAGCCGTGTCAGGGGCTGGATTGCTTTAAACTTCAAATTTTTTGCCTTATTTTTTGCCTTGCTTATGTTTGCTTCGAAGTTTTTCCTTTTTCCACTCTTGGATACCTAGAAATTGACCTGAAGAACACACAAAAAAAAAACATATTATTAACCAAACTAAAGAGACTAAACTAAGAAAAAGGTAAAAACAAAACGACATACATTAAAACAAAATAAAGGAAAACTCAAAACTAAAAATATGGGTTATCTCCCAGAAAGCGCTTGTTTAAAGTCATGATGTTGACTCCTTTACATTCTTTTTAGATTGAAGGAAGCTCCAAAAGAGTTTGGTTAACTCTTTTTGCAACCAGTTGTCTCGTTATATAATGCTTGAGGCGTTGTCCGTTGACTTTAAAGGATCTAGTTGCCTCACTCCATATCTCTATTGCTCCATAAGGGAAGATTTGGCTCACCTAGAATGTGCTAGACCAACGAAAACAATGCTTTCCAGGGAAGAGCTTCAACCTTGAATTAAACAGCATGACCCAATCTCTTACTTGAAACTCACACCTTATGATTTGCTTATCATGCCATCTCTTTGTTATATCCTTGTACAACCTAGCACTGTTATATACATCAAGCCACAATTTATCCAATTCATTCACCTGCAAGCATCTCCTTTTACCAATGACTTTCAAATCAAAACTGATGGTCTTAATATCCCAATACGCCTTATGTTCAAGCTCTACTAGCAAGTGACAAGGCTTTCTATATACTAATCAGAATGGTGTGGTGCCTATAAAAGTTTTGTATGTAGTTCGATAGGCCTAAAGTGCATCGTTTAGCTTGAGAGATCAATCTTTCCTTGCCTTTGACATAGTCTTCTCCAAAATTTCCTTTATCTCCCAGTTGGAAATCTCAACTTGCCTACTTATTTTAGGATGATATGCTAGATCCATTTTGTGAGTGACTCCGTATTTCTTTAAGAGGTTCTGAAATTGTTGCTTTGTGAAGTAGGAACAACCATCACTTATCATAGCTTTGGGCACTCCAAACCTTGAAAAAATCACCCTCTTGAACAATTCGGCAACAACTCTAGCATCGTTAGTGGGAGATGCTACTGCTTCCTCCCATTTAGACATGTAATCCACTGCCACTAGGATATATTTGTTGCCATAAAAGGATGAGAAAGGTCCCATGAAGTCAATACCCCAAACATTAAATATTCCAGCTTCCTGAATATTGTATAGGGGCTTTTTATTCCTTCTTGAGATATTACCTATCCTTCGGCACTGATCACAAGCTTTCACATATGCATGCACATATTTAAGAGTGAAGGCCAATAGAAACTGGCTTGAAGGATCTTAGCTGTTGTCTTTGAAGTACTAGCATGGCCTCCACAAAGTGAATTATGGCAGTGATAAATAACACTAGATACTTCTACCTCAAGGATATACCTGTAGAAAATGCCATATGCACACCATTTCTAAAGGCAAGGGTCATCCCAATAATATGCTTTGACATCAGAGAAGAATTTCCTCCTCTGATGAAAGCTCAACTCATGAGGTAGAATCCTACATGATATATAGTTGACAAAATCAACATACCAAGGAGCATTAGTATGAATGATTGCAAGGAGTTAGTTATCATGGAAAGAATCATCTATTGGTAGTTCATCTTTACCATCTCTCATAAAATATTGTTTCAGCCTTCAAAGATGATTTGCAGCTACATTCTCAATTCCCTTCTTGTCCTAAATCACCATATCAAACTGTTACAGTAGAAGAATCCATCTAATCAACCTTGGCTTGGCATCCTTCTTACTTAGTGAATATTTGATGGCAACATGGTTAGTATATACAATAACTTCATATCCCAACTGATATTGGCAAAATTTATCAATGGCAAAGACCACTGCCAAGAGCTCTTTTTCTGCTATAAAGTAATTAACCTAGGCTTCATCTTGAGTTTTGTTGGTGTAGTAGATAACATATGACTTCTTATCTCTCCTCTACCCAAGTACAGCTCCCACAGTATAGTCACTAGCATCAAACATAATCTCAAAGGGAAGACTTCGGTCAAGGGGTTGGATGATCGGTGCAGATATCAGTGCCTCTTTTAACCTGCAAAATGCATCAAGACAGTCATCATCAAATACAATGAAACTATCTTTAAGAAGCAAATTAGTTCAGGGTTTAGAGGTTTTAAAGAAGTCTTTAATGAATCTTCTATAAAATCCTGCATGTCCGAGAAAACTTATCACTTCCTTAACATTAGATGGTTGGGGCATCATCTAAATTGCCTTAATCTTTGCTTTGTCATTTTTTCTAATTCAATACCAGATTGACTTCCTCGCATCTTTTTAGTACCTGTGTCAAATTATTTAGGAAATTGTCAAATTATGCACTATAA
Organism: Gleditsia sinensis; assembly: GCA_037074535.1. NCBI lineage: Eukaryota > Viridiplantae > Streptophyta > Magnoliopsida > Fabales > Fabaceae > Gleditsia > Gleditsia sinensis. The sequence continues at coordinate 63,420,795 of CM073466.1, forward strand.
ACAAAGAAATCATTCATGAATACTTCCATTACATTTTCAATGAAATATGAGAAAATAACCATCATACACTTTTGGAAACTAGTAGTGTGTTGCACAATCTGAATGACATCTTTCTATAAGCAAATGTGCCATAAGGTCATGTAAACGTCGTCTTTTTCTAGTTGTATGGGTGGGTATGGATCTAAAAGAATCTTGAATATCCTTCCAAATAACAAAAATATGAATGCCAGACCAGCCTTTCCAAAAATTGATCAATGAATAGTAAAGGGAAGTGATCCTTACGAGTGGCCTTATTTAGTTTTCTATATTCAATGCACATCCGCCAACCGGTAACAGATTTAGTGGGAATCAATTCATCATTATCATTTTAATAACAGCCATACCTCCCTTCTTAGGGACTACATGAACAAGGCTCACCCACTCATTATCTGAAATAGGATAGATAATATCTGCATCAAGTAGTTTGAGCATCTCTTTCTTTACTATCTCTTTCATGTTCGAATTCAATCTCTTTTGGTGCTCTCTAGAAGGTTTATGATCATTATCAAGTAAAATACAATGCATGCACATAGAAGAACTAATCCCTTTAATATAATCTATGTTGTACCCAATTACCTTCTTATACTTCCTAAGTACCTCTAATAACTTACCAGTCTCATCAGCATTCAATTCAACATTAACAATCACCAGATATGAAGAGTCAAGGCCCATAAATTCAAACCTTAAGTTGGAGGGAAGTGGTTTAAGTTTTACCTTAGGTGCCTTGACTTCCTCAGTAGCTGCTAATTTCTTATTGAGGTCCAATTCTAGCTTTTTAGTTTTTGCTTTTGAGATGAGTGTCAAACTTTCATCAAGAATTTTAGCACATGCAACAGCTTCAACCTGCTCAGCACAAGGAAAAGGACTATCCACAAGGTAAAGCTCAAATGGCTCAATAGAACAAAAACTCAATGCATTATCAACCATATTTTGTTCAACTAAGTCTATCAAGCAACAAGAGTCGCCTAAAGATGGGCATTTCATTGCATAAACCAAATTGAACTCAATTTTCTCGTCCCTTACATTTAGGGGAAGCTTTTAATCTTTCACATTAATAATTGCACCTACTGTAGCTATGAGAATGATGGAGATTTGGTTATCCTCCTCCATGTCTAAAATTACAAAATCAATAGGTATAAAGAACTTACCTACCTTTAGAGGAACATCTTCTAAAATACTTATTGGATTCTTGGAGAGAAAGGGTGGTAGGCTTCAATTCAACCATCTAGAGCTTCGTGTAAATAGACAATGTCATAAGGCTCACACTTGCTCTAAGATTATATAATGCACGGTCAATGTTCATATATCTAATGGAACAAGGGATAGAGAAGCTTCTAAGGTCCTTAAACTTTGGAGGTAGTTTATTCTGTATCAATGCACTGCACTCTTCTGTCAATGCCACTGTAGCATACTCCTCAATTTTTCTCTTATTTGAGAGGATCTCTTTCAAAAACTTTGCATATGAAGGCATTTGAGAGATGGCTTCTAGGATGGGATAATGATGTGCAGCTTTTTCAACACATCTAGAAATTTTCCATACTTTTTTTCCAATCTAGCTTTAACCAATCTCTGGGGGGAAAGAGACCAGTGGCTTGTATAGCTCAGAAGCCACATATTTGGGCTGCTCTTCTTTCTTTACCTTCTTTCTTGACTCTTCCTCCCTTACATATTCAGACTCAACTTGAGATTCCTCTTTTTTCCTCTAGCTCACCCAACTATTTACCATTTCTCAAAGTAATGGCTTGCAATGTTCTCTGAGATTCTCAGGTTGGACAGGAAATTTTCCAAAAATCCTATTCGATGAGCTAGCCTATTGTGCAATATGTGTTTCCAACATCTTATTATGTGTAGCTAGTGAATTAACCTTTGAGGCCAAGTCTTTTATAGCCTCATTCATGGAATGATTTTGGGTTATGAATTCTTCATTCTGCTTAGACTGAGTTACTATGAAGTTTTTCATCAGCTTCCAGATTAAACTTTGGCTAGGGTGAAGGATTAAAAGGCCTCTAATTATAAAATCTAGGCGTCTGCCTAAAATATTTCTGAAGAGGCTGATTAGGATTGGCATTAGGCTTATAGGAAAAATTGGGATGGTTCTTCAAGCCTGGATTGTAAGTATTGCTAGAAGGATTGTTCCTCTAATTATTATTGACAAAACTAACATTTTCACAATCTTGCCGTATAGGTTTCCAAGCTAACATTTATTGGCTATATGTCTCACAGTAGAAAAGGCAGAAGAAGAACCAACAACATTGATAATCAATTTATCAAGCTTCTGAAATATTGTATCAACCTTAAAAGCTAAATGATCAAAAGCATCTACTTTATACATACCTATTGGTTTTCTTGATGGCTGCCTCTCACTAGACCAAGAGTAATGGTTCTGAGCCATGCTTCTATTAGTTCATATGCCTCATTAACAATCTTATTCATTAGAGCTCCTCCTGCTACAACATCCACAAACATAAGGGTGCTATAAATTAGTTTATTATAGAAAGTAAGTACTATGAGCCACTTTTCTAACCCATGATGAGAGCACAATCTCAAGAGTTCCTTGAAACTTTCCTAAGCATCATATAGGGATTCTCCATCTCTCTATGAAAAAGTGGTAATCTAATTACGCAGATCGACTATCTTGCTGGGAGGAATACTTGGTAAGAAAAGCTTGTAAAAGTATTGCCAAGTGGTAATCAATCTGGATGGAAGGGAATGCAACCAAGCTCTAACTTTGTCCTATAAAGAGAACATAAAAAACTCTCAACTGAATCACATCCGATGACACTTTATTAAGTCTTAGTGTGTCACAATACTCTAGGAACACCAATAGTTGGAGGTTAGGATCCTTAGTAAGGGAACCTCCAAATTGGTTCTGCTAAACCATCTATAGTATAGATGACTTCAACTCAAAGTTATTTTCCTCTATTGCTGGTCTAATTATGCTAGGGTTCTGGCTGAGTATTTGGGATAGTAAAATTTTTAAAGATCGATTGTCACCGTCTGCCATTGCAGGTGGTGTATGTTCTTGCTCCCTAATCCTTCTTCTTCTTCTTCACAATTTTCTTTCTATTTCAGGATTAAAGTAAGCAAAATCATCATAGTCCCTTCACAAAAAATGACAACACACCTAAAGAAGAAAAAAAGAGGAAAAATCAACTAAGAAAAATAAAAATATGCAGAAAAAAGAAGAAGAAAAAAACAATTTAGTCTAGTTAATTCGGAAAACTAACTAATATTGACACAGTTGGTCCCTAGCAATGACTCCAAAAATTTGTTCATGTGTTTCACTAAATACTGCAAGTGCACGATGTAACTATAGCTAGTCCAACAAGTACGAGTCATATCCCACAGAAACCAATGTACCAACTACTAGTCTTTCACAAATCAAACTATTTGAATCAATGGAATTCGAGAGATATTGAATAGCACTTGTAAGCGATAAAAGTAAATAGATGACAAAAGTTCAATTATATAAAGACCTAGGATTAGAGTCTACCACACTTATAATATTCAACAATAAAATTAAATATTTCTAATTGCAATTATTTGAGATATTAGGGATGGTTTAGCCTTAATTAATTACCAACCTCTTTCAAGTGCTAATAACAATACCTAAGTTAATCTAATTACCTACTTTCGTGGTTCTTAGTTTAACTTAAGCCCTTTAGGTTCTGTGCCAACCAACTTATTAATTCCTGAAAGAGATTCAATTTTTAGAGAATCTTAAACTACTTTCATGGTTAAAATACCCCTAATTAACTATCAAGGTCCAGCATTAACCTTCACCTTTTAGTCCATCAGTTAAAATCCTAAGATGTGACAAACATTGGCCAGACATTCTTCAACTCGTATAATGCATAATAGTTAAACCGATTATCAACCAATAATCCTAATAAGAATTCAACAATTCAATTTAGTATCATTATATCATAAGTGGGTTTCTTCAAATCCTAGAATGGAACTACTCATGCATAATTGAAAGAGAAAACAAAATCAATTCCATTAAGTAAACCATAAATTTTTCAATACAATCCAAAGAGAAAGAAGTAGAAGTCGAAGTAGAGATAGAGATAGAAAGATAAAACCCGATATGAATTCGTGATACAATCTTCAACTCAATGTAAATCCTATCTAAGAGTATAAAGAAATATAATTCTACTCAAAACCTAACCCTCAAGTGTTTCTGGAGTATCTAGAATGTCAAAGATGTAAAGAATACAAAATAATTTCAAATCACCCTATTTATATCCTCCTGGCTGCGTAAATCCTTAAAGAATATAGAGTTGTATGAACCTAAAGCACGATCGTATCCCAGGACATAACCTAGCCATGCTTCGGGTTGGAATTTGTAAGCTTGCACTACTTCCTGCGTGGAACTTGGCTTAGCCTTGTTGGATGCTGCCATGGTCCATTCTTACTCATTTCTTCCATGTTTCCTCCATGCATCCTCCTCAACTTGTTCCTAGTCTAAATAACTCTTCAAATGAGCTTTCTCCCTTAATTCTTAGGCTCTTTTACTCACCTACAAAAAGAAAACAAAGCCAAGCAATATCTAGAGCAAACAAAATAAAATAGAACCAAAATAAATAAATAATCACAAGTAAACACTGAGTTATGGGATGAAAAGTAATGCATAAACATAAAAATTTCCCATTTATCATTTTTTCTTTCAATCAGATTATATTTTTTAGAGAAATTTCTAGTTTCATATAACAATTCATAATTTCTAACTCAAATAAACTAATTTGTAATTATGATATGTCAAATAGAATTTCTTTGAACTATATAAGACAATGTAGCATTTCTATAAGACATTTCAAAGAATCTCAATATTAATACAATTCTATTCTTTGTAAGTTTGATGGAGAATATGCATGAAGCTTGTCCTGTGTACCCAAGGGCTCTAATGTGAATGATATTCAACGAAGTAGCGTCTTTCATTGAAAATTTATATTAATCTCAACAAAAAAACAAGTTCAATAATAAATAAAATTTCAATGGCTCTTAAAACAAACAAGATAATATATCATTTGTAAAATATATTATGAAGCTAAAGAAATTAATAAAAAATAACTTATAGTAAGTGTTATTTACTTAGAAAGAGAATTTAAATTTGACTATTATTCATGATGGTGACTGGAATGTTGTCTAACCACACATTTTTAAACCTTAGGTTTTGGCCATCTTTGAATCCACATATGGTATTAATTTTCCAGTTAAGGCTATCTAAGTAAGAATTTCTAAAATTCACTTACTAGCATGTTTTTCTTTCTAATTTTTCAATTGGTATCAAAGAAATTATATGGCTAAAGTAGGAGTATTCTTCACCATAAATGTAATGGTATCAATGGTATCATGATTAGAGGCTCAAATGTACTTGAAATTTTAGAGATAAGGTAGAGAGAGAAAGATAAACAATGACCTAAAAGGGTGGAGAACTACAGAGAATTCTAGAGAAATTTTTGTGGGTTTATCTTTATAGGGAAAAATGGTATATATTTTTTTCATTTCAATCCTTTTTAGCAGATTTTCAAGTTGGCATCATGACACTAGGCTCTCTGGTCCTATATTTGTGTTTCTAGAATGCTAGCATAGCGACTCCAAAAACCTTGCATCACAATGTTGAGTTCTTTTGATTTTGAATATGCATTTCTTGATTTTGGCACTGTGACCATGAAAATCTTGCGTCACGATGCTAGTCTTTCTAGATTATGCAAAATTCACTTTAGAAACATAGTGTCATAATCCTGGCTCTTCTGGAAAAAAATTTGTATTATGGCCTCCAATTTCCCAAAATTTGCATTACTCTCTAAACAAAATTCCTAATCATATTCCTTATACATTAAATCTAGTAATAAACCAAATAGTAAAATGAAATAAAATCCTTTAAACGTATAGGCATAAAAAATGACTTTTATTCTAAATTAGTAACTAATTTGAATAAATCTTACCTTTTTTTTCTTTATTACTAAACCTATAGAGGTAATTAATGATATTTTTTAGGCACTAAGTATTCAAAGTTTAGACACTCTTGATAACTATCTTAGTCATCCCATAATATAGAAAATATTAAAAAAATTCATGAACTTACTTTTGTCAGAGTTTATGTGGCTAAGGAGATTCCAGGAGAGAATCAATGTAAGCTAGGAAAGAGGTTTTGATTAAGGCCATAGCAAGTGCCGTCCTAACCTATCCTATGTATTGCTTGAAGTGCCTAAAGAAAACATGTGATAAACTTAATAGTGCCATTGAAAATTTATGGTGGGGGAAATAAAAAGAGGAAGGGAAGATACATTAACAATCTTGGGAAAGGTGATAAAAATAAAATTTGAAGGAGAGATAGAATTTAGAGAATTTTATTGCTTTCGTTTAACTCCATTGGCAAAACAAGCATGGAGAATATATTAAAATCTTGAAGATTTATGGGTTAGAGTTCTTAATGGATTCTTTTTCTTTCTATCACTGACTTCATAGAAGCTAAGAAAGGATCTAAAGCCTCTTGGGCAAGGTTAAGCATGCTTGAAGGGAAGGAGCTTTTGAAAAACAATCTTAGCTAGAGATTAGGGAATATCCAATGTATTAAATTTTTTATGAGTGGATTTCTAATTTTCCTTATTACAAATTAACTAGTACTCCTCTTTAGGAAATTTTGGAAAATCAAACTATGACTAGTTTAATTGATCATGGAAATTGGATTTTAGACTCAATAATACAATGGTTCAATCTTGCTAAGGTCCAAGCTATTAGGTTTATTTCCATTCATTGTCGTGAAAGATGTAACAACTCCATTTACGTATCAATTTTTTTTTAAATACCATGAAGTTATTACTTTGTTACAACTTAACTCAATATAACATTTATTTAATTTATACAATACAGAGTTCACATACATGTCATTAATCAAAACATACGTACAATATATCAAACACATAAAAATCTACATCTTATTTATTCTGGTTGACCAATTCCGGAGATACAGGTGCGGGTGGTTGCACCTTCACCGGAATCTAAGCCAACTCGACCATAAACATTTTATTTGCCTCTGGGATCTGCCCATCATAAAGTACTCAATCCAACGTGCACTAAAATCCAGAGCTATAGAAAAATATGCATAACTAATTTTTTGAACATGATATGAAAATATAGTGAGAATTAAATCCCAGTAAGTTTGACAATAAATCATCATCAATATAGCTCATCACGTCATGTTCAACTGTATAAACTACAGAAAATATCTTTGGTCACATGAATGCATTATATCTATGCACATAAGAATCATACAATAATGATATGTATGACAGGATTAAGTATTTTCATAATATCATATGATGGCCATTAACTTATTCTCATTTTAAACTACCCCGGTCAGGGTGAGTATCTTCTACTCTCCGGTACGGGCTTTTCTCGATCCGTCTAACATGGCCCACTTTCTCTTTCTTTTCTCATTAACATGATCATAACCGTTGGTAGGGCGTCCCCTACTGGTGCACCACACGGATTACCATGTGACCGTACTCATTTCTTTTCTTTTCACAATGATAGCCAAAAATATGCTTTCAATAACAAGTATGTTCATCAAAATATAACTATTACCATAAATCATTGGTAATCATGCTATGAACATAACCATTTCAAATATCACTTTATAAAATATTTCCATGTCAGAATTTCACACTTAAGATGGTAAGAAGTTCATACAATGGCAATGGCTATGGCATATACTAGTCATTTATTATTTTCATTTATAAGATTCGTCTTCTTTTTTAAATATTAATTTTATTTTTTTCTTTTCTTGATGCAGGTTTTCATCATATCTAACCTTCTCTTTATGCTTGGCCTTTAGTAATTTTCTTCTTATTTATATCATTTCCAACACATGTTCTTACAAATTTATAAAGCATTGTTCTCCAATTTGATTTCTACTATTACCCTATAGTTAAAGAGGTTCATCTATGGTAGAACAATGTTGAAAATAGGCTTCACCAGCTACCAACATGGTCTGGCCATGTTCCAGGACACGGCCATGCTTTAAAAATACTTCAAATGTACTCAAAAATAGTCTCGAACACAGCTAGCCCGTGCTTGAAGCACCCAGAACATGGCCTGGCTGTGCTCTGCAACCTTTGCTCACTGATCAGAGCATAACTCCCTCGTTTTAACTCTGATTGAAGTGCTCTTGATGTCTATGGAAAGCTAAGACAATTATCTAAAACTATTATGTTAATCATATCAGCAAAATAGTAATAAATCTTGGTGTTATTACTCCCTTAAATTCAATATTATTTCTTCTTGGGTAGGTTCTAACCTTTACTTACTAATCTGACTTTATCTCCCACATAGGAATTCCAAATTAAGTGTTTCCAGTGGCTAAACATCCATGACACATAAATATATAATTCATATGTTAACCATTTATTTTAATTCCATATAGAAGTTTCCCAGAACTTAAAACACCGAAACTATCCTAACATATTCTTCCCTGATTAACCATTTTCTGACCTTTGTTTACTAATCGGAACATATCTACCTCATATGAACTCTAAATTTGAATGATTCCAGTGGCTCAAAATCCATGATACACATAGCTATAATTCTTATGTTAACCATTTATTTTAATTCCATACAGATAATTCCCAGAAATTAAAATACAGAAACTATCCTAACATATCCTTCCCTGATGAACCATTTTCTGACCTTTGACTACTAATCAGACCATATCTACCTCATATGGACTCCAAATTGAATTATTCCAGTGGCTACAAATCCGCGAAACATATATCTTTAATTCTTATGTTAACCATTTATTTTAATTCCTTATAGATTGTTCCCAAAGATTAAAACACCAAAGCTTAAAATTCTGCCAACCATAGCCATACCCATGCAGAACTATCTACACCAACCTAAGTATTCAAATATACATCACATGCAAGATCAATATGTAACATGATATAGCAACATCCATGACCAATCATCAAAGTTCTAAGATCAAAATCTCATATAAATATTATAAGTTTCAAAAGTTTTCTTCAAAAAGAAATATTGTTAAACTTACCTAAGAATCTCCCTATATTACTTAGTGAATTGGTTTTCTTGTTTCCTCTTGAAAGAAGTAGCAAGATTCTTTCCTTCCCTTAGCTTTTCTAGCAGCTTAGGTAAGAGAAGGAGGTGAATTTTTGAACCTCAAGGATGAAGAAGAAAAATGGACTCAAGTGGATATTAAGGTAACTTACCTTGAGTACTTAGCCTTCTAAACTTCTCCTTCTTCTTCCTTCCCTTCTTCTCCTCTCTTTCTCTCATTTCCTCACTCTACCTTGCTTCTATTTCTCTCTCTTCCTCAATTGGACGAAATTAAAATGTTGTAGGGGTGGTTTTTACTTATATAGACCACCAAATAATACACCTTTCATGATCATGGGTCTACCTTATCACAATTAGGATACACTTTGTTGAATTTTTGGAAAACAAACAACTTATGTTCTTGTCTTCCTCTTCCTTAGTCAAGATATGCATAGGAAAAGGAGATTTGTATTTTAAAAATTATGATGATATGTTCTTAAGATAAGGGACAAGGTCCCTTTGATTTAGGGATTCATTTCCATTTTCTTTTGTCTTAAACAAGTATCATAGGTTTGCCTTTTTAGGTGGCAAATTTCTAGCCCTTGAATCTCCATTATTTGGTTGATATTATTTGTGTGGGATAGGAATGTTTTGTCCTAATGCCATGTATTATCATACCACTTAGTAAAATTATGAGTATAGGATATAGATGTTTTTGTCCTAAAGCCTTGTATTATCATGCCACTTGCCACAATGATGAATGTAGAATCACACCACTTGTTAAATTTTTGTCTTAATGCCATGTAACCTATTCTTTATTATTATTACATTATTATATCATCACCTAATTTATTTTATTTTATTTTTCCTCTTGGATTTGGGCTTATTCCTACCCATTATGGGCTTATTCCTACCCATTTTCTTTGCTTTGGATAAAATTCTACCTTTCTTGGAGGGTTTGGTCACATTTTTATAATTTTTAGGCTAATGGTCCAATTACTATATCCTAGTCCAAGTCTATGTTTTATTTCTTGCTTAGATTATCCAATGGGCTTACTAGAAACTTATGTGAAGTGGAGTTTTCCATAGGTAAAAGCCTAATGTATGGGTAAAGATTTTAAACTTAGTAACTCTAGTTCTTGAATTAAGAAAAATTACCCTAATCCAATGTTCTTGAAAATTTAAGACATTTACTTGTTTCTAAAAATTTATCTTCCTTATCCAAGAATTTTGCATCTCTTTAGTATGTTCTTTCTAATTTTTTCCTATTAGGTTTTCCCTCTTTATTTGTTCTCTTAATGTTAAAAACATTTTCTATGCATATACATAAGGTGAGGAATTTCTAAGGATTATATTTCCTTAGATATCTAAAATATTGTCTAATAAATTTTATTTTTTTAATTAAATTTTTATGTACTTTTATCAATAAAAGAAATGAAATTAGGGATGTTACAAAAGAGTTGACTTAAAGGTTTGGAAACATAGAAAGGATGGTACTTATACAATAAAATCTAGTTATTATATTGTTAAGAGGGCTTGTATTAATAATTTTGTCCTTAGACCCAAATCTTTTATCCAAATTTCAAAGAATGCCTAGAAGGAGATCTAGGTAACCAAATCCCCCCTAAATTTAGACACTGCTTATGGAAGGCATGTACTTAATTCTTACATTCAAAAGAAACTATCTTAAAAATAAAATTTTGATGTCTAATATCTATTAAAAGGATTAATATATTGTTGACCATTGATTTTTGTTATGTGATTGGGCTAAAAGGGTGTGGTTCAGTTGTCCTTTAGGTTTTAAAATGGATAAGAGGCAATTTACTAGCTTTAAAAACTAGTGTACTAGGCTACTAGTGGATTTTCCTAACCTTGATAATCTTACTAAGTATTATCTAGCTTACATGTGTTTCTTTTTATGGAAGGATATGCATATGTTTGTCTTTCAAGAACAACAAGTAAATCTTCTCTTCAATTGCTTTAGAAATTAGACCTCAATTGAATAATTTTAGAGGACTACTATTGAAGGTAACCTATATCCTAGAGTATATGACGAGGCCGATATAGCTTCACAACTTCTCTATCAGACCTTTTTCTTGTTGACCTAACTAAACTAAATTGAGGTTATTCTTTTCTCAACTATGATTATTCATGGCTGGCGTTAGGGTTATATTTCATAATGAGATAGGGGTGGTTTTGGATGGCTACAATCACAAAGTGAATTCTAGTTTTGCTAAAAAAACTAAATGTTACAAAATTATATTAGAAAAAGAGAATCCTTTCCCTTTTCACTTGCTTCTCCCATACTAGGTCTAGCTTACATATGTTGCTTCTTATGGAAGGATATGCATATGTTTGTCTTTCAAGAACACTAGGTAAATTTTGTCTTCAATTTCTTAAGAATTCAAAACTCAATTGAAGAATTTTGGAGAACTAATATTGAAGGTAAACTACAACTTAAAGTACATGAAGAGGTTGATATGGCTTCATAACTTCTCTCTTGGACCCTTTTCTTGTTGGCCTAACTAAACTAAATTGTGATGGTGCTTTCTCAACTATAATTCAATGGCTAGGATTAAGGTTATATTTCATAATGAGATAGGGATGGTTTTGGACGGCTGCAATTGCAAAGTGAATTCTAGTACTACTTAAAGAAACTAAATGCTACAAACTTAAATTAAAAAAAGAGACACCTTTTTCCTTTTCAACTCACTCCTCCTTCACTAGATCCTGGAAGATTACTTGGATGACTTGAAAATGATGCATTAATAGAGTTTAAGTGCATACAAGTTTCACAACATTTATATTTTCTTTAAAAGTAGTACGATCAATAATATAGTAACAATACTCCAACATTGTAAGCTTTACACCTAGGTTAAGAACTCTTCAAGTGCAAGCACCACTCTATACTCATCCATTACTTTTCATATTTAGTCTTCGTCCTAATGCCCATATCTTTTATAATATCATCTTCACTTGTTCATTTTTCAATCAAAAAACGTTATATATTTCAAACTTGCATGAAATATAAGTTAGATGTCAAAGAGATCAAGTTGGTGATATCATAAAATGGCTTCAAAAACCCACACATAGTTTCTCTTCTTGTCTATTCTTCAACTGATAACTTTATCATTTAAATAAAATTTTAAACACAATAAAATAAAATACTAGTGTATACGTGGATGGTGAAGTTAGGTAAATGGGCATAAAATATAATAATAAATTAAGAAGTTGACTTTTTTTATTGATGTGTTGTGTGGTGCATTTATTTTTTCATAAAAGTCTCATAATTGTAGCAGCTACTTTAGCACCGAAATAATAGCATAACTTAGCCACTGATAGCTTGTCCTACAGTTAGTTATCAATTTGAAAATTTTAGAGAATCGAAGGTGGATGTATAATAGGTTAAATGAGAAGAAGTCAGGAATATTGGATGAGTTTGTTGATGGAATTGTTGAGTTTATTCGATTTGCTACCAGTGAAAGCAAAAATGAAACATCCATTTTGATTAGGTGCCCTTGTGTAAAGTGCAAGTATCAATTGTACAAGTCAGTGGATGATGTTAAAGTTCATTTGCTTAGCAAGGGATTCATGCTAAAATATTATTGGTGGACAGACTATGGAGAAACATCACCATAGATCATGCAAATTATTGGTGGAAGCTCATACTATGGTGAAAATAGACGGAGGAAAGAATACAATCTCTATCAGCAAATGATTATAGATGTAGTCAGATCTAAAATTAGTGCTTAATTAGAATTTGGTAAAGCAATGACTAAAAATATGGAGGAGGATCCAAATCTACTCGCTTAGAGATTTTATGACATGTTGGCTTCTTTACAAGTATCGTTGTGGGAGGGATGCGAGACTCAGTCAAAGTTGTCAATGTCTTTGTAGGATATGAGTTTGAAATCAAATTATAATATGTCCTAAGGTTGTTTTAATCGAATGGTTGAGGGTATTGGCAGTGCATTACTGAATAAAAGTCATATGTTGGATAGCCTTTATTATGCAAAGAAGAATGTCTCATAGCTTGGGATGGGATGCTTTAAAATTGATTGTTGTCCTAAAGGTTGGATGTTATTTTAAAAAAATGATGAGTAGCTTACACATTGTAAATTTTATGAGGAAGAACAATATAAAAGAACTTCTCGATGGGGCAACTTAAAACAGATCCCTAAATCCCGAATGTGGTATTTTTCTATTGTTCCAAGACTCCAAAGGTTGTATTCATTAATGTCCACTGCTGGTCATATGAGATAGTACAATGAGAATTAGAGAGAGGATAGTGTATTGTATCATCCTTTTAATGGAGAGGCATAGAAACATTTTGATATAGTGTATCGAGAATTTGCACAAGACCCTCGTAGTGTAAGATTAGGGCTATACGTAGATGGATTTAATCCACATGGGCAATCTGGTAAAGCATATTTGTGTTGTCTTATCATTTTAAATACATATAATCTTCCTCCATGGATGTGTATGAAAGATAATTTATGTTTTTGACAATCACAATTTTGAGTTCATCAAACCCTAAGAGTAAGATAGATGTGTATATGGAGCCACTCATGGATGATTTAAAGATGTTATGGAATGAAGGCATTGTAACTTATGATATGTCCTTAAAGAAAAATTTTATGATGAAGGTAACATTGATATGGACTATAAATAACTTCCCTGCTTATGGGATGTTATCGGGTTGGTCAACTACAGGAAAATTTGCTTGTCTAATTTGTATGAGTCAGTCAAAAGCATTTTATCTTAAACACAGTCGTAAGGTATCATTCTTTGATTTTCACCGTTAGTTTCTTCCACTTAATTATCCTTACAGAAAAAATAAAAATTCATCCAAGAATCTTTGTGACAAATAGTTCCCATTCCTAAACAATTTAATGGTGATGAGATATGGGATATGGTTAGAGCAATACCTACAATCCAAGAATCTTAGAGTAATAGGGATCATAATTGGATTAAACAAAGCATAATTTGGAGTTTACAATATTGGAAAACACAACATCAGCCCTATAATATAGATGTGATGCACAGAAAGAGAAATGTGTTTATAAACATATTTAATACAGTAGTGGACATAAAATGTAAGCCAAAAGATACATATCTAGCCAAACTTGATATGGGTGAAATTTGCATATGTAAGCAGCTTAAGATGCAAAAGATTGGCCATGATAAGTACATAAAGTCAAAAGAAAAATATGCTTTGAGTAAATCACAACGGTTAGCAATTTGTGAGTGGGCAAAAAGATTTGAAGTTTCCAGATGGATATGCATCCAATTTGGCTAGGCATGTGGATATGAAAGAGGCAAAGTTGCACAATATGAAAAGTCATGACTGCCATGTGTTCGTGTAACGCTTTTTGCCCATTTTGTTTGACACATTACCAAGGCCTATTTGAAATTCACTTGTTGAGCTTAGTTTATTTTTTAGGGATTTGACCTCTACGATGTTAAAGGTAGATCATTTGAAGAGTATGGAGGAAAATATTCCTATTATATTATGCAAGCTTAAACATATATTTCCTCCAAGTTTCTTTGATTCAATGGAGCATCTTTCTATCCATTTGCCTTATGAAGCCCTGATTGGAGGTTTAGTTCAATATCGATGGATGTATCATTTTAAAAGGTGTGTGTCCCTTCGCCTAAGTAATTTAATTTATGTAATTGATATTTGATTTATACTATTGAATGAAATTCTTGATTATTGTTTAGATTTTTGAGAACTTTAAAAGAAAAATTCAAAAAAAAATATCAAGTGGAGGGGTCTATATGTGAAGCATATTTAGTGGAGGAAATGTCTACGTTTGCTTCTTACTACTATCCATTAGAGGTATGTTCAAGAAGTACTAGATTGTCACGTAATGATGAAGGTGAAAGTTCTTCCTCTCACACACCAATGTCGATTTTCAACTCCTGAACGTGGCAATGAAAAATCTCAGTCTATGTTCCTTGATGACCATGACATGAAAGCTGCCATTTTATACATTCCTAGTAACTGCGAAGAGGTTCAGCCTTACTTAGAGTAAGTGCAAATTTAAATTTTACATATGTAAATCATTGTGCACTTACTATCATATTCAAAGGCAACTTCACAATTCATTTATATTATATTCTATAGGATGTACATTGATTTTTTGAAGGAGCTAGTTCCAAATATCTCAAAATCTCAAATTGACTCTGAGATTGCTTCCAATTTTTCTATGTGGTTTAAATAATATGTGAGTATTTTATTTAACTATGAATTTGTTCTTGGCTCATATGTTATATAAGATAACATGACTTTTTTTTCAACTAGGTGGAAAACCCAACAAATAATATTCAAGATCATATTTTACAAGGTTTAACTTGGGGTCCACTTACAAAGGTTGAATCATGACCAGTATATATAATAAATGGGTATAGGTTTCATACTCTAAACCATAACAAAGTTTTAAATTATGGTGTATGTGTACGAGGCATTAATGGACAAATAGAATATGACTTCTACGGGATATTGACTAATATTCTTGAAGTAAGTTTCATTGGTTGGCCTATAAAAAAAAGTAGTGCTTTTTAAGTATCAGTGGTTTGACAATGCTCCTAATCAAGGGACAAAGGTACATCACTGATATAGGCTTGTTGAAGTTAAACAATCGAGAAGATACAACCAGGCATACGATCCTTTTATACTTACACAACAAGCTGAACAAGTGTATTATATACTGTATCTAGAGGGTCGTAATGGTTGGTTGGGTGTTATTAAAATAAAGGCACGTAGTATAATAAGTGCTCCTGGTGCTCAACAAATTAAAAGGAATGTTACATATCAAGATGAAATTCAAGATCTTCCAATGATGCAAGTTGACACAGATGCATATGAAGATTCACTTGTATATAGAGATGGTGATGTAGAAGAAGTTGATGGGGCATGGTTAACCAAGCAAAAGTAGATATGTCAAGTGAAGATGCTTATGCTTCTTTAGAGAGTGAGGGGGGATTTAGTGATTCAGAAACATTTGTTGATTAGTTTAGGTTAGATTATAATATATTGTAATGACTTTATTGTATTAGTGAAAAAAATTATGATTATTGTTAATTTGGTAATTTGTATTAATTACTAATTTGTTTGCTTTTTTCTCAAATGGTTAACACAGGTCAAGCACGAGGTCGAGACACTAGGGTTCATGGGAGAGGACATGGTAGAGTGACTCCTTCCACTCCCACTAAGGATGATTCCACTCCATCCACCCTAGTCGTTCAAGGATCATTAGGACCATCTTCATCCACACAGCCTTCTCTTGTCACATGGGGTACTCAGGCACCTTCATCTACTCAGTCTCATGAACCACAAGATGGGAAGACTTTGATTGCTCATGGAGATGTCCATTTTGAGTAAAATCCCTGAGTTTATTAGCATGATAGTTTTTATAATTAATTTTCGAATGTATGCTAACTTACATTCTTTTTTTTTGGAATAAGATTTGATATTACTAGAGGACCATCAGATATCATTACTGATGCTATTAAGTCTCACTTCATTGGACCTTAGACATGTTAGAGTGAGGTTCCTGAGCGTGAAAAACCTGTATGGTTTGCTAAAATTTGTGTAAGTTTAATTTTTTTAGCATATTATTAATTATTATGCAAGTGTATTTTATAATTCTTGAACTAACTAGTTTTTTTATTTGTAAGAAACGTGTAGATAGCTTCCTGCACATGACCATATGGTTATGAGGATTTTTTACCATAAGGATCACAAATGCCTCAAAAATCTTATGAACAAGCTCAGAGCAGGAAAAGGAAAAACCAACTGGGTGCATCTATTTGTTAGGGAGCAGTTGGATAAGAAATAGAGGAGTCCTTAGTGGTAAGAGAAGAGTAACAAAGCCAAGCCGAACCGATCAGTGGATGCAAGTGCTTCATCATACATTGGTGGATTTATCTCTATAGCTGAGCATAAAAAGATATTAGTATGACTTTATGGCAAATTTGTTTGATTCTAATTTATCATGTTACTTTGTCTCAAATGTAATAACATTTTAATAATAGGTTTGTTGTAGAAAGATGACCTACATAAAGAGCCCACTGTTTTCGAGATTATGGAGTAGACTAAGAAGTTAAAGGATGGACAGTGGTTCTGTCAAAAGGCTCAACATGTTGCTATAAGTATATAATTCTTAATATCTCAAGTTAAACATATATCTTTGTATGTTCAACTCATCATTAACTCTTTTAATTCTAAATATGCAAACTGAGTATTATCAGGGTCAGGCTTAGTCCACAGAGAGTGAGGGAGAGAGCTCATTAGCATTTGATAATGCTCTCTACCTAGAGGTTGTGAGAGATCGGGGATGAAAGGGCAACGTATTTAGGATGGGAGAGCTAGGCCCTATGTTGCTCTCTTTTACACGTCATGGATCATCTTCGCAGGCACCTAATAGTGTGGAGTTGGTCTAGTTAAGGGCCAGGGTTGCTTCCCTTTCCATGGAGCTCATGGGAAAGGATGATATTATTAATGATATCACTTATTGTCTCCACGAAACTGAGAGGGTGACACGGTTATTATTTCAGCACTTTAGAGTTCCTACTCTTCCAAGTGCTACTTCTACGCCAGATTACCAGCCTTCTGATCTTTCAATTCATAACCAGCAGTCTGACCCATCTCATAATGCCCAGCCAACTTCTCCTAAACATGACTATGATATGGATGTTGCTGATGATCTATCTTACGTTAATCTTGGGGTAGAGTTTAGATTTCAGTGTTGTATAGGTTTATTTTGAACTATGCTATAACAATTTTTTAAGGTTATTTTTAGTTAACTTTTATAGATGTTCTTTTATTTTGATTTTACAACATATTTATCATTAATTGAATTGTTATATTTATAACGTTAAGATTGATTTGCTAGATTGTTGATTCTATATTGGATTATATTTGTATTGTTTCTATGATTGAAATTTGGGAATATCCAAACAAATTTCAATATTTCAATTTTTCTAACATTTGCAATCGATTTGTCACCATTTTGAGACCAATCTGCCACTACAATAAACGGTCGCAAAATATTGCAAAAGACTTTTTGCAACCTACATTTAATATTGACACAGTTTTGAGACCGACTATTTTTGCCGCTAAAATTGCAACCTCCATATTGGTTGCAAAAATCAACACAAATTAAAGAAAGCAAAGGGTGAAAATGGTGATGGATTTGTAGCAAATTTTTTGGTTGCAAATATTAGCCATCATTCTTGTATCGATCGCTATTGTGGTTGCGACCAGCAATTATGCTGTGCTAGTTTGACAGTTGGTATTTGGTCGCAAATTATTTTTGCGACCGATTTTTGCTTGTTGGAGATTGATTTTTCGGTCGCAAATACGATATTTTTTGTAGTGATTGTTTAACAAATATATTATATCTAAGTAGTGTTTGAATTTTTAACATAATTGTGTATTATTGTTAAAGGAAAAATATGATGGTAGTGCAAATTCAGAGTTGTGATTTGACGCCTTCGTTAATTCCACTACACAAAGGTTGTGTAAAAATTGGAGGAGTTACTTGCACAAAATATACAAGAAATACAACACTTAAGAGGAAAGAATAGTGAATCCACCTATCGAGCTCAATAAGGATGATTGGAGACACTTGGTGAAGTATTTTGGCTCAAGTGATTTTAAGGTAGTCTTTAATAACATGTATAAATAGCATTTTTCATAGAAATTGTGTAACATAACTAATTATGAAGTTAACTATAGGTTCAAAGTTTAACAAATGCACATAATAGAACAAAAAAAACTACTAAACATGCATATGTTCTCAATCATTTGCTAAAGTTAAAGAACTACCGGTGAGATTTTACAAGTAGCTATCATTATATATAAACTTATGTTCATGGTTTCCTCAAAGTTGAAATTTGTTATTGTAGAGTGTTGGTGTGTGATTCATACAAGATGAATACAATGTCAGAACGCAAGTGCACGTGTCGTGACCAAGTAATAGAGTGATGAGTGAGTATCGTCCCACAAGGAGTGAACTAAAATTGTTTAGAGACTCTTGCTGTATGAATGATGTAGCAACGTTAAGATGTTTCACAAAATTGGAATAGAAGTGGGTTGACTGACTTTTAACTATAACTAAAATAAGAGTAATAGGAAATAGAAGAGTAAACTAAATTGGGAGAACTGGGGTTGCTCAGGGTTGTCATGGACTACAGCGCTCATATATGCTCTAGGCTTTGCTGCAACAATTGTTCTGAGTGCCAAATTCAGTCCTGAATGGAGTCTTCCCAGTCTGCCATCCTTTACAATTCCAAGGTTCAGACACGCATTCCTGCATCAGTCCTCATCCCCAAATTGTGCATGAAGTTCATTATGGGACTTAATGGGGTACCCGTATATCCCTACATGAGGTAACCCCTTTTCGTTCAGCTTTTTCCCAGCCTCCATTACCCTTCCAGGTGAATGGTGGCCTTGGTTTTCTTCCTCCAAACTTCCGTTATTAAGGAAAGAAAAACTAGCAGGAAATGCAATTGAATGGTGAACAACAACTGTAACAAAATGGATTAACAATAAAAATATGCTCGGTACATTACAATCCTTGTGCAACCCCAGCTGGAAACTAGCCAAGCCTCATGGGTACACTGGTTACAAAAATCCCAGAAACACTGGTATGCATTCTAAGAGATAAAAACTAAATTACAAAGTGCAGTTCTTTCTTTTTGATAAAACAGTAAAACAACAACAGTGATCAAAATTCCTTTCTAAACTAGCGCACTATCCCTTTATGCTGCTCCTCCCGGTGTTAGCAGCACTCTAAGCTATGGTGTTCTTTTCTCCCTAATTCTCTCCTCTTCCTCCCCTGCCCGCTCATTTGCAATAGCTGCTTTATGGCCTTTTATAGTCAGCCCTTGTGGTCCCAGTAAAGTGCCCTGGATTGCTGACATTCCTTCTGCTCTACAGCCGGCGCCCTTGTTGTGCTGTTTTTTTCCTCTCCACTTTCAATAGTGGAGGCAGACCTGTACCAGCAGCCTGCAGTGTCCCTGCTGCTGTCCCCTGCTCAATGGTGGCTGCTCCTACTGTGCAGCTCTGCCACCTGCACCATATCAAACAGTATCAGCGTATTGTAGGAAAGAGGGGGCAGCTTACCCACTATCACCCGGCGTTTTGCTATCATTGCTACATATTCTTACTGAAATGCTGCAGCAATGAGGTAGCTAACGTTATATTCAGAAGAGTCATCCCATTTAGTTAAAGCAGGGGGTAAGAGTGCTTAAAACACCAGGAAAATTCAGTAAACAATCATGGACAGCACATAAAAACTATAATGAAATGCAGTTATCAAATCCCCCCAAACTTAAAGGATTGCTTGTCCCCAAGCAACCTACTCTGTTTACTACATTCCTATCATCCAGAAATTCCAGGCTTTCCTCATGCATGAATCCATAGTTCTGCTGATAGCTCTCAACCCTCAGGATTTCTTCCATATAAAGGATACCACCAACCTTTCTCCCACTCACAGCAAAAACCTTCTTTGAAGTTATGTGTGTGACATGGACAGTTTCCCTAAGAGCTACTTAGGTAAAAAACAACCAGAGTTCCTAAGACTTTCATGCTAGTATATTGAGCTTCCTAGGTTAAGCTGGCATTCATCATAGGTACAAACAGGGCAGCAAATGTGGGGGGGTGGCAGCTCACTTATTTTCTTTCTTTATTGTTTTTTTTTGGCATAGATCTTATTCTAGCAGAGGTCATTACAGCTTTTTGACGCTAATGCCAACATGTTCAATACAGGTACCCGGTTACTCAGCCTTCTCACCCTTAAACTACTTTCCACTCATACTCTATATCCCTGTTTTATGCAAAGGCACACATGGGGCTCATGCATACCCCTGGTTACTAAGAAACTACAGAGCATTGGAGTGTCCACTCTATGTCCCTGTTTTACGCAAAGGCACACATGGGGCTCATGCATACCCCTGGTTACTAAGGAACTACAAAGCATTAGAGCGTCCATATTTCTCTCTTTATTTTCTATTTCCCCCCCCCCCCAAACTTAAGCCTTGAAGACCCTATGTGTCTGACTCTTTTATACTTCTTTAGAAAGCTCTCAATACTAACTTTAAGACTTAGGTCCAATTTTCGAAAGATCACCAAGTTTTTCTTTGGCAAACTGCCCATGATCCTGTGCTTATTAGAAGAGGGTTTTGTGTGATTGGGTGAGGTTGTAGGTCTCCTATTCTAATTTCTAGCGAACTACCCAATCCTCCTCATGGAGTATCCCAGAACTTCCAGCAGGCTATGCAAAATGCGGATTTTTTTTTAACAACACATCTAAATCAGTTAATCTCTAATAACATTGTAGTTTCATCTAATTCAGTCAGGCAAGAACACAAATATCAGTACTCAGACAAACAGAACACAAATAAACAAGCCTAATCCTAACATTTGCCTCAGCAATATTATAGCAATGAACAGAAAATCAATGCTTCAGCAGATACCACAGCAGTGAACAAAACACAAAAGTGCCACAGCAATATTATTCTCAGCAGACATTATATCAAAACCCCCCCCCCCCCAAACTTAAATTGAGTAGTGTCCTCACTGCTGATGCAATGGCCATAAAACAAAAGACACCCAAAAACAGAAGCAGAAACAAAAGTATTCCAAATTCAGCAGAGAAGGAAGAAGAGTTGAGAGAACTTCCTGAGGGTGCTAGCAAGCATGCTGCAGCACCCTAGGGGCATTGACCCCCAGAAGACCTTGATGAACTTCGAAGCCCACTCCTCCGCTGTGTTGATTGCTCTGGGGCCTTTCTTTTGTGCATCATTGCTGCCCGTTTTGCAATGGGCTCATTGTCATCAGAAGACTCAGTTTCTGGTGTCTGGTGGGGTTCCGGATGGGGCTCCTTGTTGGAGGAGGATCCTTCAGAGTCCTTGTGTTGCTCTGTTTGTGGTTCAGGTGTTGGGGCTGACTCTTCGAAAGTGGCATGGAGCAGGTCAGTTGGAAACTTTGGGAATGGGAAGAATTGCTTAAAGTTCTGCTCCAAAGTGGTGTGGAGGGCAAAGTCCCTCTTCTGTTCATATCGCCAAAAGGTCTGCTGATGCTGCAGCAGCTGTGCTTGCTGTTTGAGGATTGTAGCTTGTTGCTGTAGAATATGCTGAAGGGTCTGGGCATGTGGCTGAGGGGCAGAGGAAGAAGCAGATGGTCCAGCCGCTTGTGGAGGGTCTCGAGAGGTAACAGGGGGATGTGGGGCCGCTTTCTCCAGGACAATCCGAGCAATGGTGGTAAGTGTGATGGGGTTGGTGTCCTTCAAGACTTCTTCATCGATGGAGACTGGTACTCCATGATTCTTGCACAGGATGGTGATGAGGGAAGGAAAAAGTAGGCTTCCCTTCTTTCGGCTGGCGCATGCTCGGATTTGGCCACTGATAATGCGGCCAATATTGAGTGGCTTGCCGAGGATGAGTGCGTCCACCATTGCCACTCTGTCTCGGCTCACAGTCTGCCCATGGGTGGAAGGTAAAAGATGGGTCTTAAGAAAATGATACCAGACTTTCGCTATCGGCACCAGGGAGATTCGATTGACAGTGGTGGAGCCCTGAGGAGATTTATCCCAGGTGGTGCCAGGAAGGCACACCCGGGTGAGCATTGCTTCCCAGTCTTCATCCCGCAAACCATGTAGATATTACTCATAGTTATCCTCTTCGTCGGGTAAATTGTAGGCTTTGTTGATTGAAGCTTGGTCAAAACGCACCTTTGTCTCCCGAACTGTCACCCATTTCTCAGTTTCTAGTGAGAAGTTCGCATAGAATTGCCGAACCAGAGGAATGAGTGCTGTTTGCGGGTGGCTTGCAAAATTTTCCCAAGCCCTCTGCTTTACCACCGTGCCAATGTACATTGGCATCCCCAAATCGCTAGAGGAGGTGAAGGTGAACCCTTTCTCGGTGCAGAAGTTTCTGGGCACAATTTCTTCATCGTGCTTCTGCCGGTTTTCCTCAGAAGTGAATTTCTTCACATTGCTTGCTTTTCTAGCTACTGTCTTGATTCTCGGCATGATTGGTTCGAGGGTTTGGAGGTAGAGGTTCTGGAACGCAGGAGGTGAGGGGGTTGTGGTGCTTTGAGAACTCGGGAGAGGTGAAGTGAGAAGGGGAGCTGCAGAGGTGAAAACGTGGGTGTCTTGACTCAAGGGTGAAGTGGGTTGGAAGTTGCAGAGGTTAAAGACCGTGGGTGTCTTATGGCCTTCTGCCAGTTTTCCCGCCCACTTTAAAAATATTTTTATTTTATTTTTTTTTGGTGGAAAGAAGCATAGTAGAGGGGAACCTTTGGTTTAGAGCTGACTGCGTTGCTGCAGCAATGTTGCAGCAAAACTGGGTTGCCTAGTATTTGTGCTGCAGCAGAGAGTGCTTGTTATTAATCCTGCTGTAGCAAAGCAGGGACTATCCTTAGTATAGAGTTGCTGCAACAAAACAAAACCGATTCTGCAACTTCTTTGCTTCCTAACCTGCGTAACAAACACAAAAGCTATCAGACTCATGATTTAAACTATCTTAGAACTATTGACTTAAACAACAACAAATTTAAACATGGGTTGCCTCCCATGAGCGCTTGTTTTAGAGTCTTCAGCCTGACTTCCCTCGTGTTCATTCCTCTTACAGCTGAATGGAGGTGTGCTGTCTATCTACATCACCCCCCAGATAGTGCTTGACTCGTTGTCCATTAACCCTGAATGTCCTCCCTTCCTTTTCTTCTTCCAATTCAATAGTCCCAAATGGGAAGACCTTGCTTATGCGGAAGGGATCAGACCAACGTGATTTCAATTTCCCAGGAAACAAGGTCAGCCTGGAGTTGTACAGTAATACTCTCTGTCCCACTTCGAAGCTCCTGGGTTGTATCTTCTTGTCATGCCATTGCTTTGCTTTCTCCTTGTATAGTTTGGAATTTTCATAGGCCTGACCACGAAATTCATCCAGCTCATTTAGCTGCAGCATCCTTTTCTCACCCGCAGCTTCCAGGTTCCAGTTTAGCTTCTTCACTGCCCAATATGCTCGGTGCTCTAACTTTACTGGTAGATGACATGCCTTCCCGAATACCAACCTGTAAGGTGACATGCCCAAAGGTGTCTTATAAGATGTTCTATATGCCCAAAGTGCATCATCCAACCTTGAGGGCCAATCCTTCCTCGTGGGACCTACTATTTTTTCCAAGATTCTCTTGATCTCTCTATTGGAGACTTCAGCCTGCCTACCTGTTTGTGGGTGATAAGGGGTTGCTACCTTGTGTCTGACTCCATATTTGGCAAGTAGTGCCTTGAACTTCCGATTGCAGAAATGGGTCCCTCCATCGTTGATGATGGCTCTGGGGGTTCTAAACCTTGTAAAGATATTCCTCTTCAGGAATCTGATCACGACTCTGGCTTCATTGGTCTAGGATGCACTGGCTTCCACCCACTTTGAGACATAGTCTACAGCTACAAGGATATATTGATTGCCAAAACTCGAGGGAAATGGTCCCATGAAATCTATGCCCCAGACATCAAATAATTCCACCTCTAGGATGTTGTTCAGTGGCATTTCATGTCTGCGAGATATATTCCCTATCCTCTGACACCGGTCACATTGCCTTGCATAGGAATGGGAGTCTTTGAATAGAGAGGGCCAATAGAACCCTGCCTACAGCACCTTGTTTGCAGTTCTAACTCCTCCAAAATGACCTCCATAAGGGGAATCATGGCATTGCTGCAAGATTTGCTCCATCTCTTTGTTAGGTATGCACCTCCTTATCATTTGATAAGCACATTGCTTGTAAAGATATGGTTCATCCCAGTAGTATGAGTTGACTTCATGCAGAAATTTTTTCTTCTGCTGCCACGTCAGGTCTGGTGGGAGCATTCCACTTACAAGGTAATTTACATAATCAGCATACCATGGCACATCATCTTGAGACAGGAGATAGAGTTGCTCGTCTGGAAATCTTTCATTGATTTCTTCTGGCCCGGAGCTGTGCTCTTCCAACCTGGAGAGATGGTCTACCACTTAGTTTTCAGTCCCCTTCCTGTCTCTGATCTCTAGATCAAATTCTTGAAACAACAACACCCATCGAATTAGCCTGGGTTTGGAATCCTTTTTCCTAACCAAGTGTTTGATGGCAGAGTGGTTTATGTGCACTATCACCTTTGCTCCTACCAGATATGCTCTGAATTTCTCAAAGGCAAACACTACTGCAAGCAATTCCTTCTTTGTTACCGTGTAGTTCAGCTAGGCACCTTGCAGCATTTTGCTAGCATAGTAAATAGAGTGAAACAGCTTGTTTCTGCGCTGCTCGAGGACAGCTCCCAATGCTGTTTCACTAGCATCACACATTAGCTCAAATGGGGAAGTCCAGTCTGGTGCCACAATAACTGGGGCTGTACTCAATTTCTGTTTGAGATCGCAGAATGCTGTCATGCAGCTTTCATCAAAACAAAAGGTTATGTCCTTCTCTAGCAAACTGCATAAAGGTTTGGCAACCTTAGAGAAGTCCTTAATGAACCTTCTATAAAATCCTGCATGTCCTAGGAAGCTTCGAATGCCCTTGACCGAGGTGGGAGGAGGCAGTTTCTCAATAATTTCCACCTTGGCTTTGTCAACCTCAAGTCCTCTTTGAGATACCTTATGTCCCAGCACAATCCCTTCCTTTACCATAAACTGGCACTTCTCCCAATTCAGCACCAAGTTTGTTTCCTCACACCTTTGCAAGACTTTAACAAGGTTTCCCAAGCATAGGTCAAAGGAGTCCCTAAAGACTGAGAAATCATCCATGAAGATTTCCACAAACTGCTCAGCCATTTCTGTGAATATTGCCATCATGCATCGCTGGAATGTTGCTGGAGCATTGCACAGCCCAAATGGCATCCTTCGAAATGCAAAGGTACCATAAGGACATGTGAATATGGTCTTATGCTGATCTTTTGGTGCTATAGCAATCTGGTTATACCCTGAGTAGCCATCCAGGAAACAATAGTATTCCCTTCCAGCAAGTCTATCTAACATTTAATTAATGAATGGAAAAGGGAAGTGGTCCTTCCTAGTGCTCTTGTTCAGCTTCCTATAGTCCATGCAAATCCTTCAGCCGGTTACAACCTTAGTGGGGATGAGCTCATTGCTATCGGTTTCCACCACAGTCATGCCCCCTTTCTTGGGAACACACTGGACCGGACTCACCCAGGAGCTATCTGATATGGGGTAAATGATTCCAGCATCCAGCCATTTGATAATTTCCTTTTTAACTACCTCCTTCATTATTGGGTTGAGCCTTCGCTGAGGTTCTATGGACCCTTTGTCATTGCTTTCCAAGAGGATCTTATGCATGCAAAATGAGGGGCTGATTCCCTTAATGTCGGCAAGTGTCCAACCAATGGCCCTTCTGAATTTCTTCAGTGTCAGGACCAATTTCTCCTCTTGTTCATCTGTCAAAGTGCTGAGATAACCATAAGAAGAGTGGTTGTTTCTCCTAAATATGCATACTTAAGGTGTGCTGGCAGAGGCTTCATCTCCAAAGCTGGTGGTTCTTCCACTGATGCTTTCCGCAGCCTTGAATCTGGTGTGGTCTCATATAATGGCTCCTTTATTGGCTCCTACTTCCTAAAGCCTTGTCTGACATCAATCCAGGCCCATTCCTTCTCATCTTCTCCTTCAGAATCTGAGTGGTCTGTCCATGCTGCTGCTGGTGGCTCCTTGCAGCATTTTTCCAATTGTTCTGATGCTAATGTGTCTATCATAGACACCACTGCACATTCTTCTTCTTCACTGGAAAACCTCATGGTTTGGAGCACATTGAATGTAACCTGCTCGTCTTGGACTTTCATGGTTAGTTCACCCTTCTGCACATCAATCAGTGTCCGACCAGTTGCTAGGAATGGTCTGCCCAATATAATTGGTACCTCTGCATCAGCTTCATAATTCAGAATTATGAAGTCTACTGGGAAGATGAACTTATCCACCTTAACCAAGACATCCTCTATTTTTCCCTCTGGATGAGCAATGGATCTTTCTGCCAATTGCAGTGTGACTGTGGTAGGCCGAGCTTCTCCAATTCTTAGCTTTTTAAAGATGGCCATTGGCATAAGGTTGATGCTTGCTCCCAAATCACAAAGTGCCTTGCCAAAATACTGGTTCCCGATTGAACAAAGTATGGTGAAACTGCCTGGATCCTTAAGTTTGGGTGGCAACTTATTTTGCAGCACAGCACTGCATTCTCTTGTGAGAGCAACAGTCTCAAACTCACCAAATCTCCTCTTCTTGGCCAGGATGTCCTTCATGAATTTCACATAATTCAGCATCTGCTCCAGTGCTTCCACCAGAGGAATGTTGATGTGTAGCTGTTTCAGGACATCTAGGAACCTTCTAAATTGCTGGTCATTCTGCTGCTTCTGAAATCTCTGAGGGAAAAGGGGAGGTAGCTTGGTTTGCTACATGCCCTGCTGCGGCAAAGTTGCTGACTTTTGCTGTGGCATAGCTGCAGCATTTTTTCCAGAGATGGTTGCTTCCTCGCTTACCTCCTCCTCTTGCTTCTTTTTGTCTTTTTTCTTCTCCAGAGGTATAGTGGAGTCTGTCTAGTATTTCCATCTTGCTTTTGGTGTTTCCACCATCTTCCCACTCCTCAGGGCTATAGCCTTGCAATGCTCTTTCCCTTCTCTCCTAGGGACTTCCGTATTACTAGGGAGTGTCCTTAGGGGTCTGCTTTTCAGTTCATTGGCAAGCTGCCCCACTTGAGTTTCCAGATTCCGTAATGAGGCTACTTGACTCTGGATTAGAGCATCATTCCTTGCCATATATTCCTTCAGCAGAGATTCCAGTGAAATGGGGGCTTCCTGAGGCTTTTGTCTTGGCTGCTGGAAGCCTGGTGGACCCTGTGGTCTTTATGGGGCAGAGTTGTTCCCTTGTCCTGTACCATAGTTACGCCAGGAGAAATTGGGGTGTTGCCTCCATCCTGGGTTATATGTGTTGGAGTAAGGGTTGTTACTACGATTCATATTACCCACGAAACACACTGATTCTGAGTTTGAGGGACAAGCTTCAAATAAATGAGGTCCATTGCATAGTACACAAGATGGTCCAGTTTCCTGGACTGCATTAGCTGGTTGAGGGCGGACAATTTACTGGCTCTTCAAGACATTGACTAGTGAAGCTACCTGGGCTGTGAGAGAAGTCACTTCACTCACTTCGTGCATGCCTGTTGCTTTCTTTCCAGTTGAAACTCTGTCCATTGGCCATTGATAGTTGTTACTGGCCATTCTTTCAAGCAGCTCATGTGCTTCATTATACGTCTTAGACAAGAGTGCCCCATTAGCTGCTACATCCACTATGGTACGAGTTTGGGCATTGAGGCCATTGTAAAAGGTCTCCATCTGGATGCAGTAAGGAATTCCATGATGGGGGCATCTCCGTAATAGCTCTTTATACCTCTCCCAGGTCTTATACAAGGATTCACCTTCTAATTGCTGGAAAGAGGTGATGTCATTTCTCAATCTGGCATTCTTGGTGGGCGGGAAGTATTTCAGTAGAAATTTTTCTACCAAATCACTCCTGTTAACGATAGAGTCAGGTGGCAGAGAGTTTAACCATGCTCTTGCACGGTCTCTTAATGAATAAGGGAACAGCTTTAGCCTGAGCACTTCTTCTGTTACCCCATTCATTTTGAAAGCGTCCGTGACTTCCATGAACACTCTTAAGTGAAGGTGAGGGTCCTCATTGGGCATGCCACTGAATTGCCCTGCAGTTTGCAGCATCTGGAACATTACTGGTTTTAACTCAAAATGTAGAGCCTCGATCTCTAGTCTTACAATGCTCGGGTTCAACAAAGCAATACTTAACACAGTTGGGTATCTAAAAACAATTTTAAGTTGACACTCCCCGGCAACGGCGCCAAAAAATTGTTGGTGTGTGATTCATACAAGATGAATACAATGTCAGAACGCAAGTGCACGTGTCGTGACCAAGTAATAGAGTGATGAGTGAGTATCGTCCCACAAGGAGTGAACTAAAACTGTTTAGAGACTCTTGCTGTATGAATGTTGTAGCAACGTTAAGATGTTTCACAAAATTGGAATAGAAGTGGGTTGACTGACTTTTAACTATAACTAAAATAAGAGTAATAGGAAATAGAAAAGTAAACTAAATTGGGAGAACTGGGGTTGCTCAGGGTTGTCATGGACTACAGCGCTCATATATGCTCTAGGCTTTGCTGCAGCAATTGTTCTGAGTGCCAAATTCAGTCCTAAATGGAGTCTTCCCAGACTGCCATCCCTTACAATTCCAAGGTTCAGACACGCATTCCTGCATTAGTCCTCACCCCCAAATTGTGCATGAAGTTCATTATGGGACTTAATGGGGTACCCGTATATCCCTACATGAGGTAACCCCTTTTCATTCAGCTTTTTCCCAGCCTCCATTACCCTTCCAGGTGAATGGTGGCCTTGGTTTTCTTCCTCCAAACTTCCGTTATTAAGGAAAAAAAAACTAGCAAGAAATGCAATTGAATGGCGAACAACAACTGTAACAAAATGGATTAACAATAAAAATGTGCTCGGTACATTACAACCCTTGTGCAACCCCAGCTGGAAACTAGCCAAGCCTCATGGGTACACTGGTTACAAAAATCCCAGAAACACTGGTATGCATTCTAAGAGATAAAAACTAAATTACAAAATGCAGTTCTTTCTTTTTGATAAAACAGTAAAACAACAACAGTGATCAAAATTCCTTTCTAAACTAGCGCACTATCCCTTTATGCTGCTCCTCCCGGTGTTAGCAGCACTCTAGGCTATGGTGTTCTTTTCTCCCTAATTCTCTCCTCTTCCTCCCCTGCCCGCTCATTTGCAATAGCTGCTTTATGGCCTTTTATAGTCAGCCCTTGTGGTCCCCGTAAAGTGCCCTAGATTGCTGACATTCCTTCTGCTCTGCAGCCGGCGCCCTTGTTGTGCAGCTTTTTTCCTTTCCACTTTCAGTAGTGGAGGCAGACCTGTACCAGCAGCCTGCAGTGTCCCTGCTGCTGTCCCCTGCTCAATGGTGGCTGCTCCTGCTGTGCAGCTCTGCCACCTGCACCATATCAAACAGTATCAGCGTATTGTAGGAAAGAGGGGGCAGCTTATCCACTATCACCCGGGGTTTTGCTATCATTGCTACATATGCTTACTGAAATGCTGCAGCAATGAGGTAGCTAACGTTATATCCAGAAGATTCATCCCATTTAGTTAAGCAGGGGGTAAGAGTGCTTAAAACACCAGGAAAATTCAGTAAACAATCATGGACAGCACATAAAAACTATAATGAAATGCAGTTATCATAGAGAAATCTTGAAATGGGAGAGAAGGCATCAATTGACTGGATTTGGGAGCTACAAAATAGTCTTGAGGGTAAAGATGGGGAGGTTATATGGTCTTATGCAAAATTTTAATAAATTCATGTATACTTTAATTTTATTAAATTTTACAAATTAAGATTTATATTTTTTTTTTTACTCTAAATCTCATTCTAAATTTTTGCTCCATAAATACATAGGACTAACTACAAGAGATTGTGGCCAAGCAATCTTAGGAATACAGCCCCAATATAACCAACAACAAGATCTTAACCCAAGTTCTAGGTTAAAGGATGGGGTATTTTTGCGGGAAAATATATGGAGTTAGACCTCCCTCTAAGAGACCCACTGATCAAATGACTTCCCAACACCTTTAGGAGCAAAAGAAGAAAATACATGAAAAGATTACTATAGGACTATGTGAGGAGATGAGGTTACAAGAGGAAGCAATATGTGAGGAGGAAAGATTATGAGAAGAAAGAATGAAAGCAACGCTACAAGAGACTTTACATGCACAGTTACAGGCAAAATTAGAGAAAAGAGTACAGTCATAGATGGCTTCTTTAATTGCATCTCTTTAACAAGTATTTTCTTTGATCATGTTAAGAATATATATGGATCTAGTGCTTAAGCTTAAGATTTTGATCTTGGCATTACTATTAAATTATTTGCAAGTTACTATATATTTTGCTGCACTATGTAGCATTTAAATCACAGACTACTATTGATTTAAAGGTTCATATAATTTCTAGTTTTATTATGTAAAAGAGGCAACTTAATAGTACAAACTATTATAAGTTAAGTGCGTAATGGCTCCTAGGTAAGTCATGCATAAGTTGCCACATTTATATAAGCAAGAAACTCAAGCTACAGAGTTTTATGATGTACTCTTAACTTGGAATTTCTTTACTTTTCATTTTTGTTGGTATATTACTAGTGGATTTGATAAGTTTCTAGACATGGTTTAAATTCTCATGGGTTGCTTTGGAATGCTCGCCTGCTTGGACCAAAAAACATGCTTACATATGCATAAATTATTCATGTATTTATTTTTCCATTTTCTTATAGAGATAAAATCAATAACATGTACTGCAAAAATATAATTAATTGGTCTTTCAGGCTGCCAGACTAATATTGAGTAAACTAAATGATAGTAATGACAATAAGTAGGTTGGGGAAGATTTATTTGATTTCTTTGAGATTATTATGATAAGGATATTTATTTTTTTAAAAAGTGTAAAGATGTATTTTTTGTTAACTACCTATTTGGTGATGCAATTTGTTGGTATTTAGTACACACATGATTAAAATCATATGCAATTGATTATCATTAATGAGTAAAGACTAATTTATAACCAACTTTTAGAAAATGACTGTAAAATCTACTTGAATTTTCATAAAAAGGAATACATGTTTAATTGCTCCTCTACTGGCCAATGGATCCTAGACTTCTTGCCAGTTAGAGAGAAGAAAAACTAATTTTGGATATATTAGTTATTATTCTTTATCCAACAAGTGAAATCCTAAAATTTTGACTATCATTTTCATGGAAATCTTGACAAACCAAAAACCACACCCATGTAAAACATTTGAATAATGCTAGCCAATTTGACTTCTTGCCTATTTAATAATGTTGTCTTCCAATTCTGTTTGTTTTCATGATATAATGGTACAATCATGTATTTTTGGCTGTAATGTTTTTGGCTATTACATAATGTTTGTCTTCCAATTGTGTTCTTGGCTATTACATAATGTTCTTGGATGCCACATAGCCATGCATACCTCACATGACCGATTTAAAAAAAAAATTCGTTCTGTACTTTAAAAAAAAAATTCATGACAGCTTTTTTCTTAAAAATTAACAAAAATAAAATTCAAAGTTGTGACTATATTTAATCACATATTATTATATACTTAGGGCAGCCTTTGAAGTTAGAAATTCGTTTTTTAATACAATTTTTAAGTTAGTCTAATTTAACTAATATTCTCTGAAAATTATTAAACCAAACAGTTACATCCTTCTTAAATGCTTCAAACGCATTGGGGCACTTATAATTGCTAACATATTTAACATTGGAAAACGCTGATGTGTAGTCCCTTAAGTTATTGTCATTGGATTCTACAATAAAAATATATTATGTAAATATTTTTTTATATCTCAACATTATACGATTGATATTCTTAAAAAATTCTTCTACATATCATATTTTTATTGTCAAATTTGATAGTAAATCCCTTAAAACTTACAACTAAAGTTTGTCCCGTAACATTTAGATTAAAAAATAAATATGAAATTATATTTTCCAAACGATGTCATCTTCATAGCCCTTTCTCTCTCTTCTCCCACTTCCATTATTACTTTCCCAATCCATCAAAATAACCTAATTAAATTACATGTCGGTGAATTATATGATTCATTATTAATAATATGGGTAACTTTTTAGAAAATGTATAACCTTTTTAAAAGATAGAACTCTATTACTATTAGATGTATTTTAAGATCTTTATCTTAACAATTAATACAACAACTAAAATTTTTTTTACTAGATGAAGTTGAATATATGGATCAAATGATGCCATGTACAGTGACTTACTATAATTGAAATCAATAGAAAAATTATTAATTGTTAAATTCTTATTAATAGTTTCACAAATTATTTTTTTTAACCTCCCTCTACTTCTAACTATCTATCTTATTTTAACAATTAATCAACTGAATTTTAAATTTAAAATCTAACTTGAAATTTTCAAAGTAAATATAAAAATAATAGTTCAATTTCGTGAAAGTGAATTTCAATTTTCTATAAAATCAAGTGCAACAATTCTATTATTATTACTGATAATTAAAACCCTTTTTTGGATATCCAATAAAATTTGAAATACATCATATTAGTGTGATTGAATGCACCTTTAATATTGTGTGAGAAAAAAAAGTAAGACACACTCAGTAAGTCTTATAATATACATTTTCATTCACTGTTTCAGATTAACATATCTTTATATTCATCCGATTAAATTTGACCAATTTATAATGCGACAAATAAAAAATATTTGTAAAATGTAAATGATTGCACCTATCTGATTAGTAATAACAAAACTGATAACAAAAAAACAACAGTCATATGCATTTCGGACATTATAGAATCTTTTTATTCTCGATCGATCCGCTTTACTTTATCTCTTAAATATTGTAGAAATCCCTTCAAAATATAATCAATATAAAACGACAAAGCATGATATATGTAAAACTTTTCATGACATTAAAGACAAGCATATCAGGACATGACAACTTTGTTCTATATAGATCATCAAACATTGATATTGACGTATAAACGATATTTTAATCCGGAAAGATGAAATGATCGATGCATCATAGCGGTTGTATTCTGATCATCAAAGATGCTAGCGTTATCCTCCTAATTTAAATAGTAATTAAATTTAAGTTTAGGGTTTAAGAGACGTAAGTAATATTAAAAATTCAAATTCAAAAAAAATACTTATAAAAAGAGAAAATTTCAATGCTTTAATGAAATATTAATTTTATACAAAAATAATATGAGAATACTCATGCTAGAAGCAAAACATGCTAGTCTTATAACCCAAATTGGCAAGAGAGATTACATTTATTTTTGTCAAGTTGGATTCACTTCTAGTGAATATATACTAGGGGAAATATATATATATATATATATATATATATATATATATATATATATATATATATATATATATATATATATATATATATATATATATATATATATATATATATATCTTATCATATAGTGTGATATGTCAATTCAATTTTACTAATTAGTTATTTTGAAAATGATGAATATTCCTTCACACATGCATGCATGAGTAACCAATACATATTATAGTTAATTTTGTAGAAAAATTGAAAATTTTTATATAAATGCTCCACAAATTATTAATATCAAGAGGCCTCTGAAAAATAGTCATATAATACTACTACCCTGCAGATATTGCAAGTTAGAAAATGAAGTTTAAGAAAGATTCCAATCAGGACTTGTCAAATTGGAGTATAATATTAGGTTATCTATTTGAGCTGTACAATATAGCCTATACTGATTTTCACCTTCTTGATTACAAGAGGGGCAACTTCTTTCAAAGAAAAACTTGGTCTATTAACTGATGAGTAATGATTGTATCATTTTTTTAAAGGTAAATTACAGTTTATTCTAGCTCTATGATTTGATCTAAAATAAGTTTACTTTACAATGCTTTAAAACATATTATTCAACCTCTTGTGTTTGGTCCATTAACATTTAATCACCCTGTGACATTTTTATCAAAAATTAAACTAAAATAATAATATAAATATTAACACAATATTTTAAATGCTAAGAATTTGTTTGACTTATATCTTGAACAGTGTAATATAGTATTATTTTTTTGAGATTATTGTAAAAATTAATTTGAAAATTTCAATTTTCAAATATCATAGTTAATATTCTAGCAAGAGCATCTGAAGAATATGAAATTTTTCATAGTTTTGACAATCATATAATTATTTAATTTTTGAAAAGTATTGCTGATAAAAATCACGTAGTGCTGGATATAATGAAACAAATTATATGCATGAAACTTGAATAACCTACATTAATTAAATTACGGGGAATAAATTAATTTCAAATCAAAACACATGAAATAAAATATTATTTACCTTTTTTAAAAATAATTAGAAATGTAATTAACCATTACATTATACATCAATTATTACCAATATTACTATCAATTCCATAGAATATTACCGATATACTATACAATTTCTTGTACATATATCCTTGTTGAATAGAATTTTCGTCATTTATCATATGGGGTTAACTTCTTTATACATTTGAGCTAAATTATATATACAAACTTGGGCTAACTCTAGGTTGTCTTTTTTCTGGACAAACTTCAATCACTACAAGAAACTGAAGAATCAGTGACGACTTTTCTGTGGCGACTACAGGAAGTCGCCACAGAAAGGTAATTTTAGTGGCGACCTCTGAGAGGTCGCCACTGAAAGTGTTTCTTTAGTGGCGATTGTTAATAGTCGCCACTGAAAGTCAAACTTTCAGTGGCGACTTTATAAAGTCGCCACTCAAAGGTAATATTTTAGTGGCGACTATTAACAATCGTCACTAAAGAAACACTTTCAGTGGCGACCTTTGGGAGGTCGCCACTAAAAGAAAAAAAATTTATGTAGTTAAACTTTCAGTGGCAACCTTAGGTCGCCACTGAAAGTAGAAAAATACTTTTTATCATTTTTTTTTCTTTTTAAAATTAACAAAACCATATTTTTAGTTAAGATATATAAAATTTTAGTTATAATATAAAAAAATGTTAAATATTTAAAAATAAAAAAATTTCAAAATATATTCAATTTGAGTTAATTTTTTTTATTAAATACTAAATTAATAAGGCAAAATTTTAATCATCAAATTAATAATGTATATATCTTTGAAAATTCAAAATAATTATTTAATTTAAAAAATGATAAAAGAAAAAAAAATTATTTTTATTGAAATATATTAAAGACAAATTTAAAAAAAATCAAATATATTTTCTCAAAACCCCCTGAGCATATATCTCTTCAAGTATGAAAATTGTACTTAAATAATTCTCACAATTATTATATGTCTAAATAAAATCATCCAAAAGAGAAGCAGCTTTGGGGTTTAAATTAAATAATTTACAAAGTCATTATACAATTAATTAAAGGATGATGAAATAATTAATTAGATTTAATGATTTTAGGCATAAATTATTCTTTTTGATTGTGCTTTTTTTATTTATTAGAAATTGACTTCGTAATTTTCTTTACATTTGAAGTTTTGAACCATAATATAATTAATTATTTTAAATAATTAAATACAATGAAGGATATCAGAATTGATGTTAGCGACAACATGTGCAAAAAATTTATTAAGTTTATTAATATTATCTTTTAATCTTCTTTTTGTTTCTATCACTATATCGTTTTATCTTTATTGAATTTTGTCTAATTTTATCTTTTTATTGTTAGAAAGTGTAATTTTTATTAATTTTTTCGTGTTTGATTACCACATGATTTTCTTCAAAATCGGAAGTTAAATCAATTAAAAACTTCTCCATAGTAATATGAAAAATAAACAAAATAATTATACTTTTTTAACCAATTGAAATTAAACTGTTGGTAAAAATTAATAGTGCAAATTCATTTTTTTTACTAAAAAATTAGGTTGAGCCCTAACAGAATGAAAGGAGCATACATGTAATAAAGAAGTGACTTTACAATAATTTATAATCAAGATTCATGCAATTTACAAAATTGAAGTACTTCAGTTGAAAGAAATAAACTATTAAGAAAATTTATAAAAATAATTGTTCTACTTATTTAAATATAACTAATTATGCTTAAATTTATAATAAGTTTATAAAGGTATTTCATATCATGATTTTTTTAAAAATAAATAAATAAATAGTAATAAAAAATTACCAAAAAAATAAAATATTTAATTGATTTCAAATAATATTTATTAAAATTTTAATATAATATTAATAATATAAATATATAAAATTCATTTTAATTAGTATCTTAATTGAATGTATAAAATTTCAACAGCATTTAACAATAT
The DNA here is from genome assembly GCA_037074535.1 of Gleditsia sinensis. Taxonomy (NCBI): domain Eukaryota; kingdom Viridiplantae; phylum Streptophyta; class Magnoliopsida; order Fabales; family Fabaceae; genus Gleditsia; species Gleditsia sinensis. The sequence continues at coordinate 63,457,839 of CM073466.1, forward strand.
TTTTTTTTTGCGTCTATCTTTCTGTCTTCTTAATTTTTTCGAAACATCTATCTTTAAGAGCCCATTTAGATAGCAGAACTTATAACTTATTAGAGCTTATATATCAATATAATGTTAAAAAAATAGTTTTTAAATTGGATATAATAAGCTACTTTTATATTAAAAACTTATAACTTATTAGAGTTTATCAATTTTTAATAAAATAATTTTAACTTATTTCATAAATCAATTTTTAAAGTTTATTAAAAAAAACTCTATGAAAACTCAAATTCACATGACTAAGAAGCTACTTTGCACTTTTACAAGTTAAAATTTCATTAAAACTATACCATTCACTTCTCTCCTTCCATCAAAACTATATCCAAATGTTTTAAAAAAAGTTTATAACATTGAAAAATATTTTTTTAAGTATATATATATATATATATATATATATATATATATATATATATATATATATATATATCCATACTTGAACAATGCTCGTTTGGTACGCTGGAATAAATTTCAGTGGAATGGAAATGAGAAAGGAAGAGAAAATGGAAAAGAGAATAGATTGCCATTATCTTGTTTGGTATGCGATGAAAAGAATTAGGTAATGTGATATTTTATTATTTGATTAATAGATATTGAAAGAATAGAAAGATAAGATAAACAAAATAATTAAATTAATTTTAATATAAAATAATTAAATTAATTTTTTTTAAATAAAAAATGTTAAAAAATTAAATTTTCTTTAAGAAAAAATTCTTACAAATTAATTTTTACAAAATATAGTCAAATTAATTTTTTAATAATTAAATTAATTATTTTAATAAAAAAAAATATGAAATTAGTATTAATTCATGATGGAATCTTGGATTCCATCCATATAGGAAGGAGTCACTTTTCCATCATATGATGGAATAGAGCATTTCATAGAATGCTCCATTCCATCAAACTAAACAATAGAATTATACTTTCCATATGAGATTCCTTTCTATTCTAGCATATCAAATGGGTGTTAATGTGATGCTACTTTTATCTATTTTCAAATTATCCAGTTTTTTCAAAATTAATTTTGTTCTTTTCTATTGAAATAAAAATATTTCTCTCGAAATATCTCGTAACATAATATTTTTAATTGAAATGATATAATTTCTTAATAAATACTCTATTTTGTTTCGATAATTCTATTTTGTTTCGGTGACTTCAAAAATAAAAATATTTCGATTGTTTCGATAAAAAAGAAAAGAAATTTAATTTTCTATCTAATCTAAGGTGGCTCACTCTTATTTTACTATATTAATTATCGTTACACTTAAAATTTATTTTAGATATATTTAGTTTTTTTTTATGTATGTCTTCATCAACTGTTGTATTTTACAATATATATATATATATATATATATAATTTTATCACTTGATCGTACAAGATATTTTCACCTTGATTTTGAGGTACCATTTAGAGATTACCTACACAAATTTATATACAATTACTTATAAATGTGAACCCAAACTAACAATTTTGGTTTATAGATTTATATATTTAATTAAGTTTACTTTGTTGATTTTTTTTTAAAATTCACAATTTAAATAATTTTTAAATTAACTTTATTTTTTCATTTTTCAAATTATAGCATTTTATATTTCTTTCATTAAAAAATTCAAAAGAAATTTGAAAAACTTTATCCTTCAACCCATTTTTATTTATTTATTCCTTGAATTAGAATTAAAAATTTTTATAACATTTTTGTTTTACCTAAATAAAAAAAACTACTAACAAGTCAATAGGAGAGAAAGACTATATTAATTTGCTAATAAAAATAAATAAAAAAACAAAAAATTCTTAAACCTAATATGTTAAATATTTACTAATAAGTGGCGAAAAGTAGAAAAAATTACATTTTTATTTTTTTTCTCTTTTCACATTTAACAAAACTGAATTTTAGTGAAAATGTATAAAATTTTAGTTATAAGATAAAAAATATGTTAAATATTTACTAATAAAATAAATTCAAAAATTTTTTAACTTGAGTTCATTTTTAATTAAATACTAAATTAATAAGGTACTATTTTAAAAATCAAATTAATAATGTATATATCTTTGAAAATTCAAAATAACTATTTAATTTAAGAAAATGATAAAGGAAAAAAAATTATTGTATTGAAATAAATTAAAGACAAATTTTAAAAAAATCCAAATATATTTTCCTGAAATCCCTGAAAATATATTTTCTCAAGTATGAAAATTATACTTAAATAATTCTCACAATTATATATTCAATTAATTTTACTTTATCTATTTTTTAAATTAACTTTATTTTTTTGTTTTTTAAATTCTCACATTTTATACTTTTTTCATTTAAAAATTCAAATAAATTTTGGAAAACTTTATCCTTTAAAATAAAGAGAAACATAAAAAATACTAAATTTCTTTTATTAATAACATTATAATCTTAAAAAAAAAAAAAACTATCATCCTTTTTTTATTATTTTACAACAGTCATTGGCTAGAGGCGTACGTAGCTAGCATCACCATATCAGAAGAACAGCAAAACAATCCCACCAAGTTTTCCTGAAAATCTCCTTCCCCCTCTCGTTTTCCCTCTCTGCATTTTCATTTTCCCTCTCAGCTTCTCCCCCTCCCATTTTGGCACCAAAAACTCCTCTGCCTTGGCAAAAATCTCCAATCTCTCAGAGCTTCCCATCTCGGTCTTTCCAGCTCTCAGTCTCTCGCATTTTGGCCGGTGTTCTTCCCCTTCGTTTGAAGCACGACCACATCTGCTCTTGCTACTCCCGAGTTGTGGTTGTGGGTGTGAGCTTCGTAGCTCCCAAAGAGGTTAGTTTCTATGACCATAGAAAGTCGCCACTGGATATAGGTTTGGTTTTATGCCTTTAAACCAAGCTGGCTGTTCCTTATTGTTTTTCTATTTTGCTTAGTATTGATTTTTTTCTTTTTTGCATTTGAACCAAATATCCTTCGATTTTCTACAAGCTTTTAGTTCAGTTTGGGGGTTTTAATATTCTGTTTGGAATGGATGTTTTTAGGGGTTTTTTGCTGCATTAAGCTGATTTTGGGGGGCTGTAGTGGTCGCTAGGGAACGAGCAGAAGACTTGTTCTTCTTCTTCCCTGAGTTGGAGCTTGTAAACAAGTGTAATAACCAATATTAAAGCAAAGGTGATGGTATGAAGTCTATGTACAGATAATGGGCAGGATGGAAATTAGATAAAAGAAGGTCTGGAGATAATGGGCAATAGGGAAAGATCTCCCAACTGTATCCACGTAAGGAAGCAAAGGAGATAAGGGTTGGCTTTGTCTATATCAAATCTTAGGTAGAGAAGCAACATAAAGCATCTGGTTCATTAACAAATCCACAAAGAGGAAATGCAAGTATATTAGAGGGAAAACAAGAGAGATCTCAAAGAAGCAGAAGCAGAGAGAAAAAGAGAGAGTTCCCAAAACCCAGTAGGCTAATCAACCTAGGCCTTAACATCACCATGATAATGTTTGATACACCCACGAGCCCCCTTGTGTGTGTTCTTGTTTGTTCTAGGGAAGTTTCATAGTGCCACTTTTTTTATTCCTTTTTGAAGATAAGTTCAAATGGTTTTTGAGAGGTTTCGATCAATAAAAACAGAGCATGAAGTAAGAGAGAGAGAGCGAGAATTTGTGTGAAGTTTTATGGCCTCTTTCTTTTTTTGTGCTCTGTAGCCATGTCTTCCTATTGAATTCTTTTTGCCTGGTTTTCCTGAGTCCATAAATTGTGCTGACTTTTTTACAATTTTTTGCTTTACTCCATTTCATCTACTTATGCTGTAGATTCAGACTATACTTGTCCTGGATATAATAGGTTCTTTTTAATTTTTTTTATTTGTTTTACATTGTATTATGCTATCAGAGTATCAGGCTATAATATTTTGGTTGCTCGTTGTTTGCACTTCCTTGTTTCATGCATATGGTCGGCTAATTCCAATGGCGGTGTCTTAGAAACTCTTCGATTCAAAGAGGGTTTTAGAGTTGATGTTGATGTTCCAGAAAACACATGGGTATAAGCTCCAAGTTTCCACCATATTCTAATTTTGAACATAGGGCACTGGTAATTTTAGATTAAGTGATTTATTTTGTCAACTAGTGACATGCTCTCGCAGCTTTTCATTCTAGTTGTTGAAATGAAAAATTGAATACTTTAAAAAATAGGTGATGTTGGGATCTCTCCTGTTACTTGTTAACTATGGAAATGTAACAACAATTTCTGTCAATTACATAGGATGAATAAGAAGACACCGAAAACATCTAGAAGTAAAAGTCACAACACTCTCAAACAGAACTCAATATTCTGTGCCCATCAAATTTTTTCATTAATCTCATAGACAAAAAATAAATAAAAAATAAACATAGTTATCCCAAAAATCTCTTCCAAAACAAGAAACACTGATTATTACAATAAGAATAAGAAAACCTTAATCAACTGATACCGTCCACCCGTAGCTGTCCTCCAAATCACCTACCTGGATGCCTCTAATCATATCATTCAGCTTCCTTGACACTGTTTTTTCTCCTGTTTTAAACTCAAACCTGCACATTAAACAATATCAATTAATTTTTGTTTAGGTAATCTCATTTTTTCATTTGCTTGATATTTCATTTTGTCATTCTGTTTATGAAAAGAGTATTTTGACAGTTTTACATAGTTATTTTTAAATTTAATATCTAATTTATACGGTAAAAGACAAAATGCAATATTGGAGCAGATAGATTAGAAGATTAATTGTAAAAATTAATAAAATAAAAAAAAATTACAATTGAATATAAAAATCATGGTAAAAAATGAAATTTCTCTGTCTTTATGATCATTGTCATCTTCATTGGGGTGATCATATAACGCTCGGGAAGAAACGAGAATTTGATTAATGCGACTTACTTTTTATCCTGGTAGGTTATACTCAGAACAGGAGAGATCCCAACAACCGTTCCAATACATAAAACTTCATCAGCACTAATAACTTCTTCTACCGAAACTCTTATTTCCTCAATGTAAGCAAGATGAGAGTAATTCTTGCTGTAAAAATTTTCCTCAATGATTATTAGATTATGGGAAACATCGTCTGGTAATTAACGAATATAAATCAGGATAGTTAAAACCTATTTTTGCTAAAAATTATGGAATTAATGAATGATAATTTCCTTTCTGTAAGGAAATTAGAAGTGAAAATTACAATATTTAAGCAAAAACTTCTTACTTAAAAAAATAAACATGATCTAATAATATTATTAAAAGGGCTTGTTACATGATCTGGCCAAATAAATTTAAAGGATGTGTGGCATGCTTGAGGCCGCTTTCAGAGATTCACTATCTCTTGGTTTTGTCGTTCTTCAAATTATGCTGCCCATTGTCAGGCTTCCTTTTGGGTGTACATGCAAAGCATCTTATTATTCAATAACAGCTCAGGATGCTTTTAACTTTTTTGTTTGTTGTAATTGTCTATAGATTTAAGTTTAATAAAATATAAGTATAGTAATTAATTATTAAAAGAGTCAATTATATAATATTAAGTTGTAAAAACTATTTATCGATCTTTCATATTTTTATTTATAACAACCATTATTTATTCTCATTACTCTTTAGATTTGTTTTTAAAATTAACACTAATATTGTTTCAAATTAAAAAATTTCTTCAAGAGAGAACCAAGAATAATTGTTATTTTAAAAAAATAAAATCACAAAAAGTAACTTGTTAGATTAACGTTTCATGATCCCATGAATATATTTTGAGAATTTAAAATTTTAAAAAAATTTATCATCTTTCAACAATAAAACTTTTAACTTCTTTTTTTTTTGAGATTACTAATTTATACCTTAATTTTTAAATATAATTTATGCTTATGATCTCCACCTACAAGCATGTTTTCAAAGGAATGGGACCCCATATTATATAAGTGGAGGTGTGCTCTGGAGAGTTCAATCTCCCAGCATTAGTTCGTATTAGATTTTATGAAATTTTGATCTATTGACTTAAGAAAAATTATACTTATTCACCCTGATTGATACCCCAAATTGCAGTTTCTTTCTGTTCAGTTTCTTCCAATTTATATGTTCTATTACAATGAATACACATCCATCCAAATCAGACATTAAGTTTGACACTTCCCATTTCCTATATATATATATATATATATATATATATATATATATATATATGCTATCAGTAATAAAGGAATTGATGATATCATTCTACTCCTTTGAATGGCTTTTTTTCTTAGTTATTTTATCAACATAATCTCATTGCTCATACATTTGGCAACATTGTCATCATTGTCATTCAAGCACCATCCATACGCTTTCTTTGGCAAAATTTTTCTTGAATATTATTTTTCAATTGCTTACTTTGACTCAAACCTGTAGGCAGTATAATGGACAAGAATTGGATGAAGGTTCTGAATAGAGCAGATCCAATATACATAAAAGGGATTGATAATTTTCTTGAGTGGGCATATAGTCAACCAAGAGCAGGCACCAGAATTAGGTGTCCATGTAAAAAATGTAGAAACACAGTATTCAAGGTTAGGCATGAAGTACGATATGATCAGTTGAAAAATGGATTTTGGCAGTCTTACAAAGTTTGGGATCTTCATGGAGAAGTTGTAGGGACAACTTCTTTTCCCATACATGAAGATAATAATTAGTTAGAAGACAATGGTGACGACGATGACATAACTGGGATGATACATGATGCATATGGAGTTATGAACACAGATAATATGAATACTAATGTAGAAAACAATGAAGCTCCAAACTTGCATGCAAAGAAGTTTTACTAATTATTAGAAGATGCCGAAACAAATTTATATCCAAGTTGTTCCAAGATGACAAAGTTATCATTTATCGTTAAGCTCCTTAATTTGAAGTGCCTTAATCATTGGAGCAATAAGTACGTAGACATGTTGTTGGACTTATTTAAAGAAGTACTTCTAGAGGGGGCTCAAGTACCCAATTCCTACTATGAAGCTAAAAAAGTTGTTCAAGACCTTGGGTTAGACTACACAAAAATAGATGCATGTAAGAATGACTGTATTTTATATAGGAAAGAATATGCCAATGCACAATCATGCCCTAAGTGCAAGTTGTCCAGATGGAAATCAAATAGGCAGAAAGGCAAAACAGAAGCACATAAAGTTTTGCGATATTTTCCAATAAAGCCTAGGTTGCAAAGACTATTTATGGCAAGGCACACCGCTAAAGATATGAGGTGGCATAAGGAGAAACGTGTTGAAGATGGTAAGTTAAGGCACCCAGCTGACTCCATTGCTTGGAAATCCTTCGATGAGAATTATCCTACTTTCTCAATTGATCCTAGAAATGTTAGGATGGGCTTAGCAAGTGATGGTTTCCAACCATATGGAAACATGAGTTCCAACCATAGTATCTGGCCAGTTGTTCTTGTACCGTATAACTTCCCCCCTTGGAAATGCATGAAACAACCATACTTCATGATGACACTTCTTATTCCAGGTCCTAAGTCTCCGGGTGATGATATAGATGTTTATTTAGAACCAATGATTGAGGAGTTAAAAGAATTATGGGAGGTAGGGGCAGAGACATACGATGCTCATTCACAATCAAATTTTAGTATGCGGGCTGTTATCATATGGACAATAAATGATTTTCCTGCATATGGAAATCTTTCTAGGTGGTCAACCAAAGGGAAGTTGGCATGTCCTTGTTGCCACAAATATACCCATTCTATATCTCTAAGAAGTAAATTATGTTACATGGGCCATCGTCGTTTCTTGTTAGCCAATCATCCATGGCGTCGGAATAGAAGGGTATTTGATGGTAAAATAGAAAACAATGTAGCACCTACATATTTGACCGGTGAGGAAGCGCTTGAACAACTAGAATCTTTACCGAATGTGTCATTTGGAAAGGGTCAAAAGCGAACACGTGACCAAACTGGTGTTGCATATAATTGGAAGAAGAAGAGTATTTTCTTCCAGCTACCTTATTGGAAATCACTTTTATTGCGGCATAATCTTGATGTCATGCACATTGAAAGAAACATTTCAGACAACATCGTGTCCACAGTGATGGATATAGCTGGGAAGACAAAAGATACAGTTAAGAGTCGGTATGATTTGGTTGACTTAGGAATCAGGCTAGATTTGCATCTAATTGATGATGGAAATAATATCTTGCTACCGACAGCATGTTATATGCTATCGCCACAAGAGAAATTAAAAGTTTATAACTTTTTGGCTCAATTAAAGGTTCCTGATGCATTCTCGTCAAATATTTCAAGGTGTGTCAATGTGGCAGAAAAAAAGCTTTTTGGGCTAAAGTGTCATGACCATCACATACTATTGCAAGAATTATTTTCAGTTGCAATTCGTGGAGTGTTACCTAAGGAAGTGAGTGATCCTATAATAGAGTTGGCACATTTTTTCAAGATCTTGTGCTCAAAATGTTTAACCACAGAAAACTTGGATTCCATTGAAAATCAAATTGCCATCACCTTATGTAAATTGGAAACTATATTCCCTCCAGCATTCTTTGATATTATGGTTCATCTACCAATCCACTTGGCAAGAGAGGCAAAGATTGCTGGGCCTGTTCAATATCGATGGATGTATCCAATTGAGAGGTAAAATTATCATATTTATACTTAATCTATTGAATTCTATTTGTTATTAAAAACTGATGCATTAGGAATAACTTTCATTTTTAGGTATCTACGCACACTAAAATCTTATGTCCGCAATAAGGCCCGTCTTGAAGGTTCTATCGCCGAAGGCTATTTAGCAGAAGAGAGCTTGACATTCTGCTTAAGATATTTGAACAATGTCCCCACAAGGCTTAATAGAGCACCGAGGAATGACGATGGAAACATATCAGCTTGTGGGATGTCATTTTTTGATAAAGGTGGGCAACCAAAAGGTGCTACCAAATCTTGTGTTCTATCTAATGACGAGTTTGATCAAGCCCATCTATATGTTCTACAAAATTGTGAAAAAGTTTGGCCCTTCATAGAGTAAGTATATGATAGTTTGCTAGCAATTAAATATTTATTAACTAAACTCACATCAATGGATTTTCATAATTTTGTAGAGACCACAAAAAGGAGCTTGAGACACAGATGTCAAATGTAGATTCAAGACACATAATAGAATTCCCTCAATGGTTTAATCGCCAAGTAAGTGTCTACCAATTACGATTAAAGCAAATTATATTATAAGTTATGTCATAACTTATTAATGGTGTTTATTTGATAATAGGTTATGAAATCAGGATCACAATGGCAAGGAAACGATGAGTTAATTAGCTTAGCCCTTGGTCCTGAAAGGGTGGTATATAGATATTCAACAATTCTAATTAATGGATATAGATTTCATACAAGAGAACGCGAATCTCAAAGAAAAACTCAAAATAGCGGAGTTCTTGTGATGGGAGATGATTTAGATGCTGACAAAGAATACTATGGTGTTATCGAATACATCTATGAGTTATGTTACGTGGGGGATAGAAAAATATATTTATTTAAATGTCATTGGTGGGATGTTGCTCGTTTGGGAAGAGGATATAAAATTGATAGATATGGATACACAAGCATCAATACTCGTTGTTCATTGAATACGAATGAACCATTTGTCTTGGCATCGCAAGCAGAACAAGTATTCTACTTAGATGATATCGTAAATAAAGATTGGTTTGTTGTTGTCAAAACACAGCCTCGGGACCTTTTCAACATGCCACATGAGGACAATGAGGGTGAATTATTATTTGTTGAAGATGCTTATCAACAAGAAGAGGTTGAACATACTTCGTTCCTTAATAGTGAGACTCAAAACAACATTAATGTTGTGTTGTGTAGGGATGACATTCAACCTCAATGTGTTAACCATCAGGGTAAGGAGAAAAGTGTTATAGAGGTTGATTTCATCAATGACGATGAAGAAGATGAGACTATGAACGAAGAAAGTGAAGAAGGAGATTTTTTATCTGAAGATTCTACGTGAAATGCCGGAGTATAAATAATTAGTCAGTGTAATGTAATTTAATGTTCATATAATGCTTGATATAATTTAATGATCTGCAATTCATTGTTTTTTATAACTAAATTATGCATGTATTTATTAAAGCATTTATCGTATGACAAGGTGAATTGACATCATCTTATTATTTGCAACAGGTAAGTTGGAAGATGGCAGGAAGAGGAAGAGGTGGACGTGGATCTAGAGGTGCTGCACAGGGTAGCCGTAGTGAAGCAATTTCACAGCAACGTATACAATCATTTGGAAATAATGAAGAGACCCAAGCATAGCCCACTACACCTACTTCTCAGCTTCAAATTAGTAGTGCAGGTATGTAAATAAATAATTTATATGAGCTTAGTTAAGATTTACTGCCATTTGACTAATGCATTGGCATCATATTCTTGGTAGCTTCTTGTAATGCATCAAAGAATGTAAGGGGAACGTATAAATGTCTTACGGTGGACACAAAAACAAAGAGTGAAAAAATAAAAGTTGTCATTGCAGATGATATTCTCCGAGCTGTGGGAGAAGGATCAAGGGATTTCGTAAATTACATTGGATATGTGACACGATACACTGCTCCTGTAACAGTAAGAGAATGGGAAGAAATCTGGGAAGAATGTGGTTCACAGATCCTGCTGAAAGTTAAGGTAATGAGACATTATTGTTTAACACACTTATTATATTTAAGTAATGTTTGAATTTTTAACATAAATATTTATTATTGTTGAAGGAAAAATTTGACGTTGGTGCAAATCCAGAGTTGCGATTTGATGCCTTTGTTAATGCCACTGCACAAAGGTTGTACAGAAATTGGAGGAGTCGCTTGCACAAAATATATAAGCAATACAGCACTGATGAGGCAAGACTAGCGAATCCACCTACCGAACTTAATGATGATGATTGGAGACATTTGGTGACATATTTTGGTTCTGAGAATTTTAAGGTATTATGTAATAATATGTATAAATAGTGTTTTTCATATAAATTATGTAACGTTACTAATTATGACGTAAATTACAGGATAAAAGTTTAAAAAATGCGCGGAATAGATCAAAGCAAACAACAAAACATGCATGTGGTTCTAGGTCATTTGCCGAAGTTGAAGAATTAACAGTATGATTTTACAAGTAGCTATTGTTATATATAAACTTGTGTGCATTGTTTCTTTAAAATTGAAATGTTTTATTGTAGAGAAATCCTAAAACGGGCGAGAAAGCATCACTTGACCAGATTTGGGAGCTACAACATAGCCGCAAGGGTAAAGATGGGGAGGTTATATGGTCTGATGCAAAATCTCAAGAAGTTCATGTATACTTTAATTTTATTAACTTTTTACAAATTAAGATTTATATAATTGCTTTTACTCTAAATCTCACTCTAAATTTTTGCTCTTTAAATATGTAGGGACAACTACAAGAGATTCTTGCTAAGCAATCACAAGAAGACAATCTCAGTCTAAGCAACAACGAGATCTTAACCCAAGTTCTAGGTCAGAGGACAGGGTATGTTCGTGGCAAAGGATATGGAGTTAGACCTCCCTCTAAGAGATCCACTGATCGAATGACTTCCGAACACCTTCAGGAGCAAAAGAAGAAAATACGTGAAGAGGTAACTATAGAATTACGTGAAGAGATGAAGCTACGAGAAGAAGCAATACGAGAAGAGGCAAGATTACGAGAAGAGAGAATGAAAGCAACGTTGCAAGAGACTTTGCATGCACAATTGCAAGCACAATTAGAGGAAAGACTACAGTCACAGATGAATTCTCTAATCACATCTCTTCAACAGGTATTTTCCTTGCTCAAGTTGAGAATATATATGGATCTAGTACTTAAGCTTAAGATTTTGATCTTGGCATTGCTATTAAATTATTTCAATGCTTGGATTTTGTTTTTTACATTATTACAACTTAATAAATATTCTCTTCTTGCTATGAGCATGCAGGTTAAGCTAAGGTTAGAGAAGAAGATGTGAGAGATAGGATAATTAGTGGTGGACAAGTAATTGGTTTCGTTATAGCCATCAACAATGATAGTTTCTCTTTTGTTAGCGTAGAGTTGGCTTAGGAAATTGCTCATTTACTATCAATATGTTCTTTGTGCTGCTAAGGCTTATGTAGCCAGCGTCTTTGACAAGTAGTTGGTTTCGTTATAGCCATCAACAATGATTCTGTTTACTTTTTCTGCATCAATGATATTTCTTGGCTATAGTGAATTTGATTTTGGGATTGCACTTTTTCTGTTGTTTTCTTTGTAATAGTTCTCTTAAACTCCCTATTATATCCAGTTTGAAAGGGATATATATTTTTGAATTATTATGTGTTTTGTGATGCAAACTGGATTAAGTGAATCTGTTATGTACATTGTAGGCTCCTTATTTTGATAATATGAAACTTGTAGTTTGGGTTCACTGAGTAGAAGTGCTTGCCTATTTTTGATTCTATTTACTTTTTCTACATCAATGATATTTTTTGGCTATAGTGAATTTGATCTTGGGATTGCGCTTTTTTTGTTATTTTCTTTGCAATAGTTCTCTTAAACTCCCTATTATATCCAGTTTGACAGGGATACATATTTTTGAATTATTATGTGTTTTGTGATGCAAACTGTATTAAGTGAATCTGTTATGTACATTGTAGGCTCCTTATTTTGATAATATAAAACTTGTAGTTTGGGTTCACTGAGTAGAAGTGCTTGCCTATTTCTGATTCTATTCACTTTTTTTGCATCAATGATATTTCTGGGCTATAGTGAATTTGATCTTGAGATTGCGCTTTTTTTGTTGTTTTCTTTGCAATAGTTCTCTTAAACTCTATTATATCCAGTTTGACAGGGATATATATTTTTGAATTATTATGTGTTTTGTGATGCAAACTGGATTAAGTGAATCTGTTATGTACATTGTAGGCTCCTTATTTTGATAATATGAAACTTGTAGTTTGGGTTCACTGAGTAGAAGTGCTTGCCTATTTCTGATTTTGTTTACTTTTTCTGTATCAATGATATTTCTTGCCTATAGTGAATTTGATCTTGGGATTGCGCTTTTTCTGTTGTTTTCTTTGCAATAGTTCTCTTAAACTCTCTATTATATCCAGTTTGACAGGGATATATATTTTTGAATTATTATGTGTTTTGTGATGCAAACTGAATTAAGTGAATATGCTATGTATATTGTAGGCTCCTTATTTTAATAATATGAAACTTGTAGTTTGGGTTCACTGAGTAGAAGTGCTTGCCTATTTTTTTATTCTATTTACTTTTTCTGCATCAATGATATTTCTGGGCAATAGTGAATTTGATCTTGGGATTGTGCTTTTTCTGTTGTTTGCTTTGCAATAGTTCTCTTAAACTTCCTATTATATCCAGTTTGACAGGAATATATATTTTTGAATTATTATCTGTTTTGTGATGCAAATTAAATTAAGTGAATCTGTTATGTACATTGTAGGCTCCTTATTTTGATAATATGATACTTGAAATTTGGGTTCACTGAGTAGAAGTATTCGCCTATTTCTGATTTTGTTTACTTTTTCTGTATCAATGATATTTCTTGGCTATAGTAAATTTGATCTTGGGATTGCACTTTTTCTGTTGTTTGTTTTGCAATAGTTCTCTTAATGTTGGCCAATTTAACTTATTTCCTATTTAATAGTGTCTTCCAATTCATTTTTTAAAAGATATGATGGTACAATCATGTATTTATAATTATAATATTATTGACTATTGTATAATGTTATTTTTCAATTGTGTTTGGCTATAGAAAGTTCCTTACATGATATTGTTTTGTTTGTATTAATTTTTAAATTATATTAATTTGTTATATTTGATTAAACAGGGACAACTTCCAATAACCGTTCCGAGGAGTGCTTCTCCAACTATTGTAGCTAATACTACCAGAACTGCAGCACCAACATCGCCAAATGAAGCACCGAGTTGAATGTTTTTGTTAATATTTAACTGTGTATTACTTTCTTTTGACTTGACATGATGTTTTATTTGAACATGGAATTGACATGATATTAGTGTATAATATTTACTATATTTGATATATGTTAACATTATCATTTTATCATAAATTTTGTTTATCTTAATTTTTATTAAAATTTTAATTATTATAATTAAAATGATAAATTTATTAATAAAAAAAAATTGCACTAAATCTATGGTGGCGACCTAAAGAGGTTGCCACTGAATCATATATGAAAAAAATTTGAATATTGAGACTTTTGGTATCGATTTATTATCGCCACGAAAAATAATCTTTAGTGGCGATTTTATTTGATTGCCACTAAGATTTAAAAGTTGAAAAATATATAATAAAATCTTTAGTGGCGACTTATATTCGCCACAAAAAATATTAAAACATTTAGTGGCAACTTAAAGTCGCCACCAAAACCTTTAGTGGCGACCTTAAGTCGCCACCAAAATTTTTATCAAACTTTTTCGTGGCGACCTTAATTCGCCACAAAAACCTTTAGTGGCGAACTTAAGTCGCCACCCAAACCTTTAGTGGCGACTTACAGTCACCACTAAAACTTTTACCAAAACCTTTGGTGGCAACTTTAAGTCGCCACAAAAACCTTTAGTGGCTAACTTAAGTCGCCACCAAAACCTTTAGTGGCGACTATATAAAGTCGCCACTAAAATTATCTTCTCTTTTGTGGCGACTAAGCACTTATAGCAGCGATATTTGTTAGATTCTATGGCGACTCAATTACTCGCCACTGAAAACTTTCAGCAACGCAAGTATCCGCAACGACTTGGCAGCGACCAAAAGTCGCCGCTAAAGCCCTTTAGCAGCGATTTTTTGACCTTTAGCGGCGACTAAAGTCGCTGCTGAAAGCTGAAAATTTTGTAGTGAATTAATTAAAGTGTTTATATCATTTTAAATTCACGACATCATGTTATTTCGTATAACTTTTTTGCCTCTTTACTTATGTGAGATCGTGTTGGTGAGAAATGATTGTGTTATAATTTTTTTCAGAACAAAAAGTGAACACATTAAGTTAATTATAAAATTTTGACTTGGTATAAATAATGAATGTGAGTGTCCACTCTCTCTCTCTCTCTCTCTTAAATTTATATGTTGAATTTGTAGGTTAAGTCACAGCATTTTTATATTAATATCTCAATGAATGAATTATCTTTAACTGAATCAAAAAAGTAATATAATAAGAATACATACAAATCAACCTTTACAAATACCTAATTGCTAAAAGAAATTAACATATAAGTTAGTGAGCAATGATTGTGTTATAATTTATTTCATAAAAAAATTGTGTTATTACGTTATAATCGTGAGTTCACAAAATGATGTGCCATTAAAACATTATTTTTTAAAATGTAGAACATAGTGATAAAACTGAACATCTAATGTATAATTAAGTGTATTCTTATAAAGTTGAATTTTAACTTTATTAATTTTATTAAACACACGATAAGAATTACTTATATATATCTGTTGTGTCAAAACTGAAGAAGAGAAAGAGACGAAGAGAGAATGAAAGAGAGATGAAGAAGAATGAATGTATATCATTGTGATTCGTTAATACACGGGCTGCAGCTATGTATTTATAGGCTGCACTTGATAAACTGTCATTAACCACTTTAACTAACACTTAACTAACTGATACACGAACATATTGTAACAATTATGAATTTATTGAAATATCTTGTAATAATCTTTAAGTATAAAAAAGTTGGCCGAAAAAAGTATTAAAAAATTGATGAAAATTATTCAGTCCCTTAAATTTATTTTTCTTCTCAACACTCGAAATTTAAATGCTTACAATGTGTGTGTTTGTATTTTTAGGTTCAGGTGTGTCTGCACAATATACCATCTAGTTTGGAATGACACATAGGGATGGATGCATCCAAAAATGAACAAATAAATTCAAACGGAGTCAGTATAGTTAATAAAAAAGAATATTAAATTGAGGTTCGATTTTTTAAAAGAGTAGCTTTAAATGCCTCATATTATGTTCCAAGAAATGCGACCTTAAGAAAAAGTGACATTATTCAATATATTAGAGACTTTAAATTTAAATCTTTGTGTTGTTATTAAAATTAATCAATAAATTGTTTAAAGATTACTTTTTTATTTTATTTTGATTTCTAGATTTATAAATAGACATTATCAGTAGTGTGGATGAAGAATTTAGACAAGTGTGTCAAGAAATTAATTTCAATTCATCGTGATGTAGAGATTCTTAAAAGTGGAAGCCCATTATATTGATATTCATAAATGGGTACAATAATTGATTTTTTTTTTTCAAAGCATTTAGAATTCAAAATTGTACGAATATATGCAATGATCCCTCATCAAATGATGTTAATTATCACGTTACAAAGAGAAAGGGATGTTTTGCAGATTCCGAGGCCTTATAATTAATTACGTGCCGCAGTTTTGGCTATAAGTCCAATTAATGAGTGCCCAATTTCTATCATACTATTATCGTCAACAAGTAAATGAAATTTATTAATTGTTTATTAATTTTTTTTGGCACTATTCTCTAAAAAAATTTCTATCTTTAATTAACCTAATATGTTTTTTCGAAACTAAATTTATTTCGGGGACAAAGTTTAAATTTTTAATAATAATATAAAATTTAATTCTTTCAAATTTAAAAAAAATATTTGATTCATTATAAAGTTTAATTAAGTAAATAACCAAAAAAGCAAGATATTTTTTAATTATAAATAAAGATGCATGTAATTTTATATATAAAAAATTCAATAATCATTGAATATATGCAATGATCATTAAAAGTGGAAGCCCATTATATTGATATTCATAAATGGGTCCAGTAATTGATTTTTTTTTTCAAAGTATTTAGAACTCAGAATTGTACGAATATATGCAATGATCCCTCATCAAATGATGTTAATTATCACGTTACAAAGAGAAAGGGATGTTTTGCAGATTCCGAGGCCTTCCTTATAATTAATAAGGTGCCGCAGTTTTGGCTTTAAGCCCAATTAATGAGTGCCCAATTTCTATCATACTATTATTGTCAACAAATAAATGAATTTGATTAAATATAATTTTTTATTAGTTTTTTGACACTATTTTCTAAGAATTTCTCGATTTTTTAATAATAATATAAAATTTAATTCGTTCAAATTTAAAAAAAATTGATTCATTATAAAGTTTAATTAAGTAAATAATCCAAAAAGCAAGATATTTTTTAATTATAAATAAAGATTCATGCAACTTTATATATAAAAAATTCAATAATCATTGAATATGATAATCGAATTGAATAAAAAATTTATAATACCACGTTTTTTAAATCTATTTTTTTAAAAATATATACTTTATTTAAATTGTCAAGGGAAAGATCATTGCGTCAAATCAGAATACTATCATTCATTTCGTAATTGATCTAACTGGGGATCAGATAATTGGTCTTCAGAGCACAAGTTGACGATGCCAAAATTTTAAGATAATTTAGATAATAGATACAAAGTTAAATAATTAATATAAAAATTATTAAATATCAGTAATTAAATATATATTCAATAATTTTAAATTAATTTAAATTTCTAATTGCATATTCATTAAAAAAGGTTGATATATTAAGAAAATATATTGCATAAAAGTTTAAATATTATTTTTTAAAATTTTATCATTAGTATGTTATTACATTTGAATTAAATTAACTTCATCCAAAAAAACCAATTGAATTCAAAGTTTATTATTTTTAATAATATGAAACATTTCTAATTTTTTTTTATTTAAATAGTGTTTTTTTAATATCTGATTTGACAAGCATACGTACTTGTTCCGACAACTATCGAGAATCTGAGAATGGCTGTTATAAAGTATCACGAAAATGAGCACCTGGTGGGCCCCAAATCTCATCAAAGATTTTGTTTTTTTCTCTTGCAGCCCTTTTCATTCTTCTTCTCTTATATTATTTCGTTCTTGTTTTGTTTGGGACAAGTTATATTATTTTGTTTTGGCAGTACTAAATTTTGCATTTAATAAAATTCTACACCTTTTGCATTATTGCCCCGAAGGTCCCAACTAGTTTTGTTTGTCTTGTTTTGTTTGGATCCTAAATGAAGCAAACAAATTTTTTTAAAATTATATAAGTAAAATTAATGTTTTAAAAATATACTAGTTTGAAAAGAGTGATTCATATATACGGAATCAATCAATAGTAAATTATTTTATATTATGAAATATAATATGTTAAATAAATTATTTAAGATAAAAACAATCAAAAGAGACATATTTATATATTTAAATTTTTACTAATAACTCCAGTATATATATATAAAAAAGCCATGTTTTTATATGATATAATATTCATTGTTAACTATAGTTATTATAATATTATTTTTAATCATAAAAATTAAGATAAATGTATAATTATTATTGACATTAATAAAAAAATTAGTTAAAATGATATTATTTTGAGTAAAAAAAATTTAAAAAAATAAAAAGAAGTGTCATTTTAGGAATAGAAAAAAACTAAAAAATAAATAAATAAATTGTTCAAGCCTGATTCATTGATTTTTCATTGGTTCTAACTATTTTTTTTTTACTCGTTATTTGCAAATCGAGTTTCGTGGTTAAGCTTGAACCTTCTATCAATTTATCAATTTTCTAGTTTGATTGCATGTTCCAGTCCAATTTTTTCAACATTGCTTAAAATACAAAAAAGAAATTCAAAGATGACATTGGTTCATATATCTTGTATGTGTTGTGAGTCTCCAGGGGACGTAAATGAAAGTGACAAGAATTGAATTCATAAAAAGTTTTAATATTATTAAATTCAAATTTTTATTCAAATTAAAAGATTGAAAAAATAGTTAAAAAGGTACTGTTCCTACTTTAATTTGATTATTTAAGTTTAAATTTTCATATTAATATTTAAGAGAATTTATTTTTTTAAATAGATTATATATATATGCTCATATTGAAAGTATGTCAGTTATCGTTGCTTGATCTCGATGGACATTCAAATTGACTTGAATATAATTTCACTGCACCAAAAATAAAAGTCATAAAATTGGCTTATTGGTTAGTGTTCCTTAATCATTATTTAAGTTCAAATTTTAAAGTTAATATTTAAAAAAGTTATTTTTCTACATATACCGAATTGATATTGTGAGTGCAGAAAATTTTAGATAGTCTTAGCTGATAGATCTAAAAATATCTACTGATATAATATAAAAAAATTTAATTTGATAGAGTTCTGCCAGAGAGAATCAAATCACAATAATTGAGGTTGCCACATATTATTTTTGTTTACGAATAATTAGGCTTCATTGGCCATTTCTTTTTAATTGTATCTTGTTTTGGCTAACACAAGAATAACAAGATCATTTTCTCCGTGTCAAATCAGAACATTATTATTCATTTCGGGTCACTTTAAAAAACGTCGTTGATCATGGATACAATTTTTAGAGCACAAGTTGATGATACCAAATTTTAAAATTAATTTAAATAACAAATAAACAATTGAATAATCCATATCTTTTTATAGATTTATTTATACAAAAATATCATTAATTACATATATAATAATGAGTAATATAAAATTTTACCATTATATTCATCAAGAAACATATAGATATATTAGTTGTATAATTTTTTAAATTTATCATTAATATATGATTACATTTAAATTAAATTAAATTGGTCTAAAAAAATAATGGAATTCAAAATTTATTATATGTAATAATTTAAAATATTCTTAAAAACTTTATTGAAATAGTTTTTTTTTTTTAAGATTCGACAAGCATGCAACCAGTCATCACTCGTCTGTTAGAAAACAATCATATAGAAACAATTATTTATAAGAAAATTATCATCTGGTGGGCCCCGAATCTCATCAAACCGTCTTTTCTTCTTGTTCTTTTCTTTCTTTTTTGTCTTATATTTTGTAGTTTTTGCATTTAACAAATTTCAACACTTTTTGCATTGCCAATATTTAGTAAATTTGATTTATAAAAAGTTAAGTGATTAAATTGATCATAAAAAACATATAAACATATTAAAAATAAAATTTATGAATAAATGTGCTTAACATTCTTAAGGAAAAAACTTATTTGGTATTTTTAAGTGTTTATTAGGAAATTTTCAATATATTTATAGTATATAGAGAAAACTTTTAAAGTGATTAATAATATGACAGTTAGATAGAAACACTCAGTTTTTTTTTTTTATTTTGCTATTCTAAAGAACCCCATAACAAACAACTAACAATCTAGTAGAATATTTAGGTTTCTCTTCATAATTCACTTAAAACCCAAAATGATATGAAGAAAGCATTAACAACATTTTGCAAAACAAAAACACAAAATTGAAATAAATGATAATTAATAAAGAAACAAAAATAAACACTTGTACAAAATTAAGGGACAAAACTTACATTTTGAGTGCACAAAATCTTAATTTTGCTTTAATAGCTGTATGCATATATAGATTAACAAGGTGAAAAAAATGTTTAAGAATATGATCTCTTAATATAATATTTATTCAGAAAGAAATATACTATTCTCTCATTTTTCTTTCTCATTTTCATTTACATAACATTACCATAGCATATAGTTTTTTGCAAGTTTTAATTATCGAGGAACAGATTTGAGATTTCTACTATATATAAAGAATTCATCCCAAAAAATAAAAAATTCTCATATATATCATCCACACGAAAAAAAGTGAATTATTAAAATTTTGTTTCCTTTTCCTTGATGTTAAGTGCAAACTAGATCTCAAGACATCAATTATATATATTTCTGCAAGGGCAAGCTGCAAGTTTATGCTCATTTTGCAGACTAAAATTATTTTTCTTGTCCACGTTAACATTTCTCCCAATAAGTGTCCAAGTCAAATTATTGAAAAGATTCAGTGCAGATTCACGATCACGTGATCCTCTTAAAATTATTGGACAAATTGAATCACAATGTTGCTGGAAACGAAATAACAAACACAGTGACTGAATTTATGTCATTTACTCACAAAACAAAAGCGGAAAAATATGTGATTTTGGAAAAAAGAATCCCTATATACCAATCTACAAATAAGGTCAAAAGCAAAATTGCAGAAAAGTAGATTGTTATTTCGATATAGCCAAATCTCATACAATTATAAACTATGAAGAGGACAGTTTTCTCTCTGAAATCAAAGAATAGTTAGATGGGTTCCAAGTACAAAAAAACATGTTGTTGGATTCAATAAATTATAAATAAAAACTCGAATATGCATAAATGGCTGAGATTTTTCTTTCTTTCTTTTATTTATTAAATGAATGTAGGGTTGAATGGTAAGGAATTTTGAATGTTAATTGCTTGAAATAATAATGACATAAAAGTTTTTTTTTAATGATGACAAAAAAATTAATATTTGAGATTTTTCATAAATTACAAAATCCAACTTACTTTTGATGGCTTTATTAATTAATTAACCTATTAATTAATGCTCAAGATTCTTTATTTTGTAGTTGAAATTATTTTATCTTACTGAAACATGTATGATCTCTCTTTCTGTTGTAGTGCCGAGTCAAACTTTCAAGTCCTTTTCTTAATCGTATATATTAATGATGGGCTATTAAGATATGTTAATTAATTAAGTGTTTCATAACAACCAGTTTAATTACTAATTATTTAGTTCTTAATAATATTGATAAAATAAGTAAAAAAATAATTTTTATGATGATCATTTCTGTTCATGAATTTGTACATATTATGGTTTAAAATGAAAAATTACAATTTAAAACATTGAAATAATGATTTACTTTGAAATAATTAAATAATCAGTATATAAGATTGACAACTAATACATTTTGCTGAATAATATTATTTTAAACGTGGAAAGTCACTTCGAAAATTTAGAGATGAAAAAAAAATGAAGAAGAAGAAGCTGACGGGTGTGCTTTAAAAAATTTGCTTGATAGACAGTAGAGTATGAAGTACTAGTATGCTTCTCAGGAATATTCTCGTATCCATGACCTCACTGCACGAACCTCAAAGCATCCCTTATTTAAGTTCCTATTTCTACCGAATAAACAAAACCTGCGAGAGTCAGAATGGCGAATAAATGTCTCTGCATCCGCACACTGCCACTAGACTACGCGTGCTGATTACCGCAAGCTAAGGTTTAATGCATTCATAAATATAATAGAAATATTCGAATAAAATAATAATTTAACCTATAATTAAATTTTAATTTTTAAATTTTATTAAATATAAAAATTCATCTTTAAAAATATTAAATTTATTGTATATTAATTCTTTTCAAAACTAACATAAAATAGATTTAATTTTTTTAAAAATTAACAAAATGACTAAAATATAACCAATTAATAATTTTAAAAATTAATTTATATATTAAAAAAATTTAAAGAACCAAAGTTAAATGAGTATATAATTTTAAAGAATAAATTGTTATTTTATTTAAAATATTTTATTGTAATAATATTATTCTCCTCACCTATGGTATAATTTGAAAAAATATTTAAGTTAAATGCATCTAATAATAAAGGAGATATAAACATTTAATTAAAAACTATATTTACTGAATATCTATCTCCTATTAGTTTTTTTTATGTACACTAAATTTTATTAAGAACTTTTCTATTTTAAATTACTTGCATCGTTAATATTTAATCAGAAAATTTATTGACTAAAAATAAAAATAATATCCTTTAGACAATATAATATTTTAAATAATGATTTTATAAATAAAAAATATCTAAAATTTTATTTTTATAGTATATTATTTATATATAAATAAATTTATAATAAATTATTTTAATAATAATTTTTATATGTACTAAATTATCTAATTTCTAGGGATGAAGAGGATAGGATTCAGAAAAGAAGGATATCATAGTGGTTGGGGAAGAGGTGATAACTGAAGGTTGAGAGACTTGCTTTCCTCTGCTTGTTGGTAAGATCGATTCTCATTGTCGAAACAAGAAATTTTAGAATATGGGGTTGTGCTTAATCATTGTTGTGCTTTGGATGCTAAATGAATGTTTGGGCGTACTTCTAAATGTTTGGGTGAACACCAACCTCTACTATTTTTTCAACCAAGCGTTTTTTAATATATAACTATATATATTTAATGAAAACTTGATTATATTGAATTTCTTAATTAACTTTTTTTAATATATTCCAAATGGTATGGAACATAACTTTATATATATATAAATTCATTACGTTGCTTTTGGTTTCAGGTGATTTCTTACAGTAAAAATTAGAAATTCGTGTTTTATAAATTTTATAAGTGTCTTAATTAGTTCAACTACAAAACTATTGATTTAATATTTTAATATTTCCTTTGTAATTTTGGATACCTCTGTAACAATAGTGGTCAAATATGGTTGCTTGAATCAAAATACACTTCACGACAATTTTTTTATTATATTTATATTAAAGAATGTACTATACAGTTATTCTTTTTCATAATATAATAACATAACAACTATTGAAAAGTTCAAATATTATAATATATATATATATATATATATATATATATATATATATATATATATATATATATATATATATATATATATATATATATATATATATATTCAATAAAAACTATGTTCTTTTAACTCCTTTTAAAAATTTTAGAGACCATTAAGTTTAACCCTTAAGGTAGTCCACAAGGTTAGAGTTAGGGTTAGCCTCAAGGGTCAAACCCTTAAAGTAAGTCTGTAGAACCAACTCTAAACCTTTAAAGGGATAAGTAAAACTAGTAAAATGACAATCGATTTTATAAAAAAGTTTCTTGATTCATTCTTATTGAGTTTGAAGGCTGACTAGGGTAGAGACCGTTCGAATAGTTTTAATTGATAGTTCTATTCAAGAATGACTGCAGTTGCTATTACTTACTATAAAGTAAATGGAAGCTCTCCAGTTGCCTCCTCTAGTTTGGTAGAGATCGCTTCATAGTGGCCATGAGCAAATTGAATATATATGTAGGTGGATCACTCTCAAGTGATCTGTTCATGTGTTGCCCCTGTGTCATTGATCGGCGTTTGCATCGCAAGCACGACAGTCATGTGAAGTAAAAGACTAAAGATAAAATACTATAGGAGGGTCGTATCGTGGAAAGAAGAAAATGGAGAAGCTGAACACAGGGCATGTAAGATTTAAGACGATTTGAATGCCCACTAATTTAATTGGGTTGGTGCCAAATATGCACTTACTTCATCTATTTTTCCAATTCAAGAAATTGACTAAAATTTTAAAGACCAACTAAATAATTAAATTAAAATATTTTAACAAAATTTATATATCTATAAGCATATTATCAAATTTCATAAAAAGAATAAATATAATATCAAATCATGCCATATTTAAGAACATATATCTAACCTCAAAATTCATAGTAAAATATTCTATAAAAAGTGCACGGTAAACTATGTTAAATTACTGTAATTTTGTTTAAGTTGTTCACGATGTAAATTTATTTACTTTCATTTTATTTTGGTTTCTCGTCGTACAGAAAAATATCACACACGAATCTTTGGATCCTGTTGGCCGCTGGGGATGGCTCAAACATTTATTGTCAATTATTTTTCTGACAAGAACCTTTCGTACCTCTTGCAATTAACAACCCACAAAATTACATTTTGTAGTTTGTGCATGGACCGTGACCCCGATAGCGATTATTATACCATTCTTAATTCAATCATTGCCACCAAATTACACTAGAGTGATTTTGTATTATAAAAATAATTTATAAATTAATTTAAAATTTATTTATTAAATATTTTTAATTTAATCAAATAAATTATAAATTAATTTATTTAACTTATCAAACACACTAAATTAATAAAAAATAATCTTATAACTTCTTAATAGTTTTATTTTTTATATATTAATGTCTATTTCTATAAATTTTTTTAAAATATTTTAAAAAATTCACTCTTAACATAATATATTTAAATTATTTTATAAATATTTTAATTAGTAAATAAGATGAAACATTTTAAAATATAACTACATATTTTAAATTTTATTGTATCTTTACTAGCATCCATATACTTCATAAAAGATGAACCAAAACGACAGGTGGATCTTTGGCTAATTTGGTCTCCTTCACTGTTCAAATTCATGATTGGCCTTATCATTTGAGGGGCAATCATTTCAGAGAAAGCTCAGCCAACGTTTTTCGGTACGTTTTGCCATATTTCCCTACATTTGTTAAACTACATAATGATCAGTGGATTTAAACTTTAGACCGAGATCAAATCCTTGTCTATTCTAAATATGAAATTTTTAATTCTCAACTTACTGTTCATTCATGTTGTGTGTGTTAGTTTACCTCCACTGAATCAAGCATCAATAATTTAAAAACAAAATAATATGGTTTTTAATAGATATTTGACATTTGTATTAAACATAATAATAATTTAAATTGCACAATTCAACAAATATATATTTTGTCATAGTCTTGTATCATGTTAGCATTCATGTTTTAGTGTATATCTCAATTAAAAGCACCATCCATGCAATCTTTTTTTTTTACCTTTGCTATTCATCTTATTATTCTGTAAAAATCTTTTTTTCCCTTAACTTTTCTTTTTATGTGTATCAAGACTTATTTTAATTCAAAATTTTAATATATTTAGTGAAAATTTATAAATAATTTTATAATAATATTTAACACATTCATTTGGATGAAAAAAATTTGAGTTTAAAGTATGAAAAAAGCACAAACTACTATACTTTATACATAAACTTAATTTTTTTAATTAAAAGAATGGAGTCATTCAAAATCTTATTCTTGAGCAATTGATCATACTAAGTTAAAAACTATTTTAACTCAAAAAGAACGTTATGAATAATTTCGTTATATTCTTAGAATAATTTTATTAGAGTTTTGAAAGATTATACTGCTATTGTTCTTTTTCCTTCTTCTTCATAATCATCCTCATTTTAACCCACTGACGTGTGCAATGATGCCAGTGAAACTGTAGTAGCATTCAAGTTGGTCCTATCATTGCTCAAAAATACTTGTGGTTATGCTCTGCTTGCTTCTATATACATATACACCAGACCCTCTTGGGTTCTTCATTCTTTTCTTTTCATCACATTTTTAAAGCTCCAAACTCCAAAGGGGTATGTTTGCTGGTTCAAGCTCATTTTTTTTCCTCCTTGGGCATCAAAAACAGGCCAAAACGACTATCTTCGACATCTCTTTCTGATTTTTGTCTTTCTGGGTTTTGTGTTTTCTGTTTGATTCTGAACACTACAGGGTATAGCTAGCTAGATCGGAGCAACTTGTCTGAAACGAGGTGGGTTCTTATACAAACATGGCAGACGAGACTATTACACAGCCATTGTTGAAGAAGCATTATTATGAGAACTGCCCAGGTTGTAAGGTGGATCTAGCCAAAGAGGCAAACCGGGGTGTTCCTATTCGGCATCTTTTTAGTATATGGATGGTGGTGTTATGCACCAGTAAGCATTGAACTATAATTATATTTTTCATCTTGTTTGTTTCATTTATTTTCAGTGGTTCAATTTTGAGGGATAATTTAGCTGTTACTAGCATTCTAAGTTCTAGCCATTAGTCTACGGCAAGTAAGTTTTTTTTTTGTTTGCTTTTTTTTTTTTTCAGTAGTCCGGGCGATCTTCTGGTGCACTCCCACGATTATGGTGTCATGGGAATGTTCCTGTTTGATCATGTATGATGGGACTATTTAACTTCTGGCCAGATCTTCTATGCTTTAGCATAGCACAAAATTGGGTGCTTACTGCTTATGGAAGGTGATAGAATTCCCAGGATTCATCTGATGTAAATGCAGAAAAGTAATACTTCCACTTAGACTTGATGACTCAATCAAAACGGACACTTTTTGAAGTAATAGAAAAATAATCGTTTCCATTACTTTAACATCCAAGGCTTTTATAGCTAGACTTGAAAAATTCGATCTTCAGGTATTTTTGGAGTTTTACTGTCAATAAGAAAGCATAAAGAAAATTAGTCCCACTTAAACTTCCTCCTTCCTTTTTTCTTGGGAGAAAAAGCACCAACTGATAAAATTCTTGGGTTGGTTTCGTCTTTTCTCTTAAACATCTAAAATTGTGTACCTTAGCCGAAAATGGAATGCCTCCTCTCAGAGTAGAGTAGAAAAATGTAATAAAACACAATTTGTTTTGGTTGTAATAAACTAAAATCAGTGCTTAATTCTGCTTAGTGTCTGGTTCTCTTTTCTCATGTTTATGCATTACTTAGTCATTTTATACTCTGTTTTTTTTTTTTTTTTTAAGTTTCTGATGTTTCTTTCCTGTGTTCTGTACAGCGCTGCCTATATCATCCCTCTTTCCTTTCCTCTATTTTATGGTGAGTTTAATTATTTACTGAGGATCACTGTCATCACACATAATACGATAAATAAACTGGATGTACAAAATATTGGTAGATTAAATGAATAATTAATAGAAAGATAAACATATTAATATTATTTTTATTAGGACTATTTTTTACATGCTCACATATTAATCCTTGATGGATTTGATCGACTTATTAACTTGAGCATTTTTCTTTGTATTTCTTGGAGAGACCTCTTATTCCCTTGATAAACAAATGAAGGGAATCATTTTTTGGTGGTTCCTGATCCATTCCTATTCTTTTATATTTTATTTTCAATTCATAACTACAAATGAAAATAAGAAGTGCATGTCTATAATTATTTTCCCCATCAATTTAATTTTTCTAATTATTTTTGCTTGTGTGTAATTGGAATTTGTGTATCAACTCACAGAATTTTTATGTTCAAAAAAAAAGTTTTAATAAGAAATCTTTTGTACTTGGAGAAACTTCTGAATTAAATCTTTGTTCCATTTTGAAGGAGTAACATGAATGACTTACAGATGGGAAGGATGTAGACATGTAGTTGGGTCATTCCAAATGGGAGACTCTGACTTTTAAGTAAAGTTTGGTGTAGTTTGCAATATAACTGATATAGAACTCTGCTTTCTCATTTCTTATGTAATTTTCAAGAAATCAAAACTTTGCTTTAGTTAATGTTCAACTTTACTTACTGCTGAGCACGAAATATAATGAATATACTTTCAGGTAAGGGATTTCAACATTGCAAAAAGAGTGGAAGATATTGGAGGCTACGCTGGTTATGTAGGTAAGATTACCTTCAGATATTGAGTAGACTTGGTCTATTAAAGATAACTAGATTAAGCTTACGGGTAATCATATAAGCATATTAGATGTCGGTCTGACTAAAAAGTATGCCTCTTAATTAACTTGGTCTACTTGAAAATATTTATTTCCATTTGTTGATATCTTCTATTATCATTTAGATGAGTTATCCTCATTTTACTACACAAACAATGTTGCAGGGTCTGCATTCATGCTTGGCAGATCTTTAACTTCTGTGTTGTGGGGAATGATATCGGATCGCTATGGTCGAAAACCTGTTATAATTATAGGGGTTTTCACAGTGTACGTATATCTCACACTTGAGTTTGATGCTTTCTTTTAAGTTCTAATACATGGTTTCAGATAATGAAATTGATTTTTAATTGCTTTTAGTGTCATTTTCAACACACTATTTGGCCTTAGCACAAGCTTTTGGATGGCTGTTAGCATGAGATTTCTTCTTGGAAGTTTAAATGGTCTGCTTGGACCAATGAAGGTACCAATTCTATAAAAGAACCTGTAACAGCAAATTAGCAATTTAAACCTTCATCTACCAGGGTACAGTTAAAAGTTAAAACTTGGGTGTTTGAGCGAATCTGTAGGATGGTTCTTTATTTGTACTAGTAGAGATTATAATAGAATTATTTATGAGTTTTTGTTTAATAGCTTAAAATTTTGAATTGAAATAATTTTGGATATGATATTAAACCTTCTATGACCAAAGTGATCAGAAGTTCAATCTTGTCACTCCTTATTCTTTACTTCGAGCTCAATGAACTTTTGACTTCAAGTAGTTATTTGACAAATACTAATATATTGGGTGTGAACTTCCTCAATGATCAGGCCTATGCTACTGAAATTTTTCGAGAAGAACACCAAGCTCTGGGACTCTCAACCGTATGCCTCACTAATCTATTTTTAGCATTAGTTCTTGTTAGCACATGTCCATAACAATAATTTAGAAGTGTGATATGATTTCAGGTCAGTGCAGCTTGGGGCATAGGTTTAATCATTGGTCCAGCTTTGGGAGGTTATCTGGCTCAGGTACTTTTATTCTTTGCCTCTTCAGCAGTGAAACATATCTAGATAACAACCTTAATTTTTGCAAATGGAAACACAAGATGACCTGTTTTGTAAGAGACAAGCTGTCGTTCTATGTCGATCCTCAAATTTAGGCATATTGTGAAGAATGATATCCTGAAACTCTATCGGAAATACCAAAAGGACAATATTTCAATAATAAAAAAAAAAAGTCTTTTAGCCAATAAAGGTGGCTAAATTGGTCTGCATCGACTAATGAGTTTTTGGTTCGGTTAACTCTGTCTACTGCCTTGGAGCTAGATCAACCTATCTAACTACTTGGTGTTAAAAAAAAAAAAAGTCTTTTACATGTTTTATACATTAATTCCCCTGTCCCTTCTCTGTGTGTGGATGCCAGTGCATTTTTATGCTTGTCTCTTGTTTCTCTAATATTTTGGGTAATTTTGAATTACAGCCAGCAGAGAAATATCCACATATATTTCCCAAAAATTCCTTTTGGGATAAGTAAGTGCAATTTTTCCTGCTTTTTAGTTTTATGAAACAGTTTTGGCTTCCCTCTTCTGTTTAGTTATTTCTTTATTTCATCATTGATGTTCTAACTTTCTTATGTCAAAATACAAATTATCTTGCAGGTTTCCATACTTCTTGCCCTGCTTCATTATCTCAGCTTTTGCACTGGCAGTGATGTTTGGCTGCATCTGGATTCCGGTATGTGCCTTAAGATCCAAAATATCAGTTGTTCAACCATATAATTCTCTGTCCTCTTGATTTTTTTTGTCTATTACTTTAAAGATTGTCATCATCACATGAAAAATATAATAAGGATGACTGACACTTCTAAAAAGGAGCTAAGTCTGTGTTCACAAGTGTTGGGCACTCATATACGATAGATGCAAAACTTCAAATTTTGTATTGCAGTGCTCCTGTTATGGTCAGTATCAGTGCCATGCTTCTTAGATTGGGATTCTCTACAGTTTCTAGAGAAATTTAATGTAAATTTCAGAGAGAAAAAGGCACAACATATATAGTTCTCCACTTAATTAGTAGGCTCCACTTGTTTCTTAAATGCGGGTCTTAGACTAATTGTGCCTTTCTCTGAAATTGACAAAGTCAATTTCTTTTAAGAATAAATGTAGAGGATCCAAATCCCTTGTTCTTGCTTACGAAGTTCCTTACCGTCTAGCTCTTTCAGAATTCTGATACTAAACTTTGGAATTTTCTTCTCAACTTACTTTCCATGTTTGAAGTTTATCCCTTCTTCTACAATATTTTTTCCTTTCCAGATCGATGGTAGGTTGAGTATAAACCCTGAAACTTCTTATAGCTAGCTTTGAAAGCCCTTAATATTTCTTTACTTTCCATCTTTTCTCTTTGTAAAGGTTCTCTAGATTTTCTTCATTATCTCGTGTTTGAGATTCATATATACTATATTTTGCACTACGTTCTTATTGACAAAAAGCTAGCTTCTGATAATAGAAATGGTTTTTCAACCATCTGCATCACTGCAGGAAACACTGCACAACCATAATGATAGTGATGAGTCCACTGATAAATCTGAAGCTTTGGAAAATGGAAGCAATGAGGCTAATGAAGACAAGATAGCCAAAAGAGATGAAAATCTCCTCCTGAATTGGCCCTTGATGTCATCTATCATAGTTTATTGTGTTTTCTCACTTCATGATATTGCTTATCAAGAGGTATCTCTCCTGCTAAGTGAGGTTAAAAATGCTTTTATGCATCTCAATTAACATTGTTCTGTTAGGATCCTCTCTTGCTCTCTATTTATACTTTCATCCATTTATATATTTATCAATATATTTATCACCATCTCTTGTTTTGGCCAGTTGGTGGTAAAACTAATTTTTCATTTAATGGACTAAATGTGAAAACCATTATACTTTTCTTAGGTTTTCTCATTATGGGCTGTAAGTCCTCACAGGCTAGGGGGTTTGAACTTTACGACCGATGATGTTGGCGATGTTCTAGCAATATCAGGTACATTTTTCCTTTCTAACTTTGCATCATCAAAGATTGTACATAAGTACTAAGA
Source organism: Gleditsia sinensis (assembly GCA_037074535.1). Taxonomy (NCBI): domain Eukaryota; kingdom Viridiplantae; phylum Streptophyta; class Magnoliopsida; order Fabales; family Fabaceae; genus Gleditsia; species Gleditsia sinensis. The sequence goes on from CM073466.1 coordinate 63,489,077, forward strand.
AGTGAGAAAACTTAAGAAAATGAGTCTGCCCTCTACGTGAGTTGGATACTCATATCCAGCACAAATGCACAATGTAACATAGCAAATAATAGTTGGATACTTAAGATTTTCATCATCAAAGATTTCACATAAACACTGAGAAGGAAAAATCCTAAGTGTAGCTCTTTGTATAGATTTTTCAATCCAAGTACAACATATGTATATTTTTTATAACTTAACACCACATCATTGACTCCTTCAAAAAGTTCCTCCATGCACCCTAATTTTATTGAATAACCTAATAGCAAACACCTAACTATTTTCATACTTAAATGTGAGGGTATTTAAAAAATGATTTGTCTTTATGTTTTCATGAACTGGACACTCGTATTAGAGACAATGTGATACAAGTTACAACAAATAATATCTGAAAACTTTATATTTTTATCATGTGTCAATGATGCTGGATCGATGACCATGTCGTGTCTCGTGCTTTTGTATTTAGGTGTTTCTCTTATCATCTACCAACTTACCCTATATCCATCTGTGGAGAGAGCTTGTGGACCTGTTAGTGTTGCTCGCATCTCTGCGGTTAGTCTTCATCTTAATGTGTCAACTACTGTGGTTCAACATTTTAGTGTTTGTTTTTTTAACTATATCAAGTTATTTGGGGTACCATTTGCAGGCTTTATCCATACCACTCTTGCAAAGTTTCCCCTACATAGCAATGTTGTCAGGCTTCACACTATACGTAGTTCTAAATGTTGCTTCTATTGCAAAGAATCTTCTATCAGTAAGTGTCCTTGTTTTTTCATTTGACCCATCATTAATGGTACCAAGGCTCCAAAATGAATTAGAAAGGCTGGCAGGAGTTATTTGGGTAGCAAAATTTAATACATTAAATGTGTTCAATAATAATACTTCGTTTCCCAAAAAAGAAAACCCAAATGTGCTGAATATGAATTTGTATTATTTTTAAAGTAAATTATAGTTTACCACTCTTTGATTTTAATCAAAGTTGGTCCCCCCCCCCCTCTGTTTAAACCATCATTCAAACCTCTTGTGGTTTGTGCTGTATTCATTTATCCGCTATATAGTATTTCCTATCCAAATTTTAATAAAAACTATCAGATTAATGCTAAAATGATGAATAAAGTTTATTGTTAAAAGTTTATTTCATTTATATCTTGAAAAATTTCAGAGTTATGAGGCTTCTTAAGATTAAGCTGCTAATTTCAATTTCAAATGTCAGCTTAATCTCAACAATGGCCTTAGAAGAGTATGAAATTATGCATGGTATAAGTGAAACATATTTTTGACAATGAAAATGTCCATAGTCCTAACATTAGTGAGATTATCTGTTGAAATTAGTATCGAAAATATCATAGGTGGGTAAATGGTAATTGAACCAACTACACGGGATTGAATAAAACACTTTAAACTAACCGAGGCAAACTAATTTTGACTCAAATCACACTTGAAACTACTTTGTTTTAAGTAAAAGTACTGAGAAAGAGAGAGAGGACTTTTTTTTTTTGCACTCAATTTATACTAAACGTGGTGGAGGAGTTTAATTCATTTAGATGCCAAATACAAACTAACCATGTCCTTCATGTAAAATTTATCATTATTATTAGTTTTCCTGAATGTATTTTTTATGCTGAACGTAGGTGACAATTACTACTGGTTTATTCCTTCTGCAAAACAGAGCAGTGGTAATATTATTAGTTTGATCCTTTATTTTTAATTTTTTTTTTATTTCTGTCAAAAAATTGTTTGTTTACCTTGATATAATAGTGGCAATTATGGCTTGTTTATTTGGAAAAATAGGAACAACACCAAAGAGGAGCAGCTAATGGCATTTCTATGACTGGGATGTCAATTTTCAAAGCAATTGGTCCAGCTGGAGGTGGTGCAGTGTGAGTATTCCTTTAGCTTTTTTTTGAGCTATCTCTCATAGCGAAAAGATGTAAATGTGGGTGTTCGAAGTGCTTAACATTTTAAAATTTAATTAAGACTTCAATGGATTTGGCTCTTTTAAAGTGTACTCTGTACTATAGAAAATAAAGTGTATATAGTTAACCATTGAAAGAACATTATCAGTTTAAATTTTGATAAAGTGGGAGCAACATAATAGTTAGTCCTGAATATGTGAAAATCAATTTTCTTGATTCTTTTAAATCAACTATTACCCATTTGTACTTTCTTTTCTTAGGTGAAAGAGCAGGATTCCACTTTAAGATAATTATAGCTTGATCAATTTCTACATTAGTGGACATTTCAACCGTCTATTTCATTATTTCTTGAATTCAGGCCTTTCCATGATGAAAGTTAGGAGGTTTTTTTTCCTATGTTTTAGCTTCAAATGATATTAATAATATTAATAATAGATGTATCATTGCACCACCCATGAGCCAATTGACTTAATGGCACTAGAATCGTCTCTAGAGTTGATGATATCGAGTTTGAGTCCAAAAAGTATAATAAAAGCTTTACAGAGATTTTGTATGTAGAATGGATAATTAGATAAAATGGGAACATCATGTAGGAGGAATATCACATTATAGTTATTAAATTTGAAAATTATCTGCCCTTTTACTTATTATTCTCTTTGTCAATGCAGATTAACATGGTCACAGAAGCGGATGGATGCCTCTGTCCTCCCAGGTATGACGCTTAATTATTTGTTCATGCTGATGTTATCTAACTGTACGTGTGAAAACTTTTAAATTTTTTTCATTGATGGAATAAGGAAAAAACAAAGCAAACCCTGTCATTGTATAGCATAAAATGTTTAATCCTTGGACAGATTATCTTTGTATCTCTAGAGATCTCTTGGCAATTGTCTTGAAAGGGGACAGGGATAGGATTAGATTTTCCCCAATCAAAATTTAGGGCTGGGAACCATACTCTGAAGTATCTTTCATTTATTTAACTATATATGTATGTATATTAATAATTGCATGCTTGTAATTTATTTTAATAAACATTATATGTCTATTTTTAGATATTGTATATCAATTTAAAATTTTACGTAATGTTTGTAAAATTTTATAAATTTGGAAATCCATGCAAATTTAAGTATGCTTGTGGGAAACAAAAAAGGGAGAACTCCTTTTGTTAGGAATGTGAATGGAGGCAGGGGATGATGTGTATGAGGAGCAGGGAAGGCCTTCCTAGTGCTACCCCAGGCCTACCCCATTGGCATTACTATCTCCTTGCTTTGCTGAATTGTTGTGTGGATACTTAAATGGCTGAGAATTGAGATTGTACAAAATAAATACTCTTTACTTTGAACATCCCTTTTTGTTTCGTTTTCTAGCTCTAATCTTGGACACTCATTGTTGGACATTTAACTGCAGGTCCCCATATGATCTTCTTTGCCCTGAATTTAGTTGAAGCACTTGGATTGCTCATGATGTTCAAACCATTCCTGGGTGAAAGAAAGAAAAAACCTTCAGAGCAGTTACACTAACAAGAACAAGTTTTTCATGAGGGTTGAAGCATCTCTATGGACTTGTTCATTCTTCTTAACGGCGATAGTTTTGAGATCATGGTGATCAGAGATGCTTTCTGCTAATTGACAGCAACAAAAAAGAAAGATGTAAATTTCTATTTTCATCCATCACAGCCCAGAAAAATAAAAACCTTACCCCTCAACAAAAAAGAACAAGAACAAGGGGAAAAAAATGGCAGGAGCAGCACCCATATGCTATTGTAGTTATGTTGTAGTGTAATAATGAAACTCAAGTTTTGACATTTAGTGCCATCGCTTCATTCTCCAGTTTTCTATGTTATGGTTGTTTATAGTTATTGCTTCTTCTTCTTCTTTTTCTCATTATGGATGTTTATAGATTTATGATAATCTAAAACATTTAGTATTTATGAAATTGATCTTGGATCTTCATTTAAGTCATAGAAGGGAGATGGTGCAATTTTAAAGGATGGGAAGACAAAATTTGTTAAGAAATTGGTCTTTCCAAAGAAAATGACACATTCAAAATGGGGATGTAGTTACCTACGAGAAAGATATGATTGGTTCAGAGCATTTATTCCAAAAAGGGTTTGACATTTAGATTGTTTCGTGTCATTCAAAGGACGATTCCTTTTTAGGTTCCTTTGCTTAATGAACACAGGATACTTTCCTTCCAGTTTGATCAACCTGTCCCACCATTTCTTCTTTGCTTTCTTTGTAGCATACACAATGCTTCTTACACCAGTGTTTTACTTGCTCTTCTATTAAATAACCATCAACCATGAACTCTAATAGCTAACAGGGGTTAAATTTAGAGAACTCAGAGGGGGTGTTTATATGAAAGAATTTTAAAATTCCATGGAAGTTGAAATTGAAGGATTTGATTTCCGTCATTTGGAAAATATGTTATTTGGATAACGATTTATTATAAAGACATTTGCATTTTGTGTGTGTTTTTTTTCATAATATTTTTTTATATTTGTCTAGTAGCCGAGGGTCTAGTGTCTGTTTGGTGGCTGGGTCTAAGTTTGGTCCAATCTAATTACCTAGTTCAGTCTAGTGGCTGGGTAGTGCAGAAGCTAGAACCAAAAGAAGAACACTAAAAAGAAAAACACACTAAAATAACTCAACTATCAAATTTATCAATATCAATAACAGAAAGTTAACAACTATAACTGTCTAGTTGTCTATATAGAAGTAGAAGATTGGCTAACATAGATCTAGGCCCAATAAGTTAAAAGAAACTTAAGCCCAAAAGGCTATAATCAAATCCCTAAATTGAATCTTGATTCCCATATAAAAAGCCTAATTAGCAAAATGAAATAAAAGACTAATCAAATAGACATTTGCATCATTCTCCTACTTTAAAAGAATTTTCTTCCAAAGGATGATAAAATTGGTAGTCATCAACGAGCATAGGATCTACATTTAAGAAAATCATCCTTTGTAATCCAAGTAGCATTGGACTTTGGACTACTTTTCCACTCGACTAGGGAATGACAGAATGTAGTAGAAGAAGAATCCACATACAAATGATCAATTAGGATGGTCTCGATCTGGTCAAGGAATAGAAATATTCTGGTTGGAAATTTAGGTACTTAAGTAGTAGTGTGACTTGTTTTAATTATCACATGGAATGACTTTGCTAAAAAATTTTGGGCCAAATTTTTTGCACCAACAAAGATTGCAAAAATGAGGATTAAAATTACTATATTTGGCCAGTTTGATAATGAGTCAATGTATAAGGCTAGGGAGATATTTAAAGAGATGATGAGGAAATGCCTACATCATGAACTCCTTGAGTGGCTACAGGTACAAATATTTGATAATAACTTGGGTAACTCTACTAGAACTTTAGTGAATGCAACAGTTGGAGGAGACCTAATAAGTAAAACATAAGAGGAGGCCTATGCACTGCTAGAAGAGACGACTATTATTGGATACTGGCGGCCAATTGAGAGGAATGTACCTAGAAAGGCCTATGGAGTTCATGAGGTAGATGCTCTCACGGCATTGACAACTCAAGTTGCTACTCTAACAAAACAACTCAATCTTTTGACTTTAAATGTCAATGCTATTCATGTTCTAATTGAAGTATATGATTTATGTAATGCAATCCACTCCAGTTTCAAGTGTCAAACTAGTAATTGTTTTGCTCCATCTCAATCAGAGCAAGTTTAGTCTGTTGGAAGTTTTAATAGACAAAATGATCCGTATTCCAACACCTATAATCAAGGATGGTGAAATCACCCTAATTTTTTTATGAAAAAAATTAACCAAAATGTGATGTAGTAGCCTAATGCTCCTCAACTTCAACCACCTAAGCTTCTTTAGAAGAGGCTCTTGCTTTGATTGTAAGAAATACCAATAATTCCAAAAGAATTGAGAAATTCTAAGAGAGCACTAAGCAATTTATGGCAAGAGCTAAAGCCACTCTTCAGACTTATAAAGCCTCAATTAGAAATTTAAAGGTTTAAATTGGCTACATTTTAGAGGTTCTTACTTAAAGACCTTAAGGTTCCCTACTCAATAATACAAATGAAAATATAAGAGAATAGGTGAATTTTGCAACTCTTCATAGTGGTAAAAAGCTACTAGAACCTAAAGCATAAGCTAGTGCTACTTAATTTGTGAAACCTTAGAAAAAAGTAGCAAAGAACACACCTAAAGAGAGTTAAGAGAGAGTGGTGGAGAAGCCTAAATTAAGGTTGTTTCCTTTTGCTCTCCCACTATATATTCCACCATTTCCATATCCTCAGAGATTCCAGAGGTATCAATTAGATAAGTAATTCTCTAAATTCCTATATGTTTTTAAGAACTAGAACAAATGCCCAACTATGCAAAGTTGATGAAGGAGATTTTATCCCATAAAAGAAATTGGAGGACCATGAGACAATTGCACTTACTAAGAAGTGCAATGCAATTTTGTAGAAAAAGTTACCTCCAAAATTGAAGGATCTTGAGAGTTTTTTTATTCCTTACACTATTGGATATTTTTATTTTGATAAAGCTTTATGTGACATTGGTGCAAGTACTAATTTAATGTCTTTATATATTCTTAGGCAAATAGGAATTCATAAAGTAAAGCCAACCACAACTTTCCTATAAATGGTTGATAGATCCATTAAACACCCGCTTGGAATTGTTAAAGATATTTTGGTAAAGGTAGGTAAATTTATATTCTTTGTATATTTTATTGTTCTTGATATTGGGGAAGACTAAGAAATTTTTATTATTCTTAGTTGACTATTTTTAGTTACAAAGAGAGCAATAATTGAGGTGCAAAAATGAGAGTTTAGTTTGAAAGTATAGACAAAGCAAGTAAAATTTCATGTTTTAAAACTATAAATTATCCTACTAATGTGAAAAATTTCTTACTAATAGATAGTGTAGAGAAGAGAATAGAGAAATAAAGTTAATTCAAATCCACACCACTTGCAACTAAAAAAGGACCCTATGAAAAACTGGAAGAAGAAAAGCCTAAACTTGTATCACACAAGGAAAATTTTTTACCAGTGTTGAAGGAGCATGTAGCATCTCTAAGAGGGCCAAAATTTAATAAAACTATAGGGTGGTAAGCTCTAAACCAATCTATTAAAAAATAAAAGTTAGTAGAAATCTAATATGAAGGAGAAAGATAGGGTAGAAATACTGAAGCCCTTTCAAGAGGGTATAAATTATCCTAGCCCTATTCAAGTCTCTCCTTACAGTGATATGAAAATCCAAAGCAAGAACTAGTGCAATCAATGCGCTAATAGAGAGGCAACCTAACAGACAAAAAAGAGAGTCAATTTTATTTTAAAATAGCTAGTGTCACGACATCAAGTTTCTAGTGCTGTGACTCTCGAGTCTTAGAAAGGTTAGCATCACGACCACTGTAGCTTTTCAAAGTTGTGAGTCCAGGTGGATAGTCCAAAAAAAAGAGACAAAAAAGGAGGCTGAGACACTTTTCACAGCAGCAACTCAAAAGCCCCAAGCCACTTAATCAGGGAAGGCCCTAGTACTCAAATTTAATTTCACTTTTATTTTTATTTTTATTTCTTTTACATTGGAGACAAGTTAAAACTTTAAGTTGGGGTGGGTAAATTTTATGCGTGAATAAATGATTGAGAATTATATTAAATTGAGAAGATTTTGATTCTCTTCAATGCATGGACCATTTATAATGTCAAGCAAGTTGTGTGAATTGTGTGAGTATGTATTCATTTTTTTGTTTTCAGTGACTTGTTGGAATAGAAAAAACTAAAATCCAATGATTTGATTGGTTTAAATTTTTTTTTATAGATTTTGAAAAATGGATAAAAGTTATATTTATGTGTGAATTTAACTTTTAATGAAATTTATATTTTTTTTGAGAATCCTTAAAATTTTGAGCACCTAACTTGGGCATTTGATTGATTAAATAATTAGAGAAGATTTATATATATATATATATATATGATCTCAAAGAACTTTGAAACTTATTTAATTGTCATCCTAGGCTAACACCTCATTTAGAAGATGATTTAGGAAATTTTGGATAGCTTGAGCCTTTCAAGCCTACCTATAAATTATTTTATCTTTAGTCTCTCTATTTTGAGCATAATTGAATCATTATCTTTGATTCCTATATTATTAACTAACTTGAGAAGAAAAATATATCCTTATTTTTCTTAACCCTTTTTTACTCATATGCATGATTATTTTTGAAAAATTATATTGAAGAGCTATATTGTTAAAGAGTGAAAAAGTGGAGGATGGAATAAGAAAAAGAAAGGGAGCTACAAATGAAAGACAATTTGCAATGGGAAAAGAAAAATATGAATAAAATAGTTGATAGAAGGAGAGAATAAAATAAGTTTGGGGGAAAATCTCCTAATAAACTTCAGAAGCTATATGAAAGGACTTGGACTGGTCATGTATTATTAGGTGAGTTAAGCCTATGTTAATACCTTTTATCTACCTTAAACCTAAGCCACAAATTACAAGCTTCGAGAAGCCCTATTGATCATAGGTACATTATTTAGTTTATATTTGTAAAAAGTGACATGACAAATAAGTTTATGAAGTTCATAAGATTCACTTATCTAGAGATTTATCCCTAAACTAATTTGAGTGCAAGGAAGAAATATAAATTGCATTTGAGTTAAGTTTATACATGAATATAGTTTTTTGAAGTTTTTCTTAAGTTATAGATTCTCTAAAATCTCTGAGGAAAATTTAGCTAGTCAAAACAATTTGGCATTTAATGTATAATTTTGAATTGTTTAGTTTTAGTGTTTTGCTTGAGGACAAGCAAAATGCTAAGTATAGGGATATTTGATTAGTTTGTTTTATACTCATAATTTAGATATCTTTAACTTACTTTTTTGTTGGTCTTTAGTATTTTATTTTCAATTTCATGTGTGATTGTGTGTTTATCTCATCCAAACCAATTAAGATAATTCAAGAAACTATGGAAAGCTAAGAAAAAGATTTAAAACTTTCACATTTTGAGTTTTAACTGATCTAGAGTCATAATGTTGGATTGTAGCACTGCGTTACATGGGAAATAAAATTGTTTTTAAGAATAGAGTTTGGCGTGAATTAAAAGACTTGTTACAACCTGAAAAAGACCCCTGAGTTGCGAAATTGAGTAACTTAGAAAGGAAAAATGAAATGAAGAAGATCCTTGACTTGGAGAATGAAGACCAGAGCTTCAATTTCATCACCAATTTCTCTTTTCATCTCTTACTATTGACTTTAGATGTCTTATTTTTATTTTGAGATGATTTTGTTCCTATTTATGAACTAAGTTTATTTTCTTGGGATACGATGTATCTTAATTATGAGCCTTTGATTTTTCTAATCAATTTAATTGAATAATAATTTTTTTAGTTGAGTTGCTACACTGTTCTTAATACTTCTAGTTAATTGGTCACTAATTAGATGGTGGATTAATCATAATGATAGCAAAAGGTGATTTGTGTGTCAAGTTGATTGTGTAGTTAATCATGAATTATATTTGAGGTAGGGAAATAGTTGAATGGTCTGTGTAGTCTTAATTGAGTGCCATAAATTTTAATAAGTCTTTAGATATTTAAATTTACATGAAAACATAGTAGATTAATATCTAAAGATATTTCTAGTAGACCTTGAGAAAGGCTAGTGGATAAATTAAAGTAGCTTGATTGTCAATTAGATTATAATTTTTAAGTTAAAAAGATTAAAAGTTCAAAGGGAATCAATTATGGTGAAATCGGAAACCCAATAGCCTTAATTGATTGATTTTTCTTGATGAAATTGCTTTTGACAACTTTTGTGTTCTTATTTTAATTTTATAGTCTCATCAAATTACTACTGGAATTATTCAATTAAGATTGGGTTCAAAACAAGTGCAGTATTTAATAACATTAATCCTCTTGGGGTCAATATTCTATGCTCACATATAGAAAAATTGTATTACTTGACAACGATAATGTACCCTTACATTTAAATGGAATTTAATTCATGCATATCATTTTATAATTGAAATTTTTAAAATTTACTTTTGTCAATTTGTGAATAACTTAACTAATCTACCTTTTTAGTCGGGTTAAAAGAAAATACTTCTCTGTTTATGACAGAAAGTTAATAAAGTTAAAATTTGAAGTTGTGATAATACAATAACATACATTTCACGTGCTTGCCTCCACATACAAGTTTAACTCCTTGAAGGAAATATGATACCTTTGGATTCTAAAACTGAAGATAATATAGAAACTTCCTTTTGAAATTTAGTACATTATTCATTAACTTCTTTCTACTTTCAATGTTCTACTTATAAGGTGTTAGAATATAGTTGAGTCAACATAAGTCAAAGTCTAGTTAAACTAGTTGCAATTATGTTGTTTGGTTATAGATACAATTATAGGATTATGATAAAGATGTATAGAAGATAGAAGTCTATAAATATGATTTTATATTGCAAAATAATTTCAAAGAATAAGGTTTACATAATGTAGATTACATTCTCTTTTATTTGCTTTCTTCTTCACAAACGTTATCTTGGTATATGAGCCTTGAAGCTTCAAAGTTCAATAACCATTGAAGATTCTCAAAAATTTTACTTTCTCCAAGCCAAAGAGGAAAGATTACAACCTTCAATTCCTCTCTATTAATCAAGTTGAACGACTACAACTTCTTCATGTGGAACTGATAGGTCTTAGTAGTCGTTTGAGGTCTCAGGCTCAAATTTTTTGATGAAAATGTCATGCCATTAAGATATAGATTGTAAGTTGATGCATCTCAAGATAAAGTTTCAGAGGAGTTTCCGATTAAGAACTCCAGAACCAACTTCTCCTTTCTTGGCTTCTTTCTTCAATAATGATAAATATGCTTATAAGAATTGTATATTACGAGCATTGTTTTCAGGTTTGGAATAAATTAACTGAATATTTTGAATCCAACACAAAAGCTAAGATTTTCTAAATAAAATTTCAACTACGTTTAGTCAAGAAAAATGATTTGGCTATGGCTAATTATTGGCTGATGTGATCTGAATTAAGCATGATTTTAATACCTTTATGCTTACCTTTTGTTTGATTTAAGTAAAATATAATTAGGAATTAGCTTAATTTTGTGTTTTGTGTTGTAGGAACAAAGGAAGAAGAAAATGGAAGAAAAAGATAAGAAATTCATGGAAAAATGCTACATTGCAGCGATTCCAGACCTTTCAGCACTTTTTTGAGCATATCTCCCTCTTATGAACTCCAATCAAAGTGATTCAAGTGGCTGTGAAACAATAACACAATCCTCTACAACTTTTATGTTGAACACTTGGTCCAATTCAGGAGATTTCATAGCGTTACAAAGCTTGCAAATCAGAATCATAGTGCAACAGGGTGAATTCTGACCTTTGGTCACTAATTTTATAATATCTCCTTCAATTTAGATCCGATTGAGGTGATTCCAGCGGCTATGGAAAGAAGAGACATAGAGCTACAACTTTCGTGTTCGGGACTTTGGCAAAATCTGGAAATTTCTGGGCGCCGCGGCGCTTGCAAGTGAGCGCCGCGGCGCTGAACAATCCAGCCAAGTTTCGCTGCATGGGTGCGCCGCGGCACCCCGTGGATGAAGCTTCGCAGCGCCGCGGCGCCGCCGCTCCGGAAGTCGCGATTTTAGAGTTTTTTCACCTGATTTGAAGCCTAATTGATGGAGATTTGACCTAAAAACTTTCCTACTTCGACTAGGAGGGTTTAATCTATAAAAAGGAAGGAAAGTAAGCAGAGAGGGGATCGATTCATTCAGCAAAGAATTCATTCAAGTTCTCAACTCTTTTCTTTACTTCTTGTTTAGTTTTCTATGGCCCTGCGCGGCTAATTTTCTTTAGTTGGTTGAGGGAGATTGAAACCTCAAGGGATTTGATGTCATTGTGAGATACGAATTTGATTTCATTGCATTCAATCTTAACCGGGTATTGTTTATTCATCTGTTCTTATTTTCTTAATATTATGCATGTGATTGCTAGGAGGCCTACTAGTATATTGTATGTGTAGCTGCTGAATTAGGTTTTGAACAAAGCTTTTATTACTTGATTCGTGAAGCAAATAGGATTAAGGATTTTGGATTATAAATCGTTAATCCTATGATGAATATCAACTAAATTGAATATAACCGATGTGCTTGTATTCGTTTAGCTCTATTAGTTTCTCTTGTTTTTCATGCGGTTAATAAGTGATGCTTTACCGATGTGTTAAAGGATTGCTCGTTAATTAGAGTATAATTAGTGCGATTGTCATTAATTTACTAGGCTTAAGGAGGAACTGGGATAGAATCCCAATGATAGATATTTGGTTTAGGATTGATAATTTTTTCAATGATCAATGCAATCCCTTGATGGTGAATATCGACCGAAACCAACGCTTTTCTCATTAATCACTTTCTCTCAATTATTTTTGCTATTGTTTACTTAATTTTAAATTGCAACTATCAATCCCCCCTTTCTGAATCACATAAGGTAATTCCAGTCTCTGTGGGATCGACCCTTACTCCCACTACTACAGGTTAGTGTTGAGGTAAGGTTTTAATTTGGGCGTGCCTGCGACAGTGCGCACCAAATTTTGGCTCCGTTGCCGGGGACTGCGTCATTACTTTTGTGATTTTTTTTTATTTTTATGCCTGTGACTCGTTCTGCTAATTGTCAAGATTTACAATTCAATCCAGATATTGGAAAATCTGTATACAGGCACAGAAGAAGAATTCAAGAAGACATTGATCAGGATACGGAGGAAGTGATCATGGCCAGACACCCTACTCTGAAGGAGCTTGCAGCTCCTGATTTGCATCAACAACCCTTATGCATTACTTTCCCTAATCTTGATGATAATGTGAATTTTGAATTAAAATCTGGATTAATTCATCTCTTACCTAGTTTTCATGGTCTTGCAGGTGAGGACCCGCATAAACATCTAAAGGAGTTCCATGTGGTTTGTACCAGTATGAAGCCCCCTGGAGTAACTGAGGAACAAATTAAACTTAGGGCTTTTCCTTTTTCTTTAAAAGATTCAGCCAAGGATTGGTTGTATTATTTACCCTCTGGTACTATTACTACTTGGAATGAGATGAAAAGAATGTTTTTAGAACGTTATTTTCCTGCATCTAGAGCCGCCACTATTAGGAAAGAAATATGCGGCATTAGGCAATTGCATGGTGAAACCCTTTATGAATATTGGGAGAGGTTTAAGAAACTTTGTGCAAGCTGCCCACATCATCAGATTAGTGAGCAGCTACTAATCCAATATTTCTATGAAGGCCTTTTGCAGGGAGACAGGAGCATGATAGATGCAGCTAGTGGAGGAGCACTAGTAGATAAAACTCCTGAGGCAGCCAGAATTCTCATATCAAATATGGCTGCCAATTCACAACAATTTGGCGTTAGGCATGATCCTCCTGTTAGACATGCCCATGAGGTAAGTACAACTTCTCTTCAGAATCAAATATCTGAACTTACTTCTCTTGTGCGCCAAATGGCTACAGGTACACTCCAACAAGTTAAAGTCTGTGGGATATGTTCAGCAACAGGGCACCCAACTGACATGTGTCCTACACTTCAAGAGGAGTCCACAGAACAAGTTAATGCTGTAGGAGGTTTTCCTTGCCAACCAAAGAGGTATGATCCATATGCTAATACATACAATCCTGGATGGAAGGATCATCCCAATTTCAGATATGGGAATGCACAAAATAGGCCTGCAGGACAGAATTTTCAACAAAACCAACAGGCCTATTATCCTAAACAAAATGCATCCCAGGAGCATCAGGTAAGTAATCCATTGGAAGATATTGTGAAGACTCTTGTGCATAGCTCTCATCAATTTCAGCAAGAGACAAGAGCTAGCATTCAGAACCTGACAACTCAAATGGGTCAGTTAGCAACCACAGTGAGTCGACTGGATGCTCAAAATTCAGGTAAGTTACCTTCACAAACTGTGGTGAATCCTAGAGAAAATGTCAGTTCAATTATTTCAATAAATAGTGAGGAAATTGAAAGTCCACCATCTGTTTCTTCTCCTAAAAAGCAAGAAAAATCAATTAAGGAGAATGAAGCAACTACAGGTAAGTCTCTTTCTAATTTAAAGTATGAAGTAGTGCCTCCTTTTCCAGAAGCTCTTAAAGAGAATAGGCTAAATGAGAAAACCTCTGAATTGTATTACATCTTTAGAAAATGTGAAGTTAATCTTCCCCTTCTAGATGCTATTAAACAGGTGCCAAGATATGCAAAGTTCTTGAAAGAACTATGTACTCAAAAAGAAGGGCAAAAATTAAAAGATTTTGAAAAGATTCATATGAGTCAGAATGTATCTGCTATGATACAGACAAAACTCCCCATTAAATGCAAGGATCCAGGTATGTTTACTATTCCATGCAAAATTGGGGGAAATCGCATTGAAAAGGCTATGTTAGATTTAGGAGCTTCCATCAATGTTATGCCATATTCTGTATATACATCTTTGAATTTGAGACCATTGAAATCTGTAAATTTGATAATTCAACTAGCAGATAGGTCCACTACATATCCTAAGGGAATAATTGAGGATGTCTTGGTGCAGGTAGATGATTTGGTGTTCCCTGCAGATTTTTATGTGCTTGACATGGACAATGGGGATTTTACTTCTCCAATATTATTAGGGAGACCATTTTTGAAAACCTCCAAAACCAAGATAGATGTTCACAATGGCACACTCACTATGGAATTTGATGGTGAAGTAATAAAATTTAATATGTATGAAGCCATGAAATACCCAGGTGATGATACCCCTGTTTACTCTATTGATGTCTTTGATTCTTTGGCACATGCAATATTTGAATTAGATGGAAAAGACAAATTAGAAGTAATTGTGAGCAAATCCATAGAAGAAGATGATGGCGAGACAAATTTAGATGAAAAAACAAAGGAGAAACTGGCTGCACTCAATGATTCTTCGAAAGAGCCACCAAAGGGTAAGATTTCTTATATGGAATTATCAAATTTTGATACCATTCTTGTACCTTCTATTTTGCAGGACCGTGGATCAATTTTGTCATCTCTGCCTAGTCACCTGAAATACTTGGAAATAGGAGATGCATCACCTATTATAGTTGCAAAAAGTTTAGGTGTTAAAAAAGAAGAGGAATTGATGCATATTTTTCAAGAAAAAAGAAATGCCATTATAAGAACAATTGCAAACCTTAAAGGCATAGACCCGACTATAAAATTGCATCAAGTTCTAGAAATGAAAGGGGCTGAACCCTTTAAAGGTAAGAAATCGCTCCCTTGGTTAGGTCCACTTGTTATTACTGATGTGCCTTCTGGTTATGCAGTTGAATTTCAAAGATTGAATCAGTCCCAGAAATTTAAAGTGAACCTCAAAGAGCCTCCATGAACAAAGATAGGGGCCTTGAGTCGAGCCAACGACGTTAAACAAAGGCGCTTATTGGGAGGCAACCCAACATAAAAAGAAAAAGAAAAGTGGGAATCAGAAATATTCATGGTCCAGTAATGCAACATGCGCATTCCACTCCAAACAAATTCAGGGAAGTTCACTTAACTCATATTTTTTTTTTCTATATCTTTCCCTAATTCTTATATTTCTTTTACATTGAGGACAATGTCAAGTTTGAGTGTGGGGGTGGAAGTTTATTTGTCTGAATCATTGTGACCTTATTATGAGCATCAATTTTCTGTTTTTCACTATTTATGCACTTTTATTGCGTTTAGCAAGTTGAGTGATTGTGTGAGTTTTCAATTTATGTTTTGGGATGTTAGGCACAACCAACAGCCAATGATATGACTATCCAAATTTTTTTTTTAGCTCTTGAAAAATGTAGAAACTTCATGGTTGTATGCGATTTTATCTCTTTTGCAATTTATTACTTTTGACTTTAGAATCCTGAAATATTTTGCACAATAAATTTGGGCATTCGATTTATCTTTTACTTAGAAAAGGTTTATATAATTCAAAAATATGTAATGATCTCAACAGGATTCTAGAACTTATTTGAATGCTGCTTGAGGCGAAATCCTAGGTTAATACTATTATTTAGGAGATGATTTAGGCATTATTGGATAGATTGAGCCTTTCTAGCCTAACCTACACAATGAAATATCCTTAGTTCCTCTATTTTGAGCTTAATGAACTTTTTCTTCTAAAAACCACAAATGAGCCGAAAGCCAAATTTTGTATGAATATCCTTATTTTTGATCCTATTCACTCACTCCATGATTATTTTTCTGAATACTTGTGTTGTAAAGCTTTATTTACAGAAAAGTGGAAAGGTAGAGCAAAGAAAAGAAAGGAATTATGCAAAAAAAAAAAAAAAAGAGAAGAGAATTATGCAAAGAAGAGAGAAGAAATATCCAAAGAGGATAAAAGCAAATTTTATGGCTGAAAGAAAAAAAAATTGAGAATCAAAGAAAATGATGGATCAAATTCAATTGAAACAAGAAAATGAGTGTGGGGGGAAAATCTCCCCAAATTTAGAAAAGCTCAAGAGATCATATTTAATCATGTGGTGCTGGGTGATTGAGCCTAAATTTGTATCATTTATCCCACCTTATATCCTGGCCACATTACAAGCTAAATAAAGTCCTATTGATCCTAGAGGTAGTTTTAGCCTACATTAGTGGAGAGTGGCATGAAGAATAAGCATATGGAAATCCTAAACTACTTAGAGATATACAACCAAAATTTTGGGATATATAAACTCATCTGGGTAAAAGGAAATTTAATGGCTCAAAACACACACACACTTGGGATTCAAGAGGATAAAATAATGAATTACATTTGGGTTAATTTTGTGTATGATTATGATCTTTCGAAATTTTTCTTGAACATATTTTTATGATATGAGGCAGAAAGTTTGGTAAGCCTAACACTTACTACATATATTGATTTTTGTTTTTATCTTTAGGGATTATTTTGCTTGAGGACAAGCAAAAGGTTGAGTGTGGGGGTATTTGATGTGATCTGAATTAAGCATGATTTTAATACCTTTATGCTTACCTTTTGTTTGATTTAAGTAAAATATAATTAGGAATTAGCTTAATTTTGTGTTTTGTGTTGTAGGAACAAAGGAAGAAGAAAATGGAAGAAAAAGATAAGAAATTCATGGAAAAATGCTACATTGCAGCGATTCCAGACCTTTCAGCACTTTTTTGAGCATATCTCCCTCTTATGAACTCCAATCAAAGTGATTCAAGTGGCTGTGAAACAATAACACAATCCTCTACAACTTTTATGTTGAACACTTGGTCCAATTCAGGAGATTTCATAGCGTTACAAAGCTTGCAAATCAGAATCATAGTGCAACAGGGTGAATTCTGACCTTTGGTCACTAATTTTATAATATCTCCTTCAATTTAGATCCGATTGAGGTGATTCCAGCGGCTATGGAAAGAAGAGACATAGAGCTACAACTTTCGTGTTCGGGACTTTGGCAAAATCTGGAAATTTCTGGGCGCCGCGGCGCTGAACAATCCAGCCAAGTTTCGCTGCATGGGTGCGCCGCGGCACCCCGTGGATGAAGCTTCGCAGCGCCGCGGCGCTGAACTTATGCGCCGCGGCGCCGCCGCTTCGGAAGTCGCGATTTTAGAGTTTTTTCACCTGATTTGAAGCCTAATTGATGGAGATTTGACCTAAAAACTTTCCTACTTCGACTAGGAGGGTTTAATCTATAAAAAGGAAGGAAAGTAAGCAGAGAGGGGATCGATTCATTCAGCAAAGAATTCATTCAAGTTCTCAACTCTTTTCTTTACTTCTTGTTTAGTTTTCTATGGCCCTGCGCGGCTAATTTTCTTTAGTTGGTTGAGGGAGATTGAAACCTCAAGGGATTTGATGTCATTGTGAGATACGAATTTGATTTCATTGCATTCAATCTTAACCGGGTATTGTTTATTCATCTGTTCTTATTTTCTTAATATTATGCATGTGATTGCTAGGAGGCCTACTAGTATATTGTATGTGTAGCTGCTGAATTAGGTTTTGAACAAAGCTTTTATTACTTGATTCGTGAAGCAAATAGGATTAAGGATTTTGGATTATAAATCGTTAATCCTATGATGAATATCAACTAAATTGAATATAACCGATGTGCTTGTATTCGTTTAGCTCTATTAGTTTCTCTTGTTTTTCATGCGGTTAATAAGTGATGCTTTACCGATGTGTTAAAGGATTGCTCGTTAATTAGAGTATAATTAGTGCGATTGTCATTAATTTACTAGGCTTAAGGAGGAACTGGGATAGAATCCCAATGATAGATATTTGGTTTAGGATTGATAATTTTGTCAATGATCAATGCAATCCCTTGATGGTGAATATCGACCGAAACCAACGCTTTTCTCATTAATCACTTTCTCTCAATTATTTTTGCTATTGTTTACTTAATTTTAAATTGCAACTATCAATCCCCCCTTTCTGAATCACATAAGGTAATTCCAGTCTCTGTGGGATCGACCCTTACTCCCACTACTACAGGTTAGTGTTGAGGTAAGGTTTTAATTTGGGCGTGCCTGCGACAGTACGCACCATTGGCCTAAAATCAAAGCTTTTGCTGATGCATTAGTAGTTGTAGGATCTCCCTTAACTATTAATGATCACCTAGAGATCATCCTTGGTGGTCTATCCTCTAATTATGATGCTTTTGTAACATCAATTCTTACTAGGAAAGAAATATACACTATCTCTGAGATAGAACATTTATTATTGGCTCAAGAAGTTGGAATTGAAGAAAATGTTAAATCTATAAAATTAGTAACTTTGAATAATGTCAATCATGCTAATTCCTTCCCTACAAGTGCTACAAGTTTGAATAATTTCAACACAAATACGATTCAAAGAAACTAGCAACAAGGTAGAGTTTTTCATCCTAACTCTAGAAGAGGCTTTTTTGGCTACAAAAGTAGCAATGGAAGAGATTTATCTAATTTTAAAGGTTTCTGAGGCATAAATAGAGGATGCAGGTAATTTAATCCTCATGTTTTGATTATTTGTCAAGTTTGTGGGTGATATGGACACAGAGATTTATAATGTTATTATAGATTTGATTAGTTTTACTAAGACAACACCACTACACACAAATTCTCTACTTACAAACCTCAAAATAATATCTTTACCATGGGTACAACCTTGGACATTTTACTTGATCAAGCATGATATGTAGATTCTAAGGCCATTAACCTCATCGCACCTAAAGTTTAAAATCCCATTAATCACTCTAGATACAATGTATCAGAAATGGTACATGTTGGTGATGGTGTAGTTCTTCAAATATCTTATATTGGTCAATCCTTTATTCATTCTTCTTTAACTTCTACATCTTTAACTTTAAAGGATCTTTTGCATGTTCTTTCTATGACCCAAAATCTTCCAAGTGTCTCCCGATTTGCAAAGATATGAGTTTCACCCTTTTAAATGTAATGTTAAGGATCAAGCTACACACAAAATCATTTTAAAAGGGAGAATTGAGAATGTGCTATATCTTTTCAATGATTTTAAGCTAGCATACTTGAAGAATCAAACTACAGCTGCTGGATCTTCGATTTTTCTGAAGCCAATCAATCATCTTTGTAATAAAATGCTATCATTTAGAATATGGCATCATTTCAACTTTCATACAGTTTCTAAGATTTTACAATTGTGTAACATACCATTGAATAATAAAAAGGACCTAAATTTTGTAAACATTGCTGCATTGGAAAAGTCCCATAAACTACCTTATTCCACTTCTACTATTATTTATAATCATCCTTTGGGATTGATTTATATTGACCTCTAGTCGGTAGCTCAAACTATCTCAACCAATAGTAATAGATATTATATCAGCTTTATATATGCATTCTAGAAACATACTTGGTTGTATGTGTTTTAAGCTAAGTCAAGCATTGAGATATTTAAATAGTTCAAGAGCATGGTGGAAAATCAGTTTAATTATAGAATAAAATGTATTTAATCTGATTAGGGAGGAGAGTATAGGAGTTTGACCAAATTTCTCCAACATAATTGCATTGTTAATAGGTTATCACGCCTCTATGTCTATGAACAAAATGGGCTTGCAAAAAGAAAGCATTAGCACCTTACTGAGGCTACCTTTACCTTACTCATAACCTCATTTCTCCCTAAAATATATTAGGATTATTACTTCCTCACAGTAGCACACATTATAAAATTACTGTAAACTCCAGTTTTAGAAGGTCAAAGTCCTTTTCAAAGGTTGTATGGCACAACACCATATTACTCTTCCCTTAGAGCATTTAGGGGTGCTTTCTACCCTTATCTTAAACCTTATAATCGGCACAAGTTTGATTTTAAGTCACATTAATGTGTATTTATGGGTTATTCTCATCACCATAAGGGCTATAATTGTTTACACCCCTCTGGTAGAACGTATATCTCTTGGGATATGGTGTTCAATGAAGACTATTTTCCATTTTCATAGATTTCACCTTAACTTTTGCACCTAGTACTAAATTAGATTAAGATAACAACATTTTGCCACCAATTTTACCAATTGTTTCTCTTTTTGAAAATTGTATAACTTTAGCTACTATTTATTTGCATCATTCTAATTCTAGTAATTCAGCTTCCCCTTGTTAATTTGGGCTAAATGCAACATCTCTTTTCCACTCAAAATTCAATTCGTCTTAGTCTACTTCTTTAAATGGTTATAGCAAAAATACCTTATATACTGAATCTGTAGACATTCAACTCCAGCAGCCCTAAACCATTCCATTACAAAAACTTATTGATACTCAAATATAGCAACCTATCCAACACTCCATGATCACTAGGGCCAAAGAAGGTGTATTTAAATTTAAGCTATGCTCTATTGTCAAAGAACCAAATACAGTTAGACATGCCTTACAAATCTCTTAATGAAAGTAGGCTATGACAAAAGTGTATGAAGCACTTAAAAAAAATTCATACATTGACACTGTGTGAATTACCACCTGATAGGGATGCCATTGGGTGCAAATTAGGGTATAGGATTAAAGAAAACCTATATGGAATAGTTTCAAAATATAAAGAAAACCTTGTTGCAAAAGGCTTCCATTAAGGGTCTAGATTCAACTTCAATGAGACTTTTTAGTCTAGTTGTAAAACCCACTACCATAAGAGTGGTACTTACTTTGGCATTAGCTAATTGTTGATATTTTAATCATAATGACATTAGTAATGCATTCCTTAAACAACCTAAATATTTTGAGAATTCTAATTAAAATCTAGTGTGCAAGTTCAACTTGTCTTTTTATGGCCTTAAGAAAGCTCCTAAGGCTTGTTTTGAGAGATTAGGGAAAACTTTGATGAAATTAAGGTTTTTCTCTAATAAGTGTGACTAGTCTCTCTTCATAAGAGTCATAAATTAACATGCTACGGGCCTTCTAATACATATTGATGACATATTAATTATTGGCGACTATACTTGTGCCATTACTGATATCATTGTAAGCCTCAACCATGAATTTACACTTAAGGAACTCAAATCCTTAAACTACATTTTAGAAGTTGAAGTAAAACAACTTTTTGATAGTGTCTTGCATCCCTCACAATTTAAATACGTAGAGATCTTTTGCTAACGGTTAAGATGGATAAAGCTAACAGCCTTCCAATTCCCATGGTTGTAGCAATAAAATTAGCCTTGAATGATAGTGATTCCTTCTCTGTTCCTTACACTTATAGGTCTGTGGTTTGTGTCTTGCAATATGCAACAATCACAAGACTCAAAATCTTATATAGTATTAACAAGATTTTCCAATTCATGCACAACCTCATTGACTTACACTGGAAATCAACAAAAAAAATCCTAAGATATCTTGGGCAACTCTATTAGTGGGATTGCATCTTTAGTCATCAAACACACTTGCATTAATTGACTGTTATGATGTTGATTGGGCATCAGATGTTGATGACATCTAGCTCTTGTATCTTTCTTAGGTATAATTTAGTTTCTTGGGCTTCCAAGAAACAAAATTTAGTTTCTAGATCAACTACATAAATTGAATTATGCAACATGGATAGTACAATGGATGAAATAGTGAGGTTAAGATCTTTGCTTCAAGAGCTGCATGTGCAATTGGTTCATTCACCCATAATTTTATGTGATAATTTAATTACTATACTAATGACTACAAATCCAATATAACATGTCCGAGCAAAACATACAAAACTGGATTTGTACTTTATTAGGAAAAAAGATGAAAAGAAAAGAAATTCAAGTAGCGTATATAGCTTCTTTTGAACGAGTGGTAGATTGCTTAACAAATCATATGTCCTTTACATGGTTTCAACTCTTGAAAGATAGGATTTTGGTGAAATAATTAGATGAAGTACAAAAAAGTAGCAGAAAGAACAAAACTAAGAAACGTAACTTTAGTCAGGAACAAGGAGCATAATAACATACATGGGAAGATGTCACAAGAATAAAAATATGTTTAACTTTTTACTAGTAACAAGGAACAAGGGATAAAATAGTAGAAGATTTATCCACATGGGAAAATGTTAGAATATAACTGAGTTAGTAGAAGTTAAAGTTAGTCATATATAGTTAAACTAGTTAGAGTTCTATTGGTTGGTTATAGATATAGCTATAGGATTATGTGAATAGTACCGTATGAAGAGTAGCTTGAACAGTATCAATTCACAAGAGATAAACTAATTTATTTTATAGATTAGTGTGTACAAGGGTTATATACACACACGCGCACACACGATAGATTAGGATTAATCCTCATGATTTTAAGGATACTTATCCCCTTAATATTAGGAAAAATAATAATAACTCTTACGTCAAATTCTAACTCCTAATCCTAATTAGTTAGGATAAGAAATAATTCAAATAAAATCCAATAAAAGTAAATCTTTAAATATTCAAAAGTTCAACACCCTCCTCAAGTTATTGTATAGATATTGAGCATGTCTAAATTGCAAATAAACTCTTCAAACTTTGGTTTGAAATGACCTTTAGTTAGCATGTCAACTGTTTGTTGTTTTGAGGTAACAAAAAGTATATAAATAGCCACCACATTTTGATTCAATAACTTTAACTGCATACAATTCTTTCGACAATGTTGTCAGTAGATAAAACAATCTTCAGAATTCTTTGACCTACTTCCCATGAGTGACCTCCTTGATTTTTTTGTAATTGTTCTCCTTGGCTATATCATCTAACACATTACACAGCTTTGAAATGTCTTTAGCTTACTTTAGCTGAGTAGTCCCCTTGATCTTCTCCCAAATAATCTCCATAACTTAGGTTTATCACCGAATTCCCAATCACATAACTCTAGTGTGCTAAAGTCTTCAATAACATTAGGTTTTAACCGTTCACCTAAAACATATGATAATGTTGGTTTTCATTCGCTTATCAACAATAATATAAATGATGGTTCTTCACTCACTTACCAACAATAATATAAATGTTGATTTTTCACTCACTGACTAACAACGATACAAATGATGGTTTTTCACTCGCTGACCAACAACAATATAAATGATGGTTTTTCACTTGCTAACCAACAATGATACAAATGTTGGTTTTTCACTCACCAACAATGATAAAAAGACTTATTACAATGTATGATATCAACATTCCCTTTAGTAGAGGCTTATTCAAGTTTTAGCTTGTTATAAATTAAAACCAATTGAAAAAAAAACAATCAAACTCAAGTAAATGGCTGGAAAACTAAACAAATTACCATATTCCCATATAAACCATCACTAAGGAGGCAAAAGAAGAAAGTTCTACTAGTTTGATGTACAATAGTTAGAGTGGCTATAATGCCAAAGAATTCACCAAAAGATTGTTGAAAAAAGTAGCGAAATAAACACTATGAACAATGGTCATCCTAGAAGAAAACACCACAAACATAGAGTGAACAACAATTGGACAGATTTGCAATGTGACATTATGTTCCTCTTTTGTCTTGAGAAATTTGCTAAAGTCAATCAAGCCTTGGAAAATAAGAAGTTAGCAAGGAAAACTATAGTCAAATCAACTATGCTTTTTTGATTGATTTACAATTAATAAATACTCCTAGTATTGCTGGTTAGGTTGTTGAACCATGTTTAGTAGAGCCATACTAAGTCCAGGATGCTTCATCTTTGGAAAACAATTTGGAACATTTTAAACCTGAAGAGGCAAACAAAACGGGTGGAGCTATAGTACTAATAGGAGAATGAAAATGATAAGATGTATAGCTAGAAATAGTGATTGAAAGGAAGGATTAGAGCTCTTTCAAAGAAGTGGAAGAGCTTCAGACCTAAGGGACTATGGGACTTTTGGTTGTATCAAGGCTCTAATACAATGTGAGTTTTTTAGAAGGAGAAAATTTTGTATTTCATATTCATTTAGCAGAAGAAAAAGTATAATTTATAGAAGAGAGATCCCTTTGATAAAAGGAAATTCTATCATATCAAGAAACTACAATAATCCTACAAAAAAAAGGAAAACTAGAAAAAAGGAAATTAAAGTTGCTAACATTCAGGAAAACAAATTAAATCTATTTCCTTAATTACATATCTGATTTGACAAATTATGAAAATAGGAAACTTAATAACTCTAACAAATTAAGCTGAAGATGTATAGAAAATAGAAGCCTATAAATAGGATTTTGTATTATAGAAACATTCCAATGAATAAGGTTTCCATTCTATATATTACGTTCTCTTCTCTCTACTATATTCTTCATAAACATTATCATAAGGAAAACATATCAAAACATTAATCTCCTTACAACAATTTTTTAACAATCAGCTCAACAGAATTAAAATAACCTTTCACACTTTGTTTCCTTCAAACCAACTTAGAGCCTTCCTTGCTTTTACAAATTTCCTAGTTAGCATGAGGTCTACATCACCAACTTCTTTTGCATGCTAAGGCTAGTTTATGGATATCAATGATCACCCGATCAACAACAACCTTGTCCTTATGAATAACTTAGACAATAGCTAGATCAGATCATTAAGAGGTTCCCACGTAGCCTTTTCTCTTGGTAAACCTTGCCATTTGACTAACACTTGCAATGAGGCCTTAGACTTTATTTTAATACGTTGGTTAATGATAGCTAGAAGTGCTAAGTAGATAGAATTTGATGGAAGGAACAACTAGGGTGTGCTGTCTGGAAATGGATCACATTTTAAGGCTTTTAGTAGAGATATGAAAATAAGATGAATATAGCTAGTAGTAAGAAGTTGAAAGTGGCATGCAACTTTGCCAATTCGGGCAATAACTTGAAATAGACCATAGGAACATTTACACAACTTGGAAATAAAATGCTAAACTATTGATTGCTATTGATAAAGATGGAGTTTGGCTAACACCTAGTCACCAATGTTGAATTCCTTATGGTACTTATTGTTATTTTCATATTTGCACATGCGAAGTTAGGCTTTTTAGAGTTGGCCCTTTAGCAAAGTAAGCAAGATGTCTCGATATTTAAGCATTTCATAAATTGTTGTTTCTAGATTAGAATATGGTGTATAGGCAATTTAAGGGGTGAATCTCAAACCACGGCCAACTTAAGGTTATAAGTAAGCTATTAGAACAAGAAAATAAAGGAGGAGCAACACTATTTTAGAGCTTTTCATGCATCAATAGTAACTCAAGATTTTTTCGAATGGCAACTAGTAATTGAGCAAAAAGTCACATGGTATAGGGGAAAAAGAGTGACTATATGTTGTAGTCAAATCTTGAGCTGAAGAAAATTGCCTTGAAAAAGCATATGCAAAATTTTTGGAACTTCTAAGTTTATAGATAATGAAGTAATTGAAACCAAGAAGTTTAGCAAGATAATCATACTGCTATGGCTTTTGAAACTTGAATCATGAGTGCTTTTTAAAGATTTTGTGGTATGTTCAAATGATAAACTATGCAAAAAAGGTAATGTTGCTACATAGAAATAGCTTAGGTGATTGCATACAACTCTTATACATAAATGGAGAAAAGAGATAGCTTGGTACTAAGTTTTTGGCTAAATTAAGTTAAAGGTCTGTCATTTTGCATCAGTATGGCTCCACTATCCAAAGTAGAAGCATCAATACCAATAATAAAAGGCTTAGGAAAATAAGGGAGAATTAGAACCAAGAGCTTAGGTCATAGCATTTTTAAGTGCCACAAAAGCTTGTTGAGCTTTAGGTTTCCAAGAAAATGGATTTTTTAAGCAATTCCATTAATAGATAAGCAATGTGAGCTCAAGAAAGGAAGAATTTCCTGTAATAACCTATTAAAATCAGAAACTATGAAGTTCTATCAATTTTTTAGGCATAGGCCATGATTTTTTTGCTTAAATTTTCTTAGGGTAAGCCTTTACTCTATTTGCATACATAATGTGGTCCAAGTACCCAATGGAAGATTGAGCAAAAAGACACTTAGATAGCTTAGCAAATATTGATGATGCTATGTCAGGATATAGAGGACCTAAATAGGAAAATAATGGGGCAAAATAATAGGAAAATAAAATAATGGTCTCAAGAATTAACATGGTTTAATTTTTAGTCTACGTCTATAGATAAAGACAACAAAAAAATCTTGATTAAAGGACAAAAATGGAGAATACAAAAGTAGTTTGGGTTCACTTACAAATTATCCCCACCTTAAATACACCAAAGAATATATCTCACAATATTTTTCTCAAGGGTGTATCACTCTACATATACTTGATCACTCAAACTTCGTGCAAATGCCAAATTTGCTACTATTGTATTTTTAAATAATTTTATGGATTAACATTAATCAATTATTAAGAATTTTTTATTGGATTATTAAATAATGTTGATATGCATGAATTAGATATTCATTAAGTGCAAGATCACATTGTCGTTGTCAAGTAAGAAATTTTAAGAGTACAAGTATCGTTCCAACAAGGATTGTAATTATTAATTACTATCTTTATATCAATTCCAACTTTAACTGAATAATTCAAAAATTTTCTTTTATAAGAAAAAATAAAATAAAATAAAAATAACAAAGATAGCGGAAAGTCAGTATTATGAGAAAATTTAATTAAGTAAAGCTCTAGGGTTTCCAAATTCACCTTAATTAATCCCCCTTGTAATCCCAATCTTTTTGAACTTGAAATTATAATCTAATTAACAGTCGAGATACCCTAAACAATCCACTAGCCTTTCTCGAGGTCTAATAGAAACACCTTTCGAATGCTAACTCACTAAGTCTCCATGTGAGTTATAACAAATAATGATTCATTAAGTTCTAAGATTCTCAATTAAAATTGTATAGACCATACAAGTATATATCTATCCTACATACAATCTAAGGTTCTTACACACTGTTCTAGATACATAAATCTCCTATTAGTCTCATTATGATTAACATATCATCTAATTAGTGGACATTTAATTAGAAGCATTATATAGAGTGTAGAAACTCAATTAAGAAAATAACTAATGCATTAAATTGACTGAAAAATATAATGATTCATAATTAGGCTACATCATAGTCTTAGAAAATAAAATTAGTTTATGCTAGAATATGGGATCATCTCAAAATAAAACAAAAACATCTAAAAGTAACAAAAAGAGATGAAAAAGAGAATTGGTGATGAAGTTGAAGCTTTGAACTTCCTCTTCCAAGCCATTGATCTTCACCCTTGCCTTCTGTCTCTTTTTGAATCCCTTAATTTCGTAGCCTAGGATTCCTTTTTAAAGATCTTTTTGGGCCAATTGGATCACTATAATTCCAATTTAAAATTGGGGGGTTTTTGGCTTGGCATCATGACCCTATGATATTGGGCTCACGACGCTGGGAACAAAATAAAAATTCTTTAGCAAGGGTTGGGATCGTGAGGCCAATATCCAATGTCTCAACCCTAAATCACGTACTACTCAAAACATAAAATTTGTATATATTTTTCTTAGCTTTCCAAAGCCTTTTGAATATCCTCAACCAAAGCTCATATGAGAAAGTTATGTCCAAATTAGTGAAGCAACATCAAAGCTGTAAAATATTTACAATTCTTGATCATTTTTCTCCAATTTTCCCTTAATTCTTTATCTTCTTTCTATCTACAAAATAAACACACAATCATACATAAATCTGACATAAATTACTCAAAAATTCATAAAATTATAATATAAAGATAATTCATTTATGAGTATAAAATCCACTTATCAAATACCCCAAAACTTAGTTTTTTGCTTATCCTCAAGCAAAACTAAAAAAAAAAATTCAAAATTATGCATCGAGTGCCAAGTTGTTTTGACTTACTAAATTTTTCCCTCAGAGATTCAGAGAATCTGTAGCTCAAGAATTTTTTTTAAAATTATAAGTATGTATAAACTTAACTCAAATGCAATTTATATTTCACCATTTTGAATATT
Source organism: Gleditsia sinensis (assembly GCA_037074535.1). Taxonomy (NCBI): domain Eukaryota; kingdom Viridiplantae; phylum Streptophyta; class Magnoliopsida; order Fabales; family Fabaceae; genus Gleditsia; species Gleditsia sinensis. The sequence goes on from CM073466.1 coordinate 63,517,337, forward strand.
GAGTGTGTGTGAATACTCTTGGGACACTTAACTTCTTGTACCTGGATGAATTTATGCAATTCAAATTTTTAGTGTAGATCTCTAGATAGATGAAGTTTTAGGAGTTCCATAGGCTTATTTTTCATGTCATTTTCCACTAATATAAGCTAAACACCACACTTAAGATCAATATGATTTTTTTAAGCTTGTATTGTGGCTTGGGTTTAAGGTAGGATAAAGGATATCGCATTAGACTCAAATCATCCAACTACACATGATCATTCTAAATTCTTTTCTATACCATATAGAATTTATCAGGGATTTTCCCCTAAACTTATTTTTAGTTCCCTTTTCATTCCATTACTTCATTCATATTTTTCAATTTTCTTTTTCTTTCTTTTTTCCTTCATCACAATTTCTTTTTCTTTCGCAATTCTTTTTCTCTCTCTCTCTCTCTCTTTTTAACTTCATTCTTCTTCTCATCCCATGCTCCACCCATCCAACTTTTTAACAATATGGCTCTTAATAAAGTTTGTCAATAATCATCATTCATATGAGTGAAAAAGTTAAAGATAAGGATTTTTTTGGCTTAGTTAATAATATTGGTATCAAAGAAAAGGTTGAATTAAACTCAAATTAGGGAGACCAAGGATATAAAAATTTATAGACATCCTTGAAAAGAATCAAGCGATTAAAAAATTGCCTAAATTATCTCCTAATTAAGGTGTTAACATAAGATTTTACCTTAAGTAACAATTAAATAAGTTCTAGAGTTTTTTTGAGATCATAAATATAATTTTTGAATAACATAAACCTTCTCTAAGTATTTAATTAGTCAAATGCTCAAAGTTTGAGTGATCAAAGTTTTTTAGAATCCTCAAGTAAAAATATAAATTATAAGAGAATTAAATTCACATATAAATATAACTTATATCCATTTTTCAAAAGTTACAAAATTTAAAACCAATCAAATCATTGGCTTTTGCTGTTGTCTATTCCAACAAGCCATTAAAAATGTAAATTTGAAACACACAATCACATAAACTGATTGAATGCAATAAATGGTGCATGCATTGAAGAGAATCAAAATATTTAATAGAAAAATTAATCATTCATGTATTTTTAAAATTCACCTACCCCTCAACTTTAAATTTTACATTGTCCTCAATGATAAAGAAAAATTAAAATTAAAATTAAAAATTGAGTACTGAGGACTTCCCTAAATATTTGGCTCGTGGGTGATTGATTTCTAACTCTCTTTTTTTGTTTTTGTATGCTGGGTTGCCTTTCAGTTAGCACTGTCTTTAACGTTTATTAGCTGTACGGTTATTCACATCAGCTTGTACAAATGAAAGCAATGGAGGATTTTTGAAAATTTTCTCCTAAATCCTCCAAATATTTTTTAAGTCATTGCCAGTTGACCTTAATATGCCTCTTCTTGCTTTGGATCTTTCTATCATTATAAGGAGAGATTTGAATAGGTTCAGGATAATTTATACCTTCTTCAAGAGGTTTTAGTATTTCTTCCTCTTTTGCAATTTTATTTTTCATAGATGATTTATAGCTCTCCTTTGTATATTTCTTAGAATTTAGCCTTTTAAGGGTTGCTTTGTACTCCTTCAACATTGGTAAGGATTTTTCATTTAGTGAGACAGGCTTAGGATTTTCTTCTTCCAATTTTTCAAGAGTTTTAATGTAATTTTAGACAACTTGGATTCTAACTTACTTTCTTTCTTTATTCTCTTTTTTGCACTTTTTATTAGTAAGCAATTTTTCACATTAGTAGGGTAATCCATAGCTTTAAAAATCTTAAATGTTACCTAATCTTCGTGCGCTCTGAAATTGAGCTTTCATTTTTGCACATCAATTATTGTTTTTCCTGTAACTAAAAATAGTCGATTAAGAATATTAGGAATTTCTTGGTCTTCCTCAATATCAAGAACAATAAAATCTGTAGGAAATATATATTTATCAACTTTTACCATAATATCTTCAACAATTCTAAGGGGATTTTTAATCGGCCTATCAGCCATCTATAAGGAGATTGTGGTTGGCTTTACTTCTCCAATTCCTAGTTTCCTAAAAACAGATAAATGCATTAAATTAATACTTGCACCAAGGTCACATAAAGGTTTATCAAAATAAAGATTTCTAATAGTGCAAGGAATAGAAAAACTTTTTGGATCCTTTAGCTTTGGGGGTAGCTTTTTCTACAAAATGGCACTACACTCCTCAGTAAGTTCAATTGTCTCATAGTCCACCAATTTTCTTTTATGGAATAAGATCTCCCTTATAAAGTTTACTTAACTGGGCATTTTTTCCAAGGCATATGCATATGCAAATGGAATATTTATATGTAATTTCTTAAAAACATCAAGAAATTTAGAGAATTGCTCATCTAATTGTTACCTCTAAAATCTTTGAGGGTGTAGAAGTGATAGAGCATATAGTAGAGGACCATCAAGAAATAATTTTGACTTAGACTTCACCATTTTCTCTTGACACTCTTTAGGTATGCTCTTTGAACCTTTTTCTTGAGTTTTTTATGATTGGGTAGTATATTCTGATGCTTTATGATTTAATAGTTCTTTACCATTATAAAGTGTAACGACATTCACATACTCTCTCGGATTTCTTTCTGTATTACTGGGTAGTGAGCCTGGAAATCTTTAATTAAAAGTTTCTGATATATGACCTACTTGAATTTCTAAATTTCTAATAGAGGCTTATTGGCTTTGAAAATTTGCTTCTGATTTTGCCATATATGCCCTAGTGTCATTATAGAATTTATTAGCCATTTCCTGAAATTGAAAAATAATTCTTGTAAGCTAAGTCAAAACTTATTCTAGAAGACTCATAGAAGCTGAGGTTGATAAGGAGACTGAGGATCCTTGGATGACTGTATCACATTTTGGGTATTTTTTTATGAAAAATTAAGGTGGTTCTGCCATCCTTGATTATATGTGTTGGAATAAGGATTATTGTGTCTATTTAAATTTCCAACATAATGAGTTTACTCTGATTGAGATAAGATGTAAAAATTATTGAATTAGCATTCAGAGTTAGAGTGCCCCCCACTACATATTTCACATACCTCAATTGGGATATGAATAGCATTGACATTAACATTTATAAAATCCAATCTCTTGGTTAAATTGGCTATCTGAGCTATGAGAGCAGTTACAACATCTACCTCATGAATTCCCTTAACTCTTTTAGGTGCATTCTTTTTTATTGGCCATTGATAAGCATTAGTAGCCATTTTTTCTGGTAAAGAATATGCTTCTTCTGGTGTTTTACTCATTATGGCTCCCTTTACAATTGCATCAACCATGGTTAGCATAGAGTTACTTAAACCATTATAAAATATATGTACATGTAACCATTTAGGGAGTCCATGATGCGGGCATCTCCTCATCATATCTTTATATATTTTCCACACCTCATAGAGTGATTCATTCTCAAACTGACTAAATATAGTAATTTCAATCCTTATTTTTGCAGTTTTTCTTGGTGGAAAAAATTTAGTCAAAAATTTTTCTGCTAGGTCATTCTAGGTGGTAATAAAACCAGCAGGTGATGAATTGAACTAGCTCTTGGCTTTGTCCCTTAGTGATAATGGGAATAGCCTCAATCTTATAGCTTCATTGGAGACATTATTATATTTAAATGTTTCATAAATCTTCAAAAAGTTAGTAATATGATTATTTGGATCCTCACTTACTGAGCCACTAAACTGATTGGCTTGCACCATCTGTATAATTGCAAACTTGATTTCAAAATTGTGGACATCTACCATGGGATGTTGAAGGGCATAATTCATTCCATTCACTGATGGAATAGCATAATCTTATAGTACCAAATTATTTTTATTTTTCCCTAAATTGTTGTTCATAATCTCTGGATTGTCTCCAACGTTAGCCATGGGTTCTTGAGAATTTTTAGAAGCTTCCGTTTTTCCTTTCCTATTCCTTTGACAAGTTCGTTTAATCTCAGTGTCAAGTGAAATTAAATTATCATTTCTACATTTTCTCATGCACCAATGTGGACACCTAAAAGTTCAAAGGAGATAATTGTAAGAAAAATAAAAATAAAAGTTCATATCAAAATTAGAATTAATAATAATAGTAATAAGAACTAAAATAATCTCTGGAAACGGTACCAAAAATTTGATATGCACGAATTAGATATTCATTAAGTTTAAGCATACACTATCGTTGTCAAGTAATAAATTCTAAGAGTATGAGTATTATTACCATAAGAATTGTGATTATTAATTACTATATTTATATCAATTCTAACTTTAACTGAATAATTTGAAAACTTGATTTTATAAGAAAAAATAAAATGAAATAAAAATAACAAAGATAGGAGAAAGTGAGTATTATGAGAAATTTAATTAAGTAAAGCTCTAGGTTTCTGAATTCACCTTAATTAATTCCCCTTGCAATTACAATTTTTTTAACATTGAAATTATAATCTAATTGACAGTTAATATACCATAAACAATTTACTAGCCTCTCTTGAGGTCTAACAAAAACACCTTTCAAATGTTAACTCACTTTATCTCTATGTGAATTATAATAAGTAAAAATTCATTAAGTTCTATGGTTCTTAAATAAAACTACACAGACCATGCAAGTATATCTCTATCTTGCATGCAATCTATGGTTTCTACACACAGCTTTAGACACATAAATCTCCTCTCGGTCTCATTATGATTAACATATCATCTAATTAGTGGCCAGTTAATTAGAAGCATTATACACAGTATAGAAACTTAATTAAGAACATAATTAATGCATTAAATTGATTGAAAAATACAAGGGTTCATAATTAGACTACATCGTAGCCCTAGAAAATAAAATTTGTTTATGCTAGAATATGGGATCATCTCAAAATAAAAAGAAAACATCTAAACATAACAGAAAGAGATGAAAAAAAGAATCGGTAATGGAGTTGGAGTTCTGATCTTTCTCTTATAAGCCAGAGATCTTCCTCCCTGACTTTTGTCTCTTTTTGAATTCCCTAATTTCGTAGACTATGGTCCTTTTTTAAAGATCTTTTTGGTCCCATTAGATCTACAATTTTAATTTAAAATTGGGGTTTCTTGGCTTGGCGTCGCGACCCTATGATGTTGGGGTTGCGACGCTGGGAACAAAATAAGAATTCTTCAGCATGAGCTGGGGTTGCAACCCCAATATCTAGTGTTTCAACCCTGAATCATGTAATACTTATAAAAGTTGTATATCTTTTTTTAGCTTTTCATAGCCTCTTGAATTGCCTTAATCGGAGCTCGCATGATAGAGTTATGTCCAAATTAGTGAAACAACATCAAAGCTATCAAAAATCTACAATTCTTGATCTTTTTTCTCCAATTTTTCCTTAATTCTTCATCTTCTTTATATCTAAAAAATAAACACCCAATCTTACATAAATTACTGAAAAAATCACAAAATTTCAAGTTAAAGATAATTCATTTATGAGTATAAAACCTACTTATCAAATATCAATTATGAAATATGGTTATATTATGTTATTTACACATAACACTAAACCAATTGATGAATTTGTATGGGCTTTGTAAATGGGTTGTTTATGATGGGTTAGACTATCCATAAGTGGCTCACATGAAAGGTCCATACTAATATAATATAGTCTTTCTAGTTACCTCATTAGAGTGAGATTTAATTTTTGCGTATAAGAAAAATAACAACTACACTCTCTAAATTTTCTCTGCAACCATCACTTCCCAAGAAAGTTTGGATGCTTCCATGGTGCCAGGTACACAAGTTTTATCCAAAATTCTCCATATATCTATTTGAGAACATGCTATATTACTTATCTACATAAAAAAATTGATTTGGGTATTATACAATTTTCCATCAATTGGTATCAGAGCCTAGTTAGATTACATATTTTCATCTGTCTATGTGTACCATTTTTTCTTTTCATACAATTAATTCAACGCATAAACCCCAATTTTGTGTTGGCTTCAGTTTTAACTTATAGTGAAACATATTATGTTAGGGTTTTTGATTTGTTAATGTTAAATTAATAGCTTATTCCCTTAATCAAGAAACCTATAAAAATAACTTGAAATTGATCAAGTTTTGTTAATTTAACATCATTTTTGGATCTAAGATTTTCTCCCATAAAACTCTAAATTGATAGAAGGTTTATGTTAGACATGATCACATGATGATTATCTCTAAAAATCATGTTCTTCCATTGCACAAAACCAAACAAAGAAGTGAAAGATAATGAAAGTTTTTATTAATATTTTCATGACTTTCAATCTGGTTTTTGACTCAATGAAACTTGAAATTAATTTAGGGTTATGATTGTAGATGATTCTTTGGCCAATATACATTAAAATCACTATTTTTGGTTGAGTAATTTTCTATAAAAACTCGAGTTAAAATCATGGGTCAAATGATACATTTTACAATCTTTCAGGTAAGGAAGACAATATCTTAGTGAGTGGCCCACTTATGGAGCCAAGCACGTGTGGTGCATAAATGCACACGTTAGCCCCAATTTTTCTATTTTTTGTGCCAAATTTTTTTATTTAATTTTTTTATGTACTTTTTTTATAGAATCTTTATTTTCATTATATATTTTATTTTGATTATATAGAGAATAATTTAGTAATTTTAGTTGTTGTAATCTCAGTTTTTGGACCCAAAATTTTTCTTATATGTTATTTTCATTTTTTGTGACATATATATGCTAGGTACTCTCTCTGGTAATGTGAATAAATATTTAGATCTTAATCTAGTGTTAAAACAATATACTTTGCATTGATTTGATGTATTTTGTAGATTCTGTAATAATGTATTGTTATTTGCCAGCAACTATGATATTGTTTTGTATAATTGTGAACTGGCATATGTGAGTATAATTATGCAGAAATTTATGGAATCAAGTAATTTAAATTCCTTTTAAAATTTAAATGAATTTCTATATATATTTGCATTAATGATAATTATATCATATCGGTATGTTGTTAATAATGTAATATGTTATTAATGCAATGTACTATTTATTATGAATTTGTGTCAATTATGTTTCAAATACCCTATTGGTATTAGAATTTTTTGTGACATATGATCATGTGCATTGCATGATTATATTTCTTATTTGTTGTGATTTAGGACCCTTAGGTAGGATCATGTTAAATAGGAAATCTATTTAACAAGCATGTTTGGCTACACATAAGGAATTGTTTATTTGTGATCGCATGATAATATTATTTTACATGCATATTAAATATTTCCCAATTAAATTTGGTGTCATCTTCATTGAATGGGACTAATTATAAGGATTGGAAGGAGCTTCTAGATCTATATTTGGCTATCAAAAATATGAGTCTCCCCTTAAGAGAACAAGAGCCTCCTCTTTTAACTGATTTATCTATAGCTGTTGATAAGGCTTCTCAGAAAAAATAGGAACACTCAAACAAGGTGTGCCTTATGGTTATGAGATATACCATGGAAAAGTCAATTAGATAGAGTATTCAAGAGATAGATAATGATATAACTTTTTTGAAATCTATTGGTGAGAAGTTTAAGAAATTTGATAAAGCACAAAAGGACCAATTTTTCTCTCTACTTGAGAATACAAAGTATGATAGTGTGAGTGGAGTGCATGAGCACATAATGAAGCTGGTGCATTATTACAACAAGCCGAAATATCTAAAAGTTAAACGTGGTGAGAGTTATTTGATCTGGCAGGTCTTGGAGTCACTTCCACTCCAATTTGATGTTATAAAGACATCCTATAATACTTAGAAAGATGAGTGGACTATTGATGAGATTATTGTCATTGTTACACCAGAGGAAGAGTATATGAAAAAGAAAAAGCCTTATAATGCTAATATTGTTGTGTCTAGTTTTGGTAGTAAACCTAGTAAAGATGGTAAAAGAATATCATTTTCATTCTGACAGAAGGAAAGGAAGAAAGTCAACACAATTCCAAGAGACTAAGAAAGATCCTAAGAAGAAATTCTTTAAGGGAAATTGCAAATATTGGATGAAATACGATCATAAGTTGGAATATTGCTATTTCCTTAAGACGAAACATGAAAAAGAAGGTATTCCTCTAGCTTTGGTTTGTTTTGAGTCAAATATGGTTGACGTTTCCCCTAATACTTGGTGGTTTCATTTGGAGGCAATTATTCATATTGTGAATTCCTTACATGGATTCAAAAGTTTGAGGATGCCAAGTAGAGTCAAAAATTATTGTGAGAGATGAAGCCAAAATAGCAGTAGAAGACATAAGAGTAGTTTCTTTGAATTAGCCTTCAGTACATACTTTATTGTTAAACGATGTTTTTTATGTACCTCCCAAGAGAAGGGATTTAATTTCTGTTTCAGCTTTAGATAAATGTGGTTAAACTTTTAAATTTGACAATGAAAAACTTGTTATGCATTTTATTTTAGTTGGTTCTAGAATTTTATGTGATGGGTTATATATGTTGAATTTGAATAGTATGTCTGTTAACTTTGGTAGGGAAAATAAACACAGTAGGGTTGATGAAAATTCTTCTATGTTGTGGCACAAGCGTTTAGGACATATTTTTAGACTTTGAATTAAGAGGATGATTAAATAGGGCATATTGTATGATTTGGATTTTTCAGATTTTAACACTTGTCTTAATTGTATTAAAGGAAAAGGTTCCCGCTAAAGTTAAAAACAAAGGGGCAAATAGATGTGTTAATGTGCTAGAATTAATTCACACAGATATTTGTAGGCATATTATACCTGCTGCCATAGGTGTTTATAAGTATTTCATCACTTCCATATATGACTTTTCTAGATTTGGTTAGATTGATCTTATTTAGGAAATAGATAGTTCCTTGGATGCCTTTAAGTTCTTTAAGGCAGCTATTGAATTGAAGACATGTAAGAAGATTAAATGTGTATAATCTGATAGGGGTGGTGAATATTATGGCAAGTATGATAAAACTAGTTAAAACCCATGACCTTCCATAGTGCTATGTACACAAGTGTTATCTAAATTTCTCTATATATCTATTTTAGAACATGCTATATTACATATCTACATAAAAATTTGATCTAGGTAATATGCAAATTTCCATAACCTACATCTTTCATGATGCCTTTTGCAAATGTTCGAAGTATATTTATGGCCATCATAAAGCAATAGCATTTTGTTTCCATTCATTAAGTCATGCAAAGGTCAAAAGTGGTGGCTAACTATTCTCCACGTTCAAAATACAAGAAAGTCTTTCATATTCATGCCTTGCAATAAATGAACAAGCATGCATGAAGAATAGTGTAAGTTGAAAAGTCAAAAAATGTAGCTCGTTAAAATTCAAGCCATTTTCAACATGCTATAGGAAAAGTAGAACTTTGGTATAAATGAGAAGTATGAGTATCCAATGAAGAGCTATATACCAATATGTCACTAAAAAAAGTCGCAGCATATTACCTTTAAAAAGGAAGAAAACGCCCCATTCTTGGTGGCATGAAATGTAGCTAGTGCCTTGGTAAGAACAAATGGCATGACCAAAAATTTGTATTGGCCAAAGTGGGGCCTTAATTATTGCCTTGTGAATCTAACAAGGATGCATTGAATTTGGGATAACATTAAGGCATTATAGTCAATGCAAAACCTCCATGAGCCATCGTTCATTTTAACTAAAAGAATAAGGGAGGAAAAAGGACTATGACTGTTACATATAACATAACTATCCACATCTTAGCAACTATTTTTTCAATCTCACTCCTTTGGAAATTGAGGTAGTGATATGGTTCAAGAAAATTATGCCTGCTACCACTATCTACCAACACTTGAATCATCAAAGAGCCATAACTTCCTTGTAAACGAATAGTACTGGAAGAAAGTGGGCCAGCTAAAGCATTAAAACTAATTTTTAAGTTCATTTATACTTGATTAAGGAGCATAATAATATCACAAGTATGGGACACATAATGCAATAAATCAGAAAATGTTTTTTGTCCTACTAAAAAATAGCAAGATGCTTGATACTTGTGAGTGGAACTATAGTTGTCTTTGTAATAGTAACAAGAGCCTTTCTCACTTAACTAAATATTAGCAAGGGTCAATTTGAAATTATAGATGAAAAAGGTTTAGATACGCCAGAGTGTAATGTGTAACATCCCGTAATTTTTAGATATTTTCCTTATAAATTCTTCACCTTACATATATGCGTAGAAATGTTCTAATATTAATGGAATAGGTAAAGAAAGAAAACATAAGAGGAAATATTAAAAATAACATACTAAAGAGATGCAAAATTCTTGGATAAGGAAGATAAATTTTTAGAAACAAGTAAAGGTCATAAAATTTCAAGAACATTGGATTAGGGTAATTTTTTCTAATTCAAGAATTAGAGTTACTAAGTTTAAAATCTTTACCTATACATTGGGCTTTTACCTATGGACACTTCATATAGAGTTTTTCCACTTCACATAAGTTTCTAGCAAGCCCACTGGATAACCTAAGCAAGAAATAAAATATAGACTTGGACTAGGATATAGTAATTAGACCAATAGTCCAAAAATTATGAAAATGTGACTAAGCCCTCCAAGAAAGGTAGAATTTTATCCAAAGCAAAGAAAATGGGTAGGAATAAGCCCATAATGGGTAGGAATCAGCCCAAATCCAAGAGGAAAAATAAAATAAAATAAATTAGGTGATGATATAATAATGTAATAATAATAAAGATTAGGTTACATGGCATTAAGACAAAAATTTAGCAGGTGGTGTGATTTTACATTCATCATTTTGGCAAGTGGCATAATAATACAAGGCTTTAGGATAAAAACATTTATATCCTACACTCATAATTTTAGCAAGTGGTATGATAATACATGGTATTAGGACAAAACATTCCTATCCCACACAAATAATATCAACCAAATAATGAAGATTCAAGGGATAGAAATTTGCCACCTAAAAAGGCAAACCTATCATACTTGTTTAAGACAAAAGAAAATGGAAATAAATCCCTAAATCAAAGGGACATTGTCCCTTATCTTAAGAACATATCATCATAATTTTCAAAATACAAATCTCCTTTTCTTATACATATCTTGACTAAGGAAGAGGAAGACAAGAACATAAGTTGTTTGTTTTCCAAAAATTCAACAAAGTGTATCCTAATTGTGATAAGGTAGACCCATAATCATGAAAGGTGAATTATTTGGTGGTCTATATAAGAAAACCCACCCTTACAACATTTTAATTTCGTCTAAGTGAGGAAGAGAGAGAAATAGAAGCAAGGTAGAGTGAGGAAAGGAGAGGAAGAAAGGAAGAAAGAGGAAGGAGAAGTCTAGGAGACTAAGTGCTCCAGGTAAGTTTAACAATATTTCTTTTTGAAGAAAACTTTTGAAACTTATAATATTTATATGAGATTTTGATCTTAGAACTTTAATGATTGGTCATGATGTTGCTATATCATGTTACATATTGATCTTGCATGTGATGTATGTTTGAATACTTAGGTTGGTGTAGATAGTTCTGCATGGGTATGGCTATGGGTGGTAGAATTTTGAGCTTCGGTGTTTTACTTTCTGGGAACAATCTATAAGGAATTAAAATAAATGGTTAACATAAGAATTATAGCTATGTGTGTCATGGATTTTTAGCCACTAGAATCAGTCAATTTGGAGTCCATATGTGGTAGATATGGTCCGAGTAGTAAGCAAAGGTCAGAAAATGGTTCATCAGGGAAGAATATGTTAGGATAGCTTCTGTGTTTTAATTTGTGGGAATTATCTGTAGGGAATTAAAATAAATGGTTAACATAAGAATTAAATATATATGTGTCACGGATTTGATGCCACTGGAATCATTCAATTTGGAGTCCATATGAGGTAGATATGGTCCGATTAGTAGTCAAAGATCAGAAAATGGTTCATCAGGGAAGAATATGTTAGGACAGCTTCGGTATTTTAATTTCTGGAAATTATCTGTATGGAATTAAAATAAATGGTTAACATAAGAATTATAGCTATGTGTGTCATCGATTTGAAGCCATTGAAATCATTCAATTTGGAGTCCATATGAGGAATATATGAGCGTATTAGTAGTCAAAGGTCAGAAAATGGTTCATCAGGGAAGAATATGTTAGGACAGCTTCTGTATTTTAATTTCTCGGAATTATCTGTATGGTATTAAAATAAATGGTTAACATAAGAATTATAGATATGTGTGTCACGGATTTTTAGCCACTAGAATTACTCAAGTTGGAGTCCATATGAGGAAGATATGGTCCGATTAGTAGGTAGAGGTCAGAACCTATCTGAGAAGAAATAACCTATACATTTAGGGAGTAATATCACCTTGATATCTTAATATTTCGCTACAATGTTCAACATAATAGTTTTAAATAATTGTTTTATCTTGAAATTGACACATGGATCACCTACATCAGAGTTAAATTGAGGGAGTTATGCTCTGATTAGTAAGAGAAGGTTAGATAGGATGAAAACCTACATCAAGAAAATAAAGAAATAAAATTAGTATTTAAAAAAAAAGATGAATCTTAATAAATGACTAGTATAGCCATAGCCATTGCCATTGTATGAACTTCTTACCATCTTAAGTGTGAAATTCTGACATGAAAATATTTTATAAAGTGATATTTGAAATGGTTATGTTCATGGCATGATTACCAATGATTTATGGTAATAATTATATTTTGATGAACATACTTGTTATTGAAAGCATATTTTTGGCTATCATTGTGAAAAGAAAAGAAATGAGCACGGTCACATGGCAATCCGTGTGGTGCACCAGTAGGGGACGCCTTACCAACGGTTATGATCATGTTAATGAGAAAAGAAAGAGAAAGTTGACCATGTCGGACGGAGCGAGAAAAGCCCATACCGGAGAGTAGAGGATACTCACCCTGACCGGGGTAGCTTGAAATGAGAATAAGTTGATGGCCATCATATGATATTTTAAAAATAGTTAATCCTGTCATACATATTATTACAGTATGATTCTTATGTGCATAGATATAATACTTTCATGTGACCAAAGATATTTTCTGTAGTTTATACAGCTGAACATGACGTGATGAACTATATTGATGATGATTTATTGTTGAACTTACTGGGATTTAATTCTCACTATATTTCCATATCATGTTCAGAAAATTAGTTATGCAGTTTTTTCTATGGCTCTAGCTTTTAGTGCACATTGGATCGAGTTACTTTATGTTGGGCAGATCTCAGAATCAAATAAGATGTTTGTGGTCGAGTTGGCTCAGATCCCGGTGAAGGTGCAACCACCCGCACCTGTATCTCCGGAATTGGTCAACCAAAATAAACAAGATGTAAATATCTATGTGTTTGATATGTTGTATGTACGCTTTGATTAATGACGTGTATGTAAACTCAATATTGTATAATAATAATAAAAAAAAGGTTGTTACATAATGCCCCCAATTTAAAGGCACGTGAAAAAAAAAATTCCGCAATCAGAAATTTATCTTAACATACATAGCACTATTCTTTGTCATAGAAATAGATACATATAGGTTCTCTCATGTATACACATTATATAGACCAAGTTATAAACACCAAAGTAACAGTAGAAACATGGATCCTGTTAGTGACGTTCAAAGCACACTCTAGAATACAAACACAGTATAATTCAAAAATTGTGAGCCTTAGAAGCAACGTAGACTCACTCAGAGAATATGTCACCTAACTAATCACCTATCTGCAAGATCAGACTTTATATTCTTATAAGAAAAATGTGAAAATATCGTGTAGTGAGTTTGACAACTCAGTGAGCAGATAATACCTCCTATGACCTCTTAGGTCAGCATATGGATGTACTCATATTTTAAAATTTATCACATAGAAAATTACAAAGTACATCTATATGGGACCTGCATTTCAAATATTCTCAAATAAAAGGATATTCAGATATCCAAAACCATATGCAATACGGTATGATTATTAATCAAATATTGTTATGCATCAAAACATTTCTCATAAAAACATTAGAAGGATCCCATATTAGAACCATCAAATAATCCCAAACACACAGCAAGGGATAATGTTATGTTTAATTGTATAAGCTATAGAAAAATATCAAGTTTTTGAGATAAAATCATAATTTTTGTTGATGCATAATTAACATATTATATATCCATTGAAAATCCTCTTTTTTTACATAATGCTCAAGAATGTCACAGTTCTCATTATATTTAATTCACTCATTTGCTATACGCATAGTGACCGATCGACTACAATCACAGTAAGTGATCAAGGAATCTGAGTTCATCACCCTACTACCTTTCCATATTACCACTGTCACTCGGTTGGAGTAGTCCTCCCTTGGCTCACTCAGGCTAATGGGCTTAGTTTCTTGTTGTCTTATGTATTTGTACTCTAGAGTTGCTCCACATTACCACAGGCATGATCCTCGTTTTCGATGCGCGAAAAGAAATGTAAAATGTATGTGTATAATAAGGAATGAAAAATGTATTTGATATAATTTTGAAGTTAGATCTTTATTTATGTTTTACATGTGCTTAAAGTTTTAAAGAGTGATTATATGATCACTTGCTAAGATCCTACCTGTGATATATAGAGCAACTCTAAAGTGTAAAATACAACATAAGCCAAAAGCTGAGAGCTTTGAAAATAAAGTAGGTTCACCCATAAAATGTGTCGCCTAACTAACCAGCTATCTATAGGAGACTGACCAAAATCTGTATTCTTATCTGAAAAATGTAGAAATATCATGTAGTGAGTTTGACAACTCAGTGAGCAGGTAATTCTTACCATAACGGAAACAGGACAAGCAGGGCACGCGTTTTTCCTTCACAAGTAAATATTTAATGCAAGAAAAAGATGAATGTCATATGTATTATATGTTTGAAAGTTCAATAATAAGAAAGCTTCGGTATTAAGAGGCATAAATATCAATGTTGCAATATTATATAAATAAATACAAATAAGTTTAGAACTTCTCATAAATTGAAGAACTCTCTCTATATTAGAACCATAGCCATATCTCAAGTATGCAGCAAAAGAAATGTTCACCATCAATCAGGCCAAAGCCTATAATCCATTAGGCAAAAACCTGTACAATCCATCAGGCAAAAGTCCGTATAATCCATCAGGCAAAAGCCCATATAATCCATCAGGCAAAAGTCCGCACAATCATCCATTAGGCAAAAGTCTGCACAATAATCCATCAGGCAAAAGTCCGCATACATCAGGCAAAAGCCCGCACAATTCATCCATCAGGAAAAAGCCTGCACAGTCATCCATCAGCCAAAAAGCCCGCACACAATCAATCAGGCAAAAGTCTATTTCATAGAACTCAAGATGCATTAAGGTTAGCATTCATAGCTACTAAATTGCAATGCTTTCAATTTAGATTCCTTCGTATAGATACAATAAAGAAATAACAAGAAATGCAAGATAAACAAAAATGTCATATCCCTTCCAGAAAATCATATACTCACTAACTAACAATAGTCACAACAACATCAACTGAACTTTCACATTTAGATTCAAAGGCCTACACATGTGCCTCATAAAGTCATTTATCAATTCATATAAAATATCAACATCACCATAAACCAACATAATTTTCAAGAATTACGGCCATCGATTTCAATTTTCTTTCAATACTTTGTCCAAACTTCTGACTTCCTCTTTTGGCACTATTCTCTATTATGCTTTTCATCTGTTCTATTGCATTCTCCCTTATGTATATTTGGCTTTAAATGCAAGATTCTTTTTCTTTATTACAAGAAAATTTAATTTCTTTTCTTTGAAACTCAGCTATTATGGTGTCTAAGTGGTTAGTAGGTTAAAATATGGAGATTTTGAAAGAATTTATCTAAAAAAAATGTATTCAAAAATAAAAATCTTTATATCAAGTATGTATAACTATGTAAGTTGATAGATTGTGAGCAAATTAAAAAGGATAATGAGTTTATAGTAAACACTGAATCAAATATTAAGGTATGACGAACACCTAAAGTTACCTACTATGGATGATAAGGGAAAGAAGAATATTTTGAGAACCATGTCCGAAAATAATGTAAAGTGATCAAGGAATTTGTAATAAGAGTTTATACCATGCTAAGTTAAACTTTAATATATAGGCTCTTTTGAAATCTTGAGACAAATTATAATTCTTTTCTCCATGCCATAATTTATGTGATTTACTCACCGATTTGAAGCTTCAATTGGACTAGCTTCTTCTTGCCTTTTTCCAAATAAAATTGATCACCAACAAATCCAATTTATGCTCTTCAACTTAGCTATTTCGGAATCCAAAAATTCATTGTGTAGTTACTGTTCACGCAGGCAAAAACATTGTTCATGGGTACTGTTCATCCGAGAAATTTTTGCATGATTTAGGCACCAAATCATGTTATCTTGCCATGAAATTCATCATACATATAATACACTATGTTATCAACAAAACCCCTTACTTAAAATCTCGAAAAACCGTTAGAAATCTAGCATTTTGGAAGCACTAACCTTAACTGGCGCACTGTTGTTTCTGATTCAGTTTTGCTGCACTTTCAACTGAATTTTTGCAGAGGTTCATGCTTATGTATGGTAGGATACTCAGTTCCAAGATGGAAGGCTTGTTTATGGCTGGATTTGGGAAAAAATAATGGAATCATGAGAGAGAGGAAAAGAACCCAAAATGAAAGCTTGAAACTCCCCTTTCCCTGCGTGATTTTCTTTTCAGGCTTTAGTTTTTTTTTTGTAGAAGGGTATTTTCAAAATTTTAAAGGGCCAGATTTTTTTTAAAGGGACATTCTTGGAATTTTGGTGCAAAAAAAGTGGTAAAAAAAAGTAATTCTAGTAAACCATATTTTTAGAATAAAAATAAAATGAAAATAAAAAATTTTATCTTTAAGGGAAAAACATAAATATTTCTCATAAAATATAATTATTAAAGCAAGATATGGCATTTTAAAATTTTGGGATATTACATTCTTCCCCCTTATGAAAATTCGGTCCCCGAATTTCAAAAACTCCAAACATACGAAGAGAAAATATTTAGAAGTCATTTTTGCATTAATACATTTACAGAAACTTCTTTTCGCAAAACATGTTTGAATATAAACTAATATTCATTTTTAAAAAGATGAATCTTTTATGACTTATTGGTAGGGATGATTATCTTGAACTCTAAGTCAAGCTATGAGGTTATAGACAATCCTTCTTGATATGTCATAACCATGAACAATCTCTTTTTCTTTTATCCCTTGCTTGATTGATCCTTATTGTTGTCTATCGTGATTAGCTTCGTAAATTGGGTTTATGCTTCCACTGATTGTTCACTACTTGCAACTCCTTTACTAAGCTTTTATGCTATTGATGATATCTTCTTACTATATCAGCTAGAACGTATTTCAAAACACTTAAATAAGGTCAACCCATTTTGGCTTCATTCTTTAACATATTTATGCAATGTCTTAACAATCAACCATTAAAGACTTATGTCTATGTAAGAGTCCTTCACATGAATTACCCATCTTGCATACCTTTCCATGGGCAAACCTTCCTTTCTCATAATGCTTGTACACAATATTACTGAAAACCAAACTGTCTTTGAATTCTTTATATCAACAAAATCTATCCTTGAAAACATTACCTTCATAGATTCCCTGCTCTCAAATTCAATCCACCCCGCAGCTTTCCAAATCCATTTATATTCATAGTTTCCAATTCATCCATTCAAAAAGAGATTTACAGCTATTTACAAAACACATACACTTTATTACAAACTATTATCTCAGAGTTCACAACCTTGATCACACCATAACCCACTATCTATATTGTATTAGCCATTCATCATACTATTTCACATAAGCAAATTAAACAACCAATTCAAACATTCTTGACATCCAAATAAGCTATTGCCTTTATGTTAAGATGGAGTCTTGTAACATCCCTAATTTTGTTTCATGTATTAATAAAAGTACAAAAGTATTCAAAGTAACATCCATAATTTCATTTCTTTTATTGATAAAGGTACATAAATATTTAATTAAGGAAATAAAATTTATTAGACAATTTTTAGATATCTAAGGAAATATAATCCTTAGAAATTCTTCAGCTTATGTGTATGTATAGAAATGTTCTAATATTAATGAAATAGGTAAAGAAAGAAAACCTAAGAGGAAATATTAGAAATAAACATGCTAAAGAAAGGTGAAATTCTTAGGTGAGGAAGATAAATTTTTGTGAAGTAAGTAAAGGTCTTAAAATTTCAAGAAGATCGGATTAAGGTAATTTTTCTTAATTTAAGAGCAAAAGTTACTAAGTTTAGTATCTCCACCCATAAATTGGGCTTTCACCTATGGACACTTCATATAGAGTTTTTCTACGTCACATAAATTTTTAGCAAGCCAATAGGATAGCTCAATGAAGAAATAAAACATAGACTTGGACTAGGATATAGAAATTGGACTGATAGCCCAAAATTCATGAAAATGTGACCAAGCCCATTATGAAAGGTAGAATTTTAACCAAAGTAAAGAAAATAGGAAAGAATGAGCCCAAACCCAAGAGGAAAAAGAAAAAGAAAAAGAAAATTAAAGTGATGAAATAATGGTGTAATCAAGATTAGGTAACATGGCATTAAGACAAAAATTTAGCAAGTGGTGTGATATCCTACATTCATAATTTTAGCAAGTGGTATGATAATACAAGGCTTTAGGACAAAACATATATATCCTACACTCATAATTTTAGCAAGTGGTATGATAATACATGGCATTAGGACAAAACATTCCTATCCCACACAAATAATTTCAACCAAATAATGGAGATTCAAGGGTTAGAAATTTACCACCTAAAAAGGCAAACCTATCATACTTGATTAAGAGAAAAGAAAAAGGAAATAAATCCCTAAATTAAAGGGACCTTGTCCCATATCTTAAGAATATATTATCATAATTTTCAAAATACAAATCTCCTTTTTCTATACATATCTTGACTAAAGAAGAGGAAGACAAGAACATAAGTTGTTCGTTTTCCAAAAATTCAACCAAGTGTAACCTAATTGTGAGAAGGTAGACCCATGATCATGAAAGGTAAATTATTTGATAGTCTATATAAGTAAAACCCACCCTTATAGCAAGGGAATTTTGTCCAAGTGAGGGAGAGAATAAAAAATAGAAGCAAGGTAGAGTGAGGAAAGGAGAGGAGGAGAGAAAGAAAGGAAGAAAGAGAAAGGAGAAGTCTAAAGGACTAAGTGCTCCAGGTAAGTTTAACAATATTTCTTTTTGAAGAAAAGTTTTGAAACTTGTAATATTTATATGAGATTTTGATCTTAGAACTTTAATGATTGGTCATGGATGTTGTTTATATCATGTTACATATTATGTATGTTTGAATACTTAAGTTGGTGTAGATAGTTCTGCATAGGTATGGCTATGGGTGCAAACTTTTATGCTTCTGTTTTTAAAATTCTGGGAAGAATTGGTAAGGAATTAAAATAAATAGTTAACATGAAAAATGTAGATTTATGTCTCACAGATTTTTACCTACTGGAAGCACTCAATTTGGAGTCCATATGAGGTCGATATTGTCCGATTAGTAAGTAATGGTCAGAAAATTGTTAATCAGGGAAGAATATGTTAGGATAGCTTATGTGTTTTAATTTCTAGGAACATTATGTAGGGAATTAAAATAAATGGTTAACATAAGAATTATAGCTATATGTGTCACGGATTGTTATCCACTGGAATAACTGAATTTGGAGTCCATATGAGGTAGATATGGTCCAATTAGTAAGCAATGGTCAGAAAATGGTTAATCAGGAAAGAATATGTTAGG
This sequence comes from Gleditsia sinensis, assembly GCA_037074535.1. Lineage (NCBI taxonomy): Eukaryota > Viridiplantae > Streptophyta > Magnoliopsida > Fabales > Fabaceae > Gleditsia > Gleditsia sinensis. Next base: position 63,537,149 of record CM073466.1, read on the forward strand.
ATAGTTTCTATGTTTTAATTTCTGAGAATATTATATAGGGAATTAAAATAAATGGTTAATATAAGAATTATAGCTATATGTGTCACGAATTTGTATCCACTGGAATCACTCAATTTGCAGTCCATATGAGGTAGATATGATCCGATTAGTAAGCAATGGTCAGAAAATGGTTAATCAGGGAAGAATATGTTAGGATAGTTTCTGTGTTTTAATTTCTGGGAACATTCTGTAGGGAATTAAAATAAATGGTTAACATAAGAATTATAGCTATATGTGTCACGGAATTGTAGCCACTGGAATCACTTAATTTGGAATTAGTATGAGTGAGATATGGATAGATTAGTAGGTAGAGGTCAGAACCTATCTGAGAAGAAATAACCTATACTTTGAGGGAGTAATATCACCTTGAGTTCTTACTATTTCGCTAAACTGTTCAACATAATAGTTTTAGATAATTGTTTTATCTTGAAATTGACATCAAGATCACCTACATCGGAGTTAAATTGAGGGAGTTATGCTATGATTAGTAAGAGAAGGTTAGATAGGATGAAAACCTGCATCAAGAAAATAAAGAAAGAAAATTAATATTTAAAAAAGAATAATAATCTTATAAATGAAAATAATAAGTGACTAGTATATGCCATAGCCATTGCCATTGTATGAACTTCTTACCATCTTAAGTGTGAAATTTTAACATGGAAATATTTTATAAAGTGATATTTGAAATGGTTATGTTCATGCCATGATTACCAATGATTTTTGGTAATAGTTATATTTTGATGAACATACTTGTTATTGAAAGCATATTTTTGGCTATCATTGTGAAAAGAAAAGAAATGAGCACGGTCACATGGCAATCCGTGTGGTGCACCAGTAGGGGACGCCCTACCAACGGTTATGATCATGTTAATGAGAAAAGAAAGAGAAAGTGGGCCATGTCGGACGGAGCGAGAAAAGCCCGTACCGGAGGGTAGAAAATACTCACCCTGACCGAGATAGCTTGATATGAGAATAAATTTATAGTCATCATATGATATTCTGAAAATAGTTAATCCTGTCATACATGTCATTATTGTACGATTCTCTTGTGCATAGATATAAGGCATTCATGTGACCAAAGATATTTGCTGTAATTTATACAGCTGAACATGACGTGATGAGTTATATTGATGATGATTTATTGTTGAACTTACTGGGATTTAATTCTCACTATATTTCCATATCATGTTCAGAAAAATAGTTATGCAGATTTTTCTATGACTCTGGCTTTTAGTGCACGTTGGATCGAGTACTTTATGTTGGGCAGATCCCAGAAGCAAATAAAATGTTTGTGGTCGAGTTGTCATAGATCCCAGTGAAGGTGCAACCACCCGCACCTATATCTCCGGAATTGGTCAACCAGAATAAATAAGATGTAGATTTTTATATGTTTGATATATTGTACGTATGTTTTGATTAATGACATGTATGTAAACTCTGTATTGTATAAATTTAAATAAATGTTATTTTGAGTTAAGTTGTAACGAGGTAATAATTTCATAGTATTTAAATAAAAAAAATTGATACTTAAATGGAGTTGTTACAAATTTTATTTTCAGCTAATTCTTTTTCTTTGTACCCAAAAGGGATCTCTTTATCACTGTTCATCAAAATGAGTTTAGAAGTTGAGCTGGTAGTCCAAACTCAAGAGGCACCGTTTAGGACGTACGCATCGATACTTATACATCGGTTACTTAAGGATAAGAGTCAAAAGAAAGAAGATGATGACACCCTATAGAAATCCACAACAGCACCGTGAGTATAAATATGTCCGGGGTTACATACCCATACTCAAAGTCTTACTACAGAATCCTTGCTCCATTATACCACAGGGAAACCTATTACTCTAATACCACTCTGTCACGTCCCGGATTTTATCCGAGCAGGGGACCGGCACGAAATGAAGATTTCTCCCCACTCCATAAGCCTCACTGTCGCATTCTGAATCTAAAACTCAATAATCAGTTTGGTTTAGCATATGATCACATAATCACTCTTTAAAACTTTAAGCACATATAAAACATCAATAAAGATCTAGCCTCAAAACTATATCGATTACATTTTTCATTTCTTGCTTTACAAAGGGTTTACCTTTTGTTTTCACGCATTGGAAATGGGGATCCTACCTGTGGTAATGTAGAGCAACTCTAGAGTACAAATGCATAAGACAACAAGAAACAAAACCCATCAGGACAAATTTGGGCTCACCTCGGAAATTTTACTGCTTCAGCGCATACCTTCAATTTTAACTTTATCTGGAATTATTTAAAAGAATGGGGTGAGTCTTGCGACTCAGTGAGTAAATAACACAATTATATCATGTAGAAAAATTATCTTACATATTAGGTTATGATTTAGCTTATGAATATTTTAAAGTATTATTACTAGTTTTGTTTACTTATTCTCATTAGAAATAAGTTATGAATAGTATATTTTTAAACTTCAAATTCATATTTTGATCATTCATTTACCATGGTTTTAACCCAATATCTTACTTTCCCTTATTTAGTTTCATCATCATATACATATAGGTCTCTAAAGGACTCCTTGACTTTTCTTAGTCACGTTCCTTTATTATTCTTCCTTTAAGTAGACACTTGAACATTTCTACGTGCAAACTTTTGCACACGCTATAACAAATGGGCTAAATCCACTTTATCATGCTCCTATGCCATATAAAAATATCCTATGTTATTTATGTACATATAGATATATATTTAATATTCAAGTTATATATATTCAAAAGTATAATTAAAGTAAAACAATTATATTAATTTGTTATATATTAATAAGACTTATTCTTTTATTAATATCTTTCAGTTTTATTCTCTAATTATTATTACCTTTATTATATTTTATTTAGTTTGGAGGATTCCAATCCAGAACCATTTCATCATATCCAAGCACACAGTTTGGTAAGGGAAAACCACCATTTTTACCCAAGCACACAGCAAGGGTGGGTAAATCACCACATACATGTCTTATCCCAAACACATAGCAATGGGATGAGTAACATCATCATATTCTCGTCGTTCATATCATAAGGTTGGGAAGAGCTCTCCTCAACTCCCTAACCTTTCCATATGTTGACTGTCCTAAGCACACAGTAATAGGACGAGTAAATCACCTCATTCTCATCATAGGTAACCAGGCCAAATGCCACTGGCTATTGGAAGAGACATACTCAACTCCATATTTATTCACAATTCAATCCTCATGTGCCATTTCGCACAAGGGGCTAGCAATTCCCTTACTAGCTAGGGTTACAAGGTGCACCAAGGCTAACTATCTCTGTCACTAGCTGACAGCGTTTCCGAAAAGGAATCCAATGTAATTATTATTAATCTTATTTAATTATTTCTTTGTTTTCAAGTTTTAAGATAAAGTATTGTTTTAATCAATATCTGATAATAACCCATTATGATCATATCATCATACTCATTATATCCTCAATGGAAACTTTACCATCACTTAGTATCAAATTTAATAATCATCACACTTAGTCATATCACTTTCATTCATTTTCTTTTGACTCATTTATATTTTTAAAGTGTACGTATATATATATATATATATATATATATATATATATATATATATATATATATATATATATATATATCCATGTGCTTACTTTAATAAAGAAATTTCAATTTGATAGTCATACATCATTTCATTGTATATAACCTTATATTCTTGTATCATTATTTATTATTTCAATACCCATTAGGATTGACATAATTAAATATTATTTGAGATGCCATTATACATAAATATTCGCATGCTTATGTGTGTTCATAGTATAAGCATCATATGTTACGGGAGATCGTGATATTAAATTTTTTTGGTTAGAACATTGTACACCCTTGGGACAAAAATATATCCGATACATTATACATATATAACTTATCCTAATAAATTTTCAAACCATTATGAATCATCTTCACTAATATTTGAACTATCCTCAAATTTGCATATTGATATCCACAAGTCGATATAATTAGGAACCATACACATAAAAGAATATATACACATCCATATAGGGTAATCCAACTTTTCTTATTCCATATTTCTACCAAGTCATCTTTGATTCTCACATGTTAACATCCTCCCATGAATCTCAAGACTTTCTTACTTTCATTTCTAAAATTATAGCATTCTAGTTCCTATCAATTTTGTTTAACTAGTCCATTTGTTCTAAGAAGACTTTTCTCAACAATTATTCACACCTAACTTTCCAATCTCGACATAATTCACATCCTAAATACTAGACTCAATTTAACACGGTATAAATCATTAACACTAATATCTTGATTACTTTACATTATTTTCGGACATGGTTCTCAAAATAGTCCTCATATTTCCAAATTCAGAGTTCACAGACTAATTTGAATCCTACTTCCCATATTTTATTCCTCAAGAACTTCAACACCACTAATTCACTTTATTACATTTCTCTAACTTCTACCTTCTTTCTAGGATTTCTTCCATTCTAAACATCCAATTAAGATACCGGAGGTACCGTTGGACTCTTGGCGATGGTAGCTTTAAAACCCACCGATCAATTTTGTCGGAAGTTCGTCGGAATTTAGCCGAAAAATCGTGAATAGTAACTTATAGGTAATTTTTTAAAAATGCTGGATTTTTGATGGGTTTTCAAGCTTTCAAGTTAGGAGTTTTGTTAAGGATATAGAGTATTGGTTGTAGGATAAATTTTACGGTCAAACAACATGATTTGGTGCTTTAATTTTACAAAATTTACTTCGGTGAACAGTAACTATGAATAGTGTGTGAACAGTGTCTGAACAGTATTTCTGGCGTGAATAGTGATTTTGGCCGCGCGTGAACAATATTTTCCGGTCAAGAACAGTACCAGCGTTGACCAAGCTTTCGGGGTCATTTCTTAAATTTTTGGACCATCCAGACATGTTTTTGAGGTCTAATTGATCAAATGCGGATTGGAAAAGTATATTTTAGGGTTGTCTAACTTAAACCCCTTACCAGGTGAGTAGATAATACTTACTATAACATAATTCCTAGCTATTAATTTAATATATCTATATGAGACATTATTATTGATGTGAAATTTATTTTTATTTATAAACATGTATTTCAAAACATGGCTCCTAGTATAAATCTTAGAAATACCGGACAAGCATCAGACATACTTTATTTTTATACTGATTGAGAATACTCAAATTATGTTGGTTTATGGTGATGTTGATATTTTATATGAATTGATAAATGATTTTATGAGGCACATGTGTAGGCCTTTGAATCTAAATATGTAAGTTAAGTTGATGTTGTTGTGGCTATTGTTGGTTAGTGAGTATATGATTTTCTGGAATGGATATGACATTTTTGTTTATCTTGCATTTCTTATTATTTCTTTATTGTATCTATACGAAGGAATCTAAATTGAAAGCATTGCAATTTAGTAGCTATGAATGCTAACCTTAATGCATCTTGAGTTCTATGAAATGGACTTTTGCCTGATTGATTGTGTGCGGGCTTTTTGGCTGATGGATGACTGTGCAGGCTTTTTCCTGATGGATGAATTGTGCGGGCTTTTGCCTGATGTATGCGGACTTTTGCCTGATGGATTATTGTGCAGGCTTTTGCCTAATGGATGATTGTGCGGACTTTTGCCTGATGGATTATATGGGCTTTTTCCTGATGGATTATACGGACTTTTGCCTGATGGATTGTACAGGTTTTTGCCTAATGGATTATAGGCTTTGGCCTGATTGATGGTGAACATTTCTTTTGCTGCATACTTGAGATATGGCTATGGTTCTAATATAGAGAGAGTTCTTCAATTTATGAGAAGTTCTAAACTTATTTGTATTTATTTATATAATATTGCAACATTGATATTTATGCCTCTTAATACCGAAGCTTTCTTATTATTGAACTTTCAAACATATAATACATATGACATTCATCTTTTTCTTGCATTAAATATTTACTTGTGAAGGAAAAACTCATGCCCTGCTTGTCCTATTTTCGTTATGGTAAGAATTACCTGCTCACTGAGTTGTCAAACTCACTACATGATATTTCTACATTTTTCAAATAATAATACAGATTTTGGTCAGTCTCCTACAGATAGCTGGTCAGTTAGGCGACACATTTTATGGGTGAACCTACTTTTATTTCAAAGCTCTCAGCTTTTGGCTTATGTTGTATTTTACACTTTAGAGTTGCTCCATATATCACAGGCAAGATCTTAGCTTCCATTTGTATAGTGAGATAATTGAAATTATACAGTATATTTAATAAAGCTCTCAAACAAATGTGATTATAAGTTTGGTTACAATCCATACTAATTGTGAGAAATTCATATATATGTATCAAAAAAGAGGCTTACGAGATGAGATGATTCTCAAAACCCGTGCCAGTTACGTACTCCTAACTTAGGGTCGTGACAAAGTTGGTTACTTGGTATCGTTTCAAGCAACTTTATAGCTTTACAAATCAATGTCTCGTACACATAATATTCACTTTACCAAATAATGATAAATACATTTAGAACCACATATTCAATGAGTTTCAAAATCTATTTGGAAAACCATACTCTTTTTGAACTATATGCCAGTTCGTAAGCAAAACAAATATTTTAACACATTTCAAAAACTTATGATAGCATAAATAATTTGTAAACATAATCAATTATACATTTTAAGTTCAAGAAGAGCATGGGGTAAGTCATAGAAAAAATTATCTATTCACAGAGTCAGGGCTCCAGGTTGGACAGCTCCAAAATGTACTTTTTTCATCCAAATTTGACAAAATAAATTTCAAAAACGAGTCTGGAGTGTTTAAAAACCTAGGAACTGACTCTAGGAGCTTGATCAACGTCGGTCAATTATGGATACTATTCACGACTAAAAAAACTATTCACATCGGCCGAAATCACTATTTACGCTGGTCAGAGTTACTGTTCATGACATCAAAAGTTGTTAGATGATTGTGAAACTCCATATCCTATAGTTTATCTATCTACAATGTCTGATTTTCAATTTGATGTCTCTAAATAGAAGTTTCAGAACTTATCTTTTTCTAAAATTTTCTACTTTCGATCTGCTGCTATTCTGTGGCCGATTTGAAAAATCATTCAGCTAATATCGTAGTACTTTTTGTCCTGAATCCAGTGGTACCCTTAGTTTTTAGATCGGAGGCTCAAAGGTACTCCATATCTAGAGTGAAAATTACTATTTATACTATTCATTCACCATGAAAATCTTTCTGTAACATCCCATAATTTTTATTTTTAAATAATAATATTTTGTTATAAACAAATATATTTTTATTTGTTTAAAAATGATTATGTTCTGCTAAAAGTAAGTCTATTTTTAATTAAAATAATAATTATTTTGTTTGAAATAATTATCTTTGTCTTTAATGAATTTTTGTTGTATTTTTAGAAATATTCTTTCTTTTAATATGTATAATTTGAAATTTGTTTTATTATGATTTTTATCAAAAAAAATCATGATTTACGAGTTTAACTAAAGGTTTATGAGAATGTAAATTTTTAGAAATTTTTTAGATGTTTTAGGGTGAAAAGCGGTATTTATATAAATATATATGAAATAAAATGAAAATAATATAAATATTTAATTATTAAATAATAATTATTATTATTATAAAAAAAATAAAAAAGGAAAAGGGGAAGGGGAGTCGGAACCGAAGAAGTCGAAGAATTGATAAATAGTAAGTGAATAGTGAGTGAATAGTAACTTTCAACTTTTTCTCTAGATCTGGAGTGCCTATTGGCTTCTAATCTCAAAACTGAAGGTGTTACTGGATTCAAGACGAAAAATACTACAGTTTTGACTGATTAATTTTTCAAATCAGTCGTTGAATCACCGTAGATCTGAAGTAGAAAATCTCAGAAAAAAGATAAATTCTGAAACTCTTACTTAGAGACCTCTAATTGAAATTCTAACACTGTAGATAGATTCAAGAGTTAGATAAACCTTAAGATATGAAATTTTTCAGCTATCTGACAACTTTTTGTTAGTCGTGAATAGTGATTTCCGGTGAGTGAATAGTATTTTCCGGCGATGAATAATGACCAAGCTCCCGGAGTCATTTTCTAAGTTTTGTTCCCTTCGAACACGTTTTTGAGGTCTAATTGGCCAAATTCAACTTGAAAAAAGTACATTTTTAGGACTATCCAACCAAGAGCCCTACCCTGTGAGTAGATAATTCTTTCTTTGACTTGCCCCATGCTCTTCTTGAACTATAAATGTATTATTGTTTCTTTTTATAAATTATTTATGCTATTATAAGTGTATTAAATGTGTTAAAATATCTGTTATATTTACAAATTGGCACATAGTTCAAGAAGAGTATGGTTTTAGAAATGGATTTTGGAACTCATTGAATATGTGGTTCTAAATGTATTTATCATTATTTGATAAAGTGAATATTATGTGCACGATGCATTGATTTGTAAAGCTATATACTTGTGAAAATGATGCATGTCATATTATAAATGAGATTGAATGGCAAGCGTAAAGTTCATGGCGAGTTGCTTGATAAATATGACAAACGTAAAGGTCATGGCGAGTTGCTTGATAAATATAACAAGCGTAAAGCTCATGGCGAGTTGCTTGATAATTTTACATGTATTTATATGTATTGATGAATATCGGCTGGTTGTATGGCTTGTGACGGTACCGAATAGGGGACGCCCTATTAGCCTGAGTGAGCCAGGGGAGGGCCGCTCCAACCGGGTGACCGTGGTAATCGAGTGACAGTGGTAATGTGAGGGGGCAGGAGGGTGACATACTCACATTCCCTGGTCATTTATTGTGACTAGGGTCGAGGTCACTATGCGTATAGCAAATGAGTTATATTTTCATTGCATCGACCAGATTGCCGAGTGAGGCAGGTGCATTAAAAGTGATTTTATCTCCAAATCTTAATATTTTACTATAACTTATACAGCTGAGCATAACATTTGTTTAATGATCATACCGTGCAGCATATGGTTTTGGATATCTAAATATCCTTTGATTTGAGAATATTTGAAATACGGGTCTCATATGAATGTACTTCTGAACTATATTTTCTATGTGACATATTTTAAAACATAAGTACATCCATATGCTGACTTAAGAGATCATAGAAGGAATTATTTGCTCACTGAGTTGTCAAACTCACTACACGATATTTCCACATTTTTTTCAGATAAGAATATCAGAGTCTGATTCGGCAGATAGGTGATATATTCTCTGGGTCAGTCTACGTTGCTTCCAAGACTCACGGTCTTTGAATTATATTGTGTTTGTATTCTAGAGTGCTCTGAACGCTATAGGCAGGATCCCCATTTCTGCTATACTTTGATGTTTATAGACTTGGTCTGTATATTGTGTATACATGAGAGATCCTATATATATCTGTTCCCATGATAAAGAATTGAATTGTGCATCTTTATGGAGATTATCTGATTGTGAAAAAAATGTTTTTTTTACATAATGTAAATTGGGGGTGTTACACTTTCCGTCTCTTTTTTTTAAATAATAATAAAGGACCAATTAGCAATTTGCTAATTGTTAGAAGAAGTCCTTGCAAATTTTATTATTTATATTTTGACCCCTAAACTTTTACAAAATTACAATTTGACCTAAAAAATATTAATAATTTTTTATTTTCATCCTTAAAACATTTCAATTACATCTTTACTCCTTTATTTCTTTTATTAATCCATATATAAAGAAAATTACTAATTTTTTTAGGGATGTTACACAGAGTAGGCTACATTGGTTATTCTTCTTTCCAATCTCCTTTTAATTAGTATATTCTATCTTTAAATTAGTTACATCTAGTTCTTTGTATAAAAAAAATTTTCTTAGTGTTTCTAAATTTTTTAGAGATAACAATGTATTTTTTTGAGTTTCAAACCAAATTTTGTCTTATTAAATCTCAAGGCACCAAGGGGGATACTTCTTCAATGGTTGTCAGAAATGGTCTCTATTTGCTTTGTGATCTCATGTTAAATTCAAAGTGAATAGGAGAAAAACAATAGAATAAAATGTAGTCACCTTATTAGAGGCCTATACTAGTCTTTGATATTTATAGAAAGGATTACAGACAAGACAATAATTATAAATATAAATAATCTATAATTTAAATCCTAATCATTTCCCAAATCAAGGGATGCGACTATCCCCAAATCAAGGGATATGATGACATCTAATTACTCCCTTAATAAAAGGACATTATGATAAATATCTACTATTTAAAAACCCCTTCTCAAGATGAAGCATATTCAGGCTTCAACTTGTTACAAATTAAACCTAATTAAAATCAATCTCAAGCAAAAGGGACTCAAGAAAGTAGTCAACTCCTCTAATGATAATTTTTCTAGCATCATGATGGCTTTTTGGACAAAATGTAGCCTAAGAGATGACCTGGAATAAATAACACAGGTCTAAAATGGCTAGAACACTTAAAAAGTTACTACATGCCAGTATAGAACATCATCATAGAGGCCAAATGAGAGAATAATGCTGGTTTTATGCATAGCAATTAGAGCAGTTGGAGTGGAAAAGCACTGCCAACATGATGCATATCAAGAAAAGCTATTGGAAAGACACAAAACAGGAAAAGCGACTAGAATAAGGCATAGCCATCATGTTTGGATAATTAAGGCAAGCAAAAAATGAACCAAGCAAAAGAAAAAGCATGTCATGCCCCAATTTAATGAAACGTTAATTATACAATAAACAGATAACTTTACCCTTATATATAATTGAATACAGCTTCACATTGTCACATATTCGAAAAATATCATACGTTACAAGTTTCCAGTATAACTAATTATACATGCCCATGCTACACTTAACAATATTACAACGGAAACAAAGATCCTGCCTGTGGCGTTCAAAGCATACTCTAGATTACAATGACATAACATTTAAACATTTCGAGCCTTGGAAACAATGAAGGCTCACCCAAATAATATAACACCTAGCTGATCACGTATCTATAGGGCCAACCTCTGTATCTTTATCTAAAAAATGTAGAAATATCGTGTAGTGAGTTTGACAACCCAGTGAGCAGATAATACCTCCTATGACCTCTCATATCAACATATGGATGTACTCATTAGTTAAAATTTATCATATCAAAATTTATAGTTCAGAAGTACATCCATATGGGACCCGTATTTTTAAATATTCTCAGTTCAAATCAATTCAAATATCTGTGATATGCATTTAAAACATTTCTTATAAAAATCTTAGGAGGACCCTGTCACAACCCCAAGTTAGGAGTACGTAACCGGCACGGGTTTTGAGAATCATCTCATCCCGTAAGCCTCTAAAATGATACATATAAATAAATTTCTCACAAATGGTAATAACATAAATATTATGCAAATGGAAGCTGTGATCCTGCCTATGATATATAGAGCAACTCTAGAGTGTAAAATACAGCATAAGCCAAAAGCTGGGAGTCTTGAAAATAAAACAGGTTTACCCATAAAATGTGTCGCCTAACTGACCAGCTATCTGTAAAAGACTGACCAAAATATGTATTCTTATTTGAAAAATGTAGAAATATCGTGTAGTGAGTTTGACAGCTCAGTGAGCAGGTAATTCTTACCATAATGGAAACAGGACAAGCAGGGCACGAGTTTTTCCTTTACAAGTAAAAATTAAATGCAAGAAAAAAAATGAATGCCATATGCATCATATGTTTAAAAGATCAATAACAAGATAGTTTCAGTATTAAGAGACATAAATATCAATGTTACGATATGAAATAAATTTAGAGATTTTCATAAATTGAAGAAAACTCTCTATATCAGAACCATAGCAATTTCTTAAGCATGCAATAAATAGAGTGTTCACTTACAAGTAAAAATTAAATGCAAGAAAAAAAATGAATGCCATATGCATCATATGTTTAAAAGATCAATAACAAGATAGTTTCAGTATTAAGAGACATAAATATCAATGTTACAATATGAAATAAATTTAGAGATTTTCATAAATTGAAGAAAACTCTCTATATCAGAACCATAGCAATTTCTTAAGCATGCAATAAATAGAGTGTTCACCACCAATCAGGCCAAAAGCCTATCATCCATTAGACAAAAGTCCGCACAATCATCCATCGAGCAAAAAGCCGCACAATAATTCATCAGGCAAAAGCCAACACAATAATCCATAGGCAAAAAGTCTGCACAATAATCCATCAGGCAAAAGCCCGCACAATCATCCATCAGGCAAAAAGCCCACACAATCATCCATCAGGCAAAAAGCCCGTACAATAATCCATCAGGCAAAAAGCCCGCACAATAATCTATGAGGCAAAAGCCCTCACAATAATCCATCAGGCAAAAGCCTGCACAATCATCCATCAAGCAAAAAGCCCGCACAATAATCCATCAGGCAAAAAGCTCGCACAATAATCCATCAGGCAAAAAGCTTGCACAATAATCCATAAGGCAAAAGCCCACACAATCATCCATCAAGCAAAAAGCCTGCACAATCATCCATTAGGTAAAAAGTCTGCACAATCATCCATCAGGCATAAGCCCGCACAATTAGTCAAGCAAAAGTCCATTACATAAAACTCGAGCTACTAAATTGCAATGTGTTCCATTTAGATGCCTTCGTATAGATACAATTCAATAAATAAATAACAAGAAATGCAAGAGATAAACAAAAAGGTCATATCCCTTCCAGAAAATCATATACTCACTGATCAACAATAACCACAACGACATCAACTTAACTTACACATTTGTATCCAAAGATGCACACATGCGCCTAATAAAATCATTTATCAATTCATATAAAATATCAACATCACCATAACCCAACACAGTTTTTGAGTAATCTCAATCAGTATAGTTTGATATTAATAGAGAACTAAAATATAAATAATACTTGTCCTGCATTTCTAAAGTTTATACTATGAGTCATGTTTTGAAATACATGATCGTAATTTCATAGAAATAAGTTTCACATTAATAGTAATGTCTCATGTGGATATATCAAATGAATAGTTAAAAATAATGTTATAGTAAGTATTATCTACTCACCTGGTAAGGGCTCCAGGTTGGACAGCCCCAAAATATACTTTTCCAATTCGATTTTGATCAAATAGATCTCAAAAATGTGTCTAGAGGGTTTAAAAACCTAAGAAATGACCCTGGAAGCTTGGTCAACGCTAACACTGTTCACGGCACGGAAAATACTGTTCACACATGGCCGAAATCACTATTCATGCAGAAATACTGTTCGGACACTGTTCACACACTATTTATAGTTACTGTTCACCGAAGTAAATTTTGCAAAATTAAAGCACCAAATCATATTGTTTGACTGTAAAATTCATCATACAACCAATACTCTACATTCTTAACAAAACCCTTAAATTAAAAACTTGAAAAACCATAAAAAAATATAGCATTTTAGAAAAAATACCTATAAGTTACTATTCACGATTTTTCGGCGAAATTTCGGTGACTTTCCGACGAAATTGATCGGTGGGTTTTGAAGCTCTCATCGCCACGAGTCTAACGGTACCTCCAGTATCTCAATTAGATGTCTAGAATGAGAGAAATCTTAGAGAGAAGTTGAGAAGTTAGAGAGAGAAAGAAAATTTTTCTTCTCCCTGCGCTGCACACTCTTCCCGACTCCTCTGCTTCTCTCTTTTTTATAATAATAATTATTATTATTTAATAATTATATAATAGAATTTTATTTTATATATATTCATATAAATTCTGTTTTCCATCCTAAAACATCTCAAAAATTTCTAAAAATTTAGATTCTCATAAAACTTTAGTTGAATTCTTAAATCATGATTTTTCTTGATAACAATCTCAATAAAACAAATCACAAAATAAATCTCTTTATACATATTAAAAGAAAGAATATTTCTAAAAATAAAACAAAAATGTATTAAAGGCTAATATAATTATTTTAGGCAAAAAAAATTATTTTAATCAATAATATATTTACTTATAACAAAATATTATTATTTAAAAATTACGGGATATTACAGACCCCATATCAGAACTACTATATCAGAGTTCAACCCCTTCCGTACTTTGTTGGTGTAGGATTTGCCTATACTTAGCATCTTAGCCAATGTTTGCCCTACCACCATTCAAGAGGACATGCGAAGGGACTCTAATATGAGCAATTTCCCAAGCACAAAGTAAGGGAAGGCAAATCACATCTCATATGGCATCTTGCCCATATAGGAGTCATCCCGCTCTTCATCACATATCATATTCCGTGTGTTGGCCCTCACACAAGGCTAGCACCACCCCTGCTAGCTGAGATATCAAGGTGCACCAGTGCTAATGTCACATGTTGTTAGCAGACAGTGTTTCTAATAAGATTCCTCTACAAAGTTATCATATGCACATATTCTATAATATCCAAAACAGAAATTTCAAAAAAATTCAAAAATCTCAATTTCAATACAACTCATCTGTCATAATTTACTTATTCAGGGCTTGTCACATATGCAAGCTCTTTCTCAAGGCACTCATACTCATATCACCATTCAATCAAAAGTACATGTGAAATTAGCTATACCATGAGTTCAGAAATCCAGTTTCAAAACTATACTCTTCTTGAACTATATTTTAAATTGTAAGCAATTTCAGATCATTCTAATGCATTTCAAAAACATATAAAAGTATAAATATCTCATAAACATAATCATATGCATGTTTAAAGAACAAGAAGAATATAGGGCAAGCTATAGGAAGAATCATCTACTCACAAAATTAGGGTACCAAGTTGGACAACCCCAAAATCTACGTTTCTGATCCAAATTTAGCAAAATAAATCCCAAAATGGAGTTCAGAAGGTCCAAACACCTCAAAAATGACTCCAGATTTGAAAATTTTGGCCTCTGGGAGCTCGGTCAATACAGGTCAACGCAAACAGGGTGCTGGATCACGCGCTGCATGCGCCACTAGGGGAGCTATGTAACATCCCGTAATTTTTTAGACATTTTCCTTAGAAATTCTTCACCTTACATATATGCATAGAAATGTTCTAATATTAATGGAATAGGTAAAGAAAGAAAACCTAAGAGGAAATATTAGAAATAAACATGTTAAAGAAAGGTGAAATTCTTAGGTAAAGAAAGATAAATTTTTGTGAAGTAAGTAAAGGTCTTAAAATTTCAAGAAGATCGGATTAGGGTAATTTTTTCTTAATTTAAGAGCAAAAGTTACTAAGTTTAGTATCTCCACCCGTAATTGGGCTTTAACCTATAGACACTTCATATAGAGTTTTTTCTACTTCACATGAATTTTTAGCAAACCAATAGGATAGCCCAAGGAAGAAATAAAACATAGACTTGGACTAGGATATAGAAATTGAACCGGTAGCCCAAAAATCATGAAAATGTGACCAAGCCCATTATGAAAGGTAGAATTTTAACCAAAGTAAGGAAAATGGGCAAGAATGAGCCCAAACCCAAGAGGAAAAATAAAAATAAAAATAAAATTAAAGTGATGAAATATTGGTGTAATCAAGATTAAGTGACATGGCATTAAGACAAAAATTTAGCAAGTGGTGTGATTCTACATTCATCATTTTGGCAAGTGGCATAATAATACAAGGCTTTAGGACAAAAACATCTATATCCTACATTCATAACTTTAACAAGTGGGTAATAATACATAGCATTATGACAAAACATCATTATCCTACACAAATAATTTTAGTTAAGTAAGGAAAATTCAAGGGTTAGAAATTTGCCACTTAAAAAGGCAAATCTATCATACTTGATTAAAACAAAAGAAAAAGGAAATGAATCCCTAAATCAAAGGGATCTTGCCCCATATCTTAAGAACATATCATCATAATTTTCAAAATACAAATCTCCTTTTTCTATGCATATCTTGACTAAGGAAGAGGAAGACAAGAACATAAGTTGTTTGTTTTCCAAAAATTCAACAAAGTGTATCCTAATTGTGATAAGGTAGACCCATGATCATGAAAGGTGAATTATTTGGTGGTCTATATAAGAAAACCCACCCTTACAACATTAGAATTTCGTCCAAGTGAGGGAGAGCAAAAATAGAAGCAAGGTAGTGTGAGGAAAGGAGAGGAAGAAAGGAAGAAAGAGGATGGAGAAGTTTAGGGGACTAAGTGCTCCAGGTAAGTTTAACAATATTTCTTTTTGAAGAAAACCTTTGAAACTCATAATATTTATATGAGATTTTGATTTTAGAACTTTGATGATTGGTCATGGATGTTGCTATATCATGTTACATATTGATCTTGCATGTGATGTATGTTTGAATACTTAGGTTGGTGTAGATAGTTCTGCATGGGTATGGCTATGGTTGACAGAATTTTAAGTTTCGGTATTTTAATTTCTGGGAACAATCTATAAGGAATTAAAATAAATGGTTAATATAAGAATTAAAGATATATGTGTCACGGATTTTTACCCACTGAAATCATTCCATTTGGAGTCCATATGAGGTAGCTATGGTCTGATTAGTAGTCAAAGGTCATAAAATGAATCATTAGGGAAGAATATGTTAGGATAGCTTCGGTAATTTAATTTCTGGGAATTATTGGTAGGGAATTAAAATAAATGGTTAACATAAGAATTAAAGATATGTGTGTCATGGATTTTTAGCCACTGGACTCATTCAATTTGAAGTCCACATGTGGTAGATATGGTCCGATTAGTAAGCCAAAGTCAGAAAATGGTTCATCAGGGAAGATTATGTTAGGACAGCTGTTGTATTTTAATTTCTGGGAATTATCTGTATGGAATTAAAATAAATAGTTAACATGAAAGTTATATATCTATGTCTCATGGAAATATACCCACTGGAATTATACAATTTGGAGTTCATATGAGGTAGATATGATCCGATTAGTAAGCAGAGGTCAGAAAATGTTTATTCAGGGAAGAGTATGTTATTAATGCTTTAGTTTTTGAATTTTTGGGAATATGCTGTAGGGAATTAAAATAGCGCGCCAACATAACAATTATAGATATATGGCTCATGGACTTTTATCAACTGGAATAACTCAATTTGGAGTTCCAATTTGGGAGATATGGTCTAATTAGTCAGTAAAGGTCAAAACCTATCCGAGAGGAACTATCATGTACTTTGATGGAGTAATATCACCTTCGTTTCTTAATTTTTCGCTACAATGTTCAACATAATAGTTTTAGATAATTGTTTTATCTTGAAATGGACACCAAGATCACCTACAGCAGAGTTAAATTGAGGGAGTTATGCTCTGATTAATAAGAGAAGGTTAGATAGGATGAAAACCTGCATCAATAAAAATAAAGGAATAAAATTAGTATTTAAAAAAGAAGATGAATCTTAATAAATGACTAGTATAGCCATAGCCATTGCCATTGTATGAACTTCTTACCATCTTAAGTGTGAAATTTTGACATGGACATATTTTATAAAGTGATATTTGAAATGGTTATGTTCATGGCATGATTACCAATGATTTATGGTAATAGTTATATTTTGATGAACATACTTGTTATTGAAAGCATATTTTTGGCTAACATTGTGAAAAGAAAAGAAATGAGCACAGTCACATGGCAATCCGTGTGGTGCACCAGTAGGGGACGCCCTACCAATGGTTATGATCATGATAATGAGAAAAGAAAGAGAAAGTGGGCCATGTCGGACGGAGCGAGAAAAGCCCGTACCGGAGAGTAGAGGATACTCACCCTGACCGGGGTAGCTTGAAATGAGAATAAGTTGATGGCCATCATATGATATTTTGAAAATAGTTAATCCTGTCATACATATCATTACAGTATGATTCTTATGTGCATAGATATAATGCATTCATGTGACCAAAGATATTTTCTGTAGTTTATACAGCTGAACATGACGTGATGAGCTTTACTAATGATAATTTATTGTTGAACTTACTGGGATTTAATTCTCACTATATTTCCATATCATGTTCAGAAAATTATTTATGCAGCTTTTGTTTCTAAGGCTCTGACTTTTAGTGCACATTGGATCGAGTTACTTTATGTTGGGCAGATTTCAGAATCAAATAAGATGTTTGTGGTCGAGTTGGCTCAGATCCCGGTGAAGGTGCAACCACCCGCACCTGTATCTCCGGAATTGGTCAACCAAAATAAACAAGATGTAAATATCTATTTGTTTGATATGTTATACATCTGTTTTGATTAATGACATGTATGTGAACTCAATATTGTAAAATAATAAAGGAAAAAAAAAGAGGTTGTTACAAGCTGTGGGTGGGCGTCACTCACCGAGAGAGTTTCAGCACGTGGGGGCGCATGCAGTGGTGGATGGTCCTGAAATTTGAGATCCTAAGGTTTCGACACCTTCTGAATCGATTTACAGTGTTAGTTTTTGCGTTTGAGAACCACAGATAGGAGTTTCGGATATTATTTTTTTATGCAATTTTTCGACCAATTTCCGGCCAATTCTCCAAAAACTAATCAGATGGATTTGTATAACTCTTTGTCCTGAGTCCGTTGGCGGTGGTGGTGTCGAAATTCGAGGTCCGGAAGCATAGAAATCTTAGAGAGAAGTTTGAGAGTTTTGGTAGAGAAAATTCTGAGGAGAAAGAGAGTAAATTCTAGATTTTTCCTCCTTTGAGTGGTTGAAGCTCTTTAAATATCCCGAGGGACCTTTCTGCAAAAATTTAATTTTAGAGGGAGGTCCTTGCTAATTTTCCTTATTTACATTTTAATCCCAAAACTTTTAAGAAATTGCATTTTGGCCCCGAAATGTAAATTCTCATATTTTCTTTATAATTCTTTAACCCATGTAGTAAATAAACATATTTTCAATGATTCTTATCTCCAATTTTAAATTTCTCTCTTTTATTACAGATTTTCTTTAATTAGAATTTTTTTAAATTTACGGTTATTACAAAGCACTACGAACAGAAACCAAGAAGTGAAAAATAGTAATTGGGTAGGAACTTGTGGCACTAACAGCACTGACGATACTGGCCAGACATTCTCTAGCAGTGGTGGGTTGTCCAATTTTTGGGTTTTGAATAGAACCCATGCCTTTTGCAAGTAGAAACAGTCTTCGCATGTGTTGAAATGATGAAAAGCCTACTATGACGTTTTGCTAATTTTTTTTATATAACAGAAAGAGAAATGGCTTTGAGTGTAATTCTCACACTTTTGCCAGTGTGACCCTTTTTTTGTCCTTCATACTCTAGTTGGAAAGAAGCCCAACTAGGAGGGACTATGGAATTTTTCTTATTTTTCTCAAGGCTGTGATACCATGTTAAATTTAGAGAGAATAGAATAAAAACAAGAGAACAAAATGTAGTCACCTTATATAAGGTATACATTAATACTTGATATTTATAGGAAGAATTACAAACAAGACATTAATTATAAATATAAATGATTCATAATTCAAATCCTAATTATTCCCTAAAATCAAGGGATCTGACTATCCCCAAATCAAGGGATATGATTACATCTATTTACTCTCTTTGTAAAAGGATATTATGATAAATATATACTATTTCAACATCTCAAGCTATCTCCCTTTTATTTTTCTTTTGTCTCATGTACCAACTCAAATTCATAATTAATTTTGCTAGTAGCTTTGTTTCTTCAAAGTGTAATTCATTTTCTTTGTGGCATTCAAGATTAGGCAACCTTTTTCTTTCAATTGTGAATCATATATTACAATCTTGTTGGGTACCAATATTCAATAAAAATAATGCTCTTTTTTTTAATCAGATTGTTGTCTAGGGAAATCTCATAAGTTTCCATCCATTGACTCTTCCATTAAATATGCTAAACCTCTACAATTGGTGTTTTATGATATGTAAGGACCTTTACTATTTCCATCTGAGCAAGGATATTGTCACGCCCCTACTTCTAAAGGCATGTGAAAAACATACTTTACAGATAAATCTTTACTAAAATAGGTATAATACAAGTGTTCATTATAAAAATAGATACAGATAGATTCTCTCATGTAAACACAATATACAGATTAAGTTTATAAATATTAGAGTAACAACAGAAGTAAGGATCATGCCTGTGGCGTTTAGAGTATACTCTAGAGTACAAGTACAATATAAATCAAAATCTATGAGCCCTGGAAACAAAATAGGCTCACCAAATAATATATTGCCTAATTGATCACCTATCTGAAGAGAAATGACCAAACTTTGTATTTTTATCTGCAAAATGTAGAAATATCGTATAGTGAGTTTGACAACTCAGTGATCAGATAACACCTCCTATGACCTCTTAGGTCAACATATGGATGTACTCATATTTTAAAATTTATCACGTAGAAAATTACAGTTCGGAAGTACATCTATATAGAACTCATATTTCAAATATTCCCAAATCAAAGGATATTTAAATATCCAAAACCATATACTGTACTGTATGATCATTAAACAAATGTTATTATGCATCAAAATATTTCACATGAAATATTAGGAGGATCCCATATTAGAACCACCATATCAGAGTTCAAGTCTTTTCGCACTTTAGTGGTGTAGGATTTGTCTAAACTCAATATCCCAACTAAGATTTGCCCTACTACCATTCAAGAGAACATGCGAAGTGACTTTAATATGGGCATCTCCCAAACACACAGCAAGGGAAGGCAAATCACATATCATATAGTTGGCATCTTGCCCAAATAGGAGGCATCCCGCTCTCCTTCACATATCATATCCTGTGTGTTGGCCGTCACACGAGACTAGCACCACCCTTACTAGTTGAGGTATCAAGGTGCACAAGGGTTAATATCACCTGTTGTTAGCAAACATTGTTTTTAATAGGATTCCTCCACAAAAATTATATATTGCACATATGTCATATCGTTTAAAACAGAGATTTTAGTATAAATTCAAAATTTTTAGTCTTAGTAAAAATTCCTCTATCAGAAACTTCCCAATTAGGGTAATCACATGTACATGCCCTTTTTCAAAGCAATCCTATAACTTAACATATCAATGCCACGTACACAAAATATTTTATTTACCATATAATGAGAAATACATTTAAAATCACATATTCAATAAGTTCAAAAATACATTTTCAAAACCATACTCTTCTTGAACTATATACTAGATTGTAAACAATTCAAGTAATTTAATCCATTTCAGAGACATATAAAAGTATAAATAATTTGTAAACAGAATCAATTATACATTTAAAGTTCAAGAAGAGCATAGGGTAAGTCATAGAAAGAATTATCTACTCACAGGGTAAGGCTCTAAGTTGGACATCCTTAAAATATACTTTTTCAATTCAAATTTGACAAAACAGACTTCAAAATCAAGTCTGGAGAGTCCAAAAACTTAAAAAATAACTCCGAAATCGCAAAATTTAGCCTCTAGGAGCTTGGACAACTGATGTATACTATTCACCACCAGAATGACTATTCATACCAGCTAGATTTACTATTCATAATATATAAAAAGTTGTCAGATGGCTAAAAAATTTCATATCCTAAGGTTTATCTATCTTCTGAATCTATCTACTGTGTCAGATTTTCAATTTGAAATATCTAAATAAGAGTTTCAAAATTTATCTTTTTCTAAGATTTTCTACTTCCAATCTGTGGTCGACTTGAAAAATTATTCAGCTAATATCATAGTATTTTTCGTCCTAAATCCAGTAGTACCCTTAGTTTTAAGATTAGAGGCTCGAAAGTACTTCAAATCTAAAGAGAAAATGGAGGAGAGAGAAAGTTAATATTTACTATTCATTCTCCTCGAAAATATTTTCGTCTTTCTTTTTTTAAATATTGATGGAGGGACCATTCTGTAAATATTTAATTTTTGAGGGAGGTCCTTGCAAATTTCATTATTTATATTTTAACCCCTAAACTTTTAGAAAATTACAATTTGACCCCTAAAATATTAATAAGTTTTCATTTTCATCTTTAAAACCTTACAATTACATCCCTACTCTAATTTTCTTTAAATAATCCATACATAAATGAAAATTACTAAATTCTTAGGGTTGTTATAGATATCATTATTTCATTAATTTCATAGATGCTTATTTTAGGTATTCTTGGATTTACCCTATTAAACACAAGTTAGAAGCTTTTTCTGTCTTTATTCAATTTCATAAATGGCTGAATTCAAACTGGTAATAAACAGGTTTATTTACAAAATAATAAGGTTGCCAAGTACTGGCCATGCTTTCAAGCATTATCTTTCCATGAATGGGATCTCTCATAGATTCAGTTGTCCTTATGCCCATAAATAGAATAAGATAACAAAAATGAAGCATAAGCATATTATTGAGATGGGCTTCACCTTATTGGCCACTTCTTCTTTATCCTTTTCTTGCCAGGATGCTACCTTTCAAATTTTTTTTTTCTTATCAATAGGTTGCCCACTCCATTGCTTAATCATAAAACTCCTTTAGAAATGTTATTTCACTCCAAACCTAATTACAACTCTCTCAAGGTTTTTGGTTGTGCATACTTTCCATATATTAGACCTTACAATTCTTACAAATTAGTAGTTAGGTCTCTCAAATGTGTCTTTCTAGGCTATAGCATTGATCATAAAGGCTATCTTTGTCTTAGTCCAACTTCTGGTGAAATTTATGTTTCCAAAGATGTAGTTTTTGAGGAATCTTCTTTTCCTTTCTAACTCTAGTCTATTTATCACTGTTCTTCTTCTTCTTCTATGCATTTACAACTTCAACTAGCATTCTTATTTTACCTTCTCTTATTATTACTTAGAATGCACCATGTGATAATAATACTGTATGTAATAATTTTGAGAATGCTGCTACTACAGGTATAGTTTCTATTACTTTGCCTGCTGCACAGATTCAACAAAGAAGTAGCAATGAGTTATCATCTACATCTCAATCATAGGATTGTATGATTAGAAGAATTAAATCTAGTATTTTTAAGCCAAAAATATACATGGCTTTGTTTAACCCAACTTCTATCACAAAACTATTGTCTACTCCTTAATGGAAGGATGCCATAGAAAAGGAGCAACAAGCCTTAGAAAAGTATTAAACATGTGTGCTAGTTGATTGATATACATCAATTAAATATTTTTAAGAACAAGCATACACTATTGTCATCAAATAATAAAAATAACATTTTTATAGGCAAGTATAGAGAGTCAATCCCATGTTACTAATTATTGTACCCAATTTAATCCTAATCTCAATTAAATATATTAAAAACTGATTTTCCTGGAAAATCAAAAGTAAAATAAAAATTGCAAAGATTGAAAAAAGCAAATTTAAGAAAGCATTTCATTAAAGCTCTAGAGATTTCGATTTTACCATAATTAATCC
Organism: Gleditsia sinensis; assembly: GCA_037074535.1. Classification (NCBI taxonomy): domain Eukaryota; kingdom Viridiplantae; phylum Streptophyta; class Magnoliopsida; order Fabales; family Fabaceae; genus Gleditsia; species Gleditsia sinensis. The sequence continues at coordinate 63,560,495 of CM073466.1, forward strand.
TCCTCAAATTACCAATCTTTTCAACTTGAAAATTATAATTTAATTAACAGTCAAGTTGCCTTAATTTATCCAATTGTCTTTCCAAGGTCAAGCAAAAATACCTTTAAATACTAACTCACTATATCCCTATGTAAATTAAAATATCTAAATATTCATTAAAATTAATGGCACTCAATTAAAGCTTGCACATGCTATGCAAGTGTATCCCTATCTTACATATAATCTATTGCTACCCACACAATGAACTACAAAACAAATTCAGCTCCTGGTATTGTTATAATTAACAAATCATCTAATTAGTAGCCAATTAATTAGAAGTATCAAGAACAAAGTAGTAGCTCAATTAAGAAAAATAACTCTCTAATCAAATTGATTGAAAAATTCAAAGATTCATAATTAGGCTACATCATAGCACTAAAAAAATGAAATTAGTTCATCACTATGAAATAAAACATCTTGAAATAAAAATAAAACATGGGTTCAACAAAAAGAGATGAAATGGGAAAATTAAGGGATGGAATTGGAGCTTAGATCCATAAACTAGGTTGCCAAATCTTCTTCTCCATGCTAGTGACCTCTCTTACTTTGTTCTGCCTCTCCAAATTAATCTTTTGATAGCCTGAGGTCCCCTTTTTAAAGTTATAGAAGACCATTCAATTTAATTCAAATTCTAAAAAAATTGAATTATTGTCCTAGAATTGTGATTTAGTTACGATCATCTGGGTTTTCCTGTTTTGGCATTGCAGCATTGAAAATCAAGCCTCATAATGCTGCGACTTCTAGAATTCAATCTATGATTCTAGAAAATGCTAGCATAACAACACTAGGACTTACCGCCATGACGTTGACTCTTTTTCATAATTTTTTATCATTATTCTTTAATTTCTCCAAACTTAATCAATTCTTCAATTTCTTTTGATCTGCCAAAGTAAAATAAAAATTGCAAAGATAGTAGAAAGCAAATTTAACTTAGAAGAAAGCAGTTGATTAAGGCTCTAGTAATTCTCATTTCACCATAGTTAATCCCCCTAGAATTACCAATCTTTTTAACCTTAAAGTTATAATTCTAGTTACCAGTTGAGATACTGTAACAACTTTTTTTTTCTTTATTATTATACAATATTGAGTTCACATACACGTCATTAATCAAAACGTACATGCAACATATCAAACACAGAGATATTTACATCTTGTTTATTTTGGTTGACCAATTCCGGAGATACAGGTGCGGGTGGTTGCACCTTCACCGGGATCTGTACCAACTCGCCCACAAACATTTTATTTAGGATCTGCCCATCATAGAATAACTCGATCCAACGTGCACTAAAAGCAAGAGCTATAGAAAATCTGTATAACTAATTTTCTGAACATGATATGGAAATATAGTGAGAATTAAATCTCAGTAAGTTCAACAATAAATCATCATCAATATAGCTCATCACGTCATGTTCAGCTGTATAAACTACAGAAAATATCTTTGGTCACATGAATGCATTACATCTATGCACATAAGAATCATACAGTAATGATATGTATGATAGGATTAACTATTTTCAGAATATCATATGATGACTATCAATTTATTCTCATATCAAGCTACCCCGGTCAGGGTGAGTATTTTCTACTCTCCGGTACGGGCTTTTCTCGCTCTGTCCAACATGGCCCACTTTCTCTTTCTTTTCTCATTAACATGATCATAACCGTTGATAGGGCGTCCCCTACTGGTGCACCACACGGATTGCCATGTGACCGTGCTCATTTCTTTTCTTTTCACAATGATAGCCAAAAATAAGTATGTTCATCAAAATATAACTATTACAATAAATCATCCATGAACATAACCATTTCAAATATCACTTTATAAAATATTTTCATGTCAAAATTTCACACTTAAGATGGTAAGAAGTTCATACAATGGCAACGGCTATGGCATGTACTAGTCATTTATTATTTTCATTTATAAGATTCGTCTTCTTTTTTAAATATTAATTTCATCTCTTCATTTTCTTTATGCTTGGCCTTTAGTCAATTTCTTCTTTTTTATATCATTTCTAACACATGCTCTTACAAATTTATAGAGCATTTTCCTCCAATTTGATTTCTACTATTACCCTATAGTTAAAGAGGTTCATCTAGGGTAGAAACAAATGTTGAAAATAGGCTTCACCAGCTTCCAACACGGTCTGATCATGTTCTAAGACATGGCCATACTTTAAAAATACTTCAAATGTACTCAAAAACAGCCTCGAACACGGCTAACCAGTGCTTGAAGCACCCAGAACATGGCCTGACCGTGTTCTGTGACCTTTTCTCACTAATCAGAGCATAACTCCCTCATTTTAACTCCAATTGAGGTGATCTTGGTGTCTATGGAAAGCTAAAACAATTATCTAAAACGATTATGTTAATCATATCAGAAAAACAGTAATAAATCTTGGTGTTATTACTCCCTTAAATTCAATATTATTTCTTAAATTCAATATTATTTCTTCTCGAGTAGGTTCTAACCTTTACTTACTAATCTGACTATATCTCCCACATAAGAATTCCAAATTAAGTGATTCCAGTGGATACACATCCATGACACATAAATATATAATTCATATGTTAACCATTTATTTTAATTCCTTATAGAAAGATCCCAGAAATTAAAACACCGAAGCTATCCTAACATATTCTTCCCTGATTAACCATTTTCTGACCTTTGTTTACTAATCGGAACATATCTACCTCATATGAACTCTAAATTGAATGATTTCAGTGGCTAAATATCCGTGACACATATATATATAATTCATATGTTAACCATTTATTTTAATTCCTTATATATTGTTTCCAGAAATTAAAACACCGAAGCTATCCTAACATATTCTTCCCTGATTAACCATTTTCTGACCTTTGTTTACTAATCGGAACATATCTACCTCATATGAACTCTAAATTGAATGATTCCAGTGGCTAAAAATCCGTGACACATATATCTATAATTCATATGTTAACTATTTATTTTATTTCCCTATAGATTGTTCCCAGAAATTAAAACACCGAAACTAAAAATTCTGCCACCCATAGCCATAACCATGCAGAACTATCTACACCAACCTAAGTATTCAAACATACATCACATGCAAGATAAATATGTAACATGATATAACAACATCCATGACCAATCATCAAAGTTCTAAGATCAAAATCTCATATAAATATTATAAGTTTCAAAAGTTTTCTTCAAAAAGAAATATTGTTAAACTTACCTGGAGCACTTAGCCCCTTAGACTTCTCCTTCCTCTTTCTTCCTTTCTTCCTCTCCTTTCCTCACTCTAACTTGCTTATATTTTTCTTCTCCCTCACTTGGACGAAATTCTAATGTTGTAAGGGTGGGTTTTCTTATATAGACCACCAAATAATTCACCTTTCATGATCATGGGTCTACCTTATCACAATTAGGATACACTTTGTTGAATTTTTGGAAAACAAACAACTTATGTTCTTGTCTTCCTCTTCTTTAGTCAAGATATGCATAGGAAAAGGAGATTTGTATTTTGAAAATTATGATGATATGTTCTTAAGATAAGGGACAAGATCCCTTTGATTTAGGGATTCATTTCCATTTTCTTTTGTCTTAAACAAGTATGATAGGTTTGCCTTTTTAGGTGGCAAATTTCTAGCCCTTGAATCTCCATTATTTGGTTGATATTATTTGTGTGGGATAGGAATGTTTTGTCCTAATGCCATGTATTATCATACCACTTGCTAAAATTAAGAGTGTAGGATATAGATGTTTTTTTTCTAAAGCCTTGTATTATCATGCCACTTGCCAAAATTATGAATGTAGAATCACACCACTTGCTAAATTTTTGTCTTAATGCCATGTAACCTAATCTTTATTATTATTACATTATTATATCATCACCTAATTTATTTTATTTTATTTTTCCTCTTGGATTTGGGCTTATTCCTACCCATTATGGGCTTATTCCTACCCATTTTCTTTGCTTTGGATAAAATTCTACCTTTCTTGGAGGGCTTAGTCACATTTTCATAATTTTTGGACTATTGGTCCAATTACTATATCCTAGTCCAAGTCTATGTTTTATTTCTTGGTTAGGTTATCCAATGGGCTTACTAGAAACTTATGTGAAGTGAAAAAACTCTATATGAAGTGTCCATAGGTAAAAGTCCAATTTATGGGTGGAGATACTAAACTTAGTAACTTTTACTCTTAAATTAGGAAAAATTACCCTAATCCAATCTTCTTGAAATTTTAAGACCTTTATTTACTTCACAAAAATTTATCTTCCTTACCTAAGAATTTCACCTTTCTTTAGTATATTTATTTCTAATTTTTCCTCTTAGGTTTTCTTTCTTTACCTATTTCATTAATGTTAGAACATTTCTATGCATATATGTAAGGTGAAGAATTTATAAGGAAAATATTTAAAAATTACGGGATGTTACAGATACCATAAATTATCCACTAACCCTTCCCGAGGTTTAAAAAAATATCTTTAGATACTAATCCACTGTATCCCTAGGCAAATTAAAATATGTAAAGATTCATTAAGATTAATGGTACTCAATTGTTACTACACATACCATAAATGTATCCCTACCTCATGCAATTCATGGTTACTGACACAATGAACTAGACACATGATTCACCTCTTGGAATCATTGTAATTAGAAAATCATCTAATTAGTGGCCAATTAACTAAAATCATTAAGAACAATTTAGTAACTCAATTAAGAAAAATAACTCTTTAATTAAATTGATTGAAAAATTTAAATGTTCATAATTTGGTTACATCGTAGCTCTTAAAAAATAAATCTAGTTCATGACTAAAAATATAATCATCTAAAAATAAAACGAAATAGCCATGGTCAACATAAAGAGATGAAAAGAGAAATTAATGATGGAGTTGGAACTCTAGTAAGCTTCTCTCAACTGGCCTTGTTTATCCTTTTTGAAATATTATGTAAATCAATTTAAGGAGGATTTGAAGTTGTTTTTATTATTCATCTTCTGTATATTATAACAAGTTTTTTGTAATAACCCTCAACTAATAAAACCTTTGAAGGTAAAGTATAAATCATTTGAAACAAAGAAAGTTGAGAACAATGTAAAATTTTAGAGCGTTTTCGACCTTTTCTTCTGACCTTTCGTCACTCATATAATCATAACTCTCTCATATGAAATCTAAATTAAGTAATTCCAATTTCTAATGAAAGATAAGACATATATCTACAACTTTGATGTTGGGAACTTTTGCAAATTCCGTGAATATCATAGTGAGACGAGGCAAAAACCGAAGTGTAGTGTGGTCTGGACCTTTGCTCACTATTTTATGTATAACTCCTTCATATGAACTCCAAATTAGGTGATTCAAGTGGCTATGGAAATCTAAGAGAAAGGGATACAACTTTCATGTTGGACATTTTGTCAAATTCGGTGAAATGGAGTTTGCCGCGGTGAGAATGATGCGATATTTTTCCCGAGAGCATGAGTTTTCTGATTTCGCATCTCGCCGCGGCGAAAATCGCGGCTCGCCGCGGCGAGATTCGTCTGATAGCTTTTTTTTGCGGACCCCCCCCCTTTTTTCTTCATTTCTCTTTCATCTGAACCCTAACTCTCTCTCTCTAAAATTTTCTTCAAACTTCTCTCTAAGATATCTCATCATCCGGACGTCCGATTTGAGCAAGTAAGGTATCGTTGGACTCGTGGGAAGAAGAGCTACAAATCCCACCGATCAATTTCACCGGAAAGTCGCCGGAAGGTCGCCAGAAAATCGCATGAATAGTACCTCCAAAGGTAAAACTCCGTTTAATCGCGTTTTAGGCTTCGTTTTATCGAATTTCTTTCCATAGATAGTCTTAGAATTAGTTTCTATACAGAATATAGGATTTTAGTTTTCGGCATGAATAATGTTCCGGCGAGTGAATAGTGTTTTCCGGCGTGAATAGTGACTATTAGAGTTTTCTAATTTTCATGTTATGGCTATGTTTTCTAGGTTGTTGAGCCATCACGAGGTGAAATTCTCGTTGTTGGACTCCTAGTAAGGTGAGTGGGTTTTTCATACTATAGCGCATATTTTAGGAATTTGATTTATAACTCTCTCGTATGATTTTAACTAGTTGGAATGTATGTTAAATTGTTTTACCGCTTTGAAAACCAATATGTTCCAACCATGTTAGAAATTGTAAATTTCAATCCTAGTTGAACCCTAGGTATGCAGGGCAAGCATCTAGACTATTAATTCTCCATTTGAGCTAGATTTATAGAAATGCGAACTTAGTCATAGAAATGAACTAAGTTAGCCATGAAGTGATTTGATGCATGATAAGCATCTATGTAACGTCTACGGACGATCTATGTTTAAAAAGGGAAAATTTATGATTATAAAGGTCTCCATGGGAATTCATGGATGAGATATATTTTAGAACGGAATTTTATGCATGAAAAGAGCTAGATGGAGAATTATAGCATTATTGTAAAGTTATTGAAATGTTTTACTTTAAACTCTTTGAATAGCATATTTCAAATGTTTTCTATTGGAGGGACCCTTTTAGATCACTGTTAGCTAACCGCAGGTAGTGCTAGCCCTGGTGCACCATGATTATGTTAAGGCTTCGGCCTAGGATACTGTGACGGGCATATGACTGCCTAAGACACAAGGATTTAGGGTAGACTTATGTCTATGCCTACAGTGATTGCCATACCCATTGCTATGTGCTTGGGAACCCATTATTATGTGCTTGAGAAATTTAGGGTAGACTTATGTCTATGCCTACAGTGATTGCCATACCCATTGCTATGTGCTTGGGGAAAATTTAGGGTGGACTTATGTCTACGCCTACAGTGATTGCCATACCCATTGCTATGTGCTTGGGGAAGATGATAGATCTGCTAGGAAAGACCTCCAATAAACTAGTGCATTTTTCTTAAAGATTAAATATTTCTAAAATACCTCATTCATCATTGTTATTGTATAAGTATCTTCATTTATTACTTACCATGCATAATTGATTTGCTTACAGTTATTGATTTAATCATGTTTTATCATTTGAACTGTTTAGCATTCTTTCAATAAATTACAGTTAAATGTTTAATGTTTTCTATACTTTGATTTCAATTATTTAATTCATAGTGAAACACTCGTGCTTAGTTTGCCCTGTTTCTGTTATAGTATGATTTATCCATTCACTGAGATGTGGTAATCTCACCCCTCTTCTGTTTTCTCCCCACAGATAGTCAAAGAAACACTGATCCAGCTACAGCTCCATAGGAGGCTAACTATAGCATTGGTGAGCCCCAGTTTGGGCAAGACTCCATTGTAATGGTTGTATAGTTTAAGTTTATGTCTAGTGTATCTCCATGAACATACAGGCAGGATCCTCGCTTCTTGTGTTGTTTGAAAAATGGTTTTAAGTTTTGCAACAATGTTTGTACTATGAGGCCATGGGCCAAGTTGAATCAAGGATGTTGGATTCATAAGATATATATATATATATATATATATATATATATATACAGTATTTTCTGATATTGGATGTGGCGTATGTGGCTAGTTATATTTATTATGTACTGGATTGTGTGCTGAATGGTTGTGCATGCTATGTGTTAGGCTTACGGTTAGGGGGAAACCCTTATGCCGTGCCGGTCATGTGTTCCATCATTTGGGGCCGTGACAAAGTTGGTATCAGAGTTAGGTTTCCCTGTGTTCATGGAGTAACGGACCTTTAGGTAGGACTTTGAGTATGGGTATGAATCCGGACATGCTTATACTCACGGTGCTGCTAAAGGGGTTCGATAGGATGTTGTCTTTTTGTTTAAGTAAGTCAGTTTATAGTATGCTATGTTGGCATGGTTAAGTGATGGTTGGGCTATCTCTATTTTGTAGCGAGATGCCACCAAGAACGAGATCAAAGGTTAGGCAACCCGCGGTTCAAGAGAAGATGGCTGAAGAGTCTGCTCAGTCCACAGTACCCGTGCCTAGAGGCCGAGGTAGAGGTCGTGGCAGAGGCCGACCTAGAGCCAGTGCAAGAGACAGTGGCAGGGGTGTAAGGGCTGCTGAAGCAGCCGAACAAGCTGAGTTAACCAGTGAGCAAGCTGAGACTCCCAGGACGGGGGAAATGTCTTCTCACCCCCGGGATGATGTGATAGCCCAGATGCTGGTAACCATGCAGGGTATGCAGCGAGCAATAGAGAATCTAGCCGAGAGAAAGGATGGGCAAGATAGAAGGGATCCACAACAGCCCGAAACTGCTACCTCCGTTCCAGAACCAGTTAGGTCCGTGGAGCGGTAGGTGAGACCAGCTGAGAGGGAAGTGGAACTATCTGAATTCCTGAAGCTGAAACCGCCAATCTTCAAGGGGTTGTTGGCTAGTGAAGATCCCCAGGAGTTTATAGAGGGTACTGAGAAGATCTGCGAGGTTCTTAAGTGTTCAGAGATCCGCTCAATAGAGTTGGCATCTTTCCAGTTGTCTGGTATAGCGCAGGTATGGTTCAAGACCCTGATGCGCGGAAGGGGAGCTACAGCGCCACCTTTGAGATGGCCAGAGTTCAAGGAAGTCTTCATGGAGAGGTTTGTGCCTCAGAGTATACGAGATGCAAAGTGTCAGGAATTTGTGGAATTGAAGCAGACTCCCGGTATGTCAGTCACGGAGTATGACTACCGCTTCACACAGCTGATGCCGTATGCACCGCACATGGTCCCTACTGAAAGGGACATGATCAAGAAATTTATTCAGGGGTTGATGCCAGCATTGTTTAAATCAGTGGCACCCCAGATGAAGCAGTTTCCTAACTATGCAGAGGCTGTGGACTATGCAAGAATGATGGAGACTAGACATTTGGCCGATGTCGAGAGTGCTAAGCTAAGAAAGAGGGATAGGGACGGGAGCTCCAAAGGAGGGCAAAGTTCTCATTCCCAAGGAACCCGATTCCAAGGCCAGCAGCGCCCAGCACCACAGAATGTTGGGAACCCCAACTAGAGACCAGATGCAAGTGGTAGGCTAGGTCTTAGCCAGGGAAACACCAGGTATCCAGGTCAACAAGGACCAAGACCCATTCAGCAGAACAGGCCACGATGCCCTATCTGTGGCAACCATCACTTGGGTCAGTGCCGCAGGGAGATGATTGTTTGCTATCATTGCAACCAACCTGGACACATGAAGAGGGACTGTCCCCAGTTGTATGGCTCAAGCCAAGGGCCAACTCGACCGGCTTTACTACCAACCCCAGTAGCAGCTCAGCCTATAAGGACTATACCGGGCCAAGCAAGTAGCAGAGGTACTGGTAGAGGGATGATGGGCCGAGGTCAAAACCAAGTAGGCCGAGGTGAACCGAGGATTTTTGCTCTTACCAGGCAGGATGCACAAGCTTCAAATGCGGTCATGACAGGTACTCTTTCGGTTTGCCTACATGAATCATATGTTTTGTTTGACCCTGGGTCTACATATTCCTATGTCTTCCCTAGTTTTGTTAAGAGTTTGGGTAAAGATCCGATTAGGATGGATGCCCCTTTCTTTGTAACCACCCCGGTTGGTGATTATTTGCCAGTAGAGCATGTATGCAAGTCATGTAAAGTGACAGTGGGTGATAGGGAGACATCTGTTGATTTGATCATCCTAGACATGATCGATTTTGATGTAATCCTAGGAATGGATTGGTTGGCAGCATGCTATGCTACCTTGGATTGCTATGAGAAGGCAATCAAGTTCAACTTTCCAAGTGAAGTTCCTTTCCGGTTCCAGTGTGATCGAAGTAAAGCTCCAAGTAACCTAATTTCAGTCTTGGGTGCTCAGAAGATGTTGAAGAAGGGATGCCAGGGATACTTGGCATATGTTAGAGATGTGGATGGGAAGGTACCGGATGTAGACAAGATGGCAGTGGTACGAGAATTCCTAGATGTCTTCTCAGAAGAGTTGCCAGGATTACCTCCTGAACGGGAGATAGAGTTTGGTATCGACCTTATTCCAGAGGCTCGACCAATTTCTATACCGCCTTACAGGATGACACCCACAGAGCTTAAGGAGCTAAAGAGTCAGTTGCAGGATTTGTTGGATAAGGGCTTCATCAGGCCGAGTACTTCTCCATGGGGTGCTCCGGTCCTTTTTGTGAAGAAGAAAGACGGGTCTTTGCGACTTTGCATTGACTATCGGCAACTGAATAAGCTAACAGTGCGCAATAATTACCCTTTGCCCAGGATTGATGACTTGTTCGATCAACTTCAAGGAGCGAAATGTTTCTCCAAGATTGATCTAAGGTCAGGGTATCATCAGTTGAAGATTAGGAAGGAGGATATTTCCAAGACAGCTTTTAGGACCCGTTATGGTCATTATGAGTTTTTAGTTATGTCTTTTGGACTAACTAATGCACCAGCTGCTTTTATGGACTTGATGAACAGGGTGTTCAAGCCATTCTTAGATCAGTTTGTCATTGTGTTTATTGATGACATCTTGGTTTATTCTAAAGACCATGAGGAGCATGAACAGCACCTACGGGTCATCCTACAGATTTTGAGGGATCAGCAGTTGTATGCCAAGCTCTCTAAGTGTGAGTTCTGGTTGGACAGCGTTATATTTCTGGGGCATGTAGTCACGAAGGACGGCATTCAAGTAGACCCCGAGAAGGTAGAGGCAGTACAGCAGTGGCCTCGCCCAGTTAGTGTGACAGAGATCCGAAGTTTCTTGGGTCTAGCAGGGTATTACCGGAGGTTCATCAAGGATTTCTCTAGAATTGCTGCTCCTTTGACCAGATTAACCAGGAAGGGAGTTAAGTTTGAGTGGTCGGATGTATGCGAAGAAAGTTTCCAGACCTTGAAGAAATGCCTAACCACAACCCCAGTTCTAACTATCCCAACGGGCACTGGAGGATACTCAGTATACTGTGACGCCTCAAGGGTGGGCTTGGGTTGTGTGTTAATGCAGAATGGGCATGTTGTAGCCTATGCATCTAGGCAGCTCAGGAAGTACGAACAGAACTATCCTACACATGATCTGGAAATGGCGGCAATGGTCTTTGCCTTGAAGATTTGGAGGCACTATCTCTATGGTGAACCTTGTGAGATTTACACGGACCACAAGAGTCTCAAGTACATCTTTCAACAAAGGGATCTAAACTTGAGACAGAGGAGGTGGATGGAGTTGGTGAAGGACTATGACTGCACTATCTTGTACCATCCAGGCAAGGCCAATGTAGTAGCAGATGCTTTGAGCAGAAAGTCAATGGGGAGTCTAGCCCATATCACCCTACTCCGGAGGCCGTTAGTAAGGGATATTCATCGGCTAGAAGGTGAGGGGATGCGCTTTGAAGTGAAGGAGCCAGGGGTGTTGTTAGCCCACATGCAGCTACACTCTCCACTGGTTGAGCAGATTAAGGCAGATCAGGACAAGGATGCTAACCTGTCCAAGCTCAAGGATGAAGCTAGGAATAATCAGACTTTTGAATTCAGCGTGGATGCTGAAGGAGTGTTAAGATATGGGAAGCGCTTGTGTGTACCCGATGTGGATCGCTTGAGGAAGCAGATTTTGGAAGAGGCACATCAATCAGCCTATACTATCCACCCAAGAACGAATAAGATGTACAGTGACCTCAAGGACTTGTATTGGTGGAATGGGATGAAGAAGGATGTAGCAAACTTTGTGGCTCAATGCTTGGTTTGTCAGCAGGTGAAAGCTGAACACCAGAAGCCTGCCGGTTTGTACCAGCAGATTGAGATACCGGAGTGGAAGTGGGAAATGATTACTATGGACTTCGTTACAGGGTTACCGAGGACCCCTAAGGGTTATGACTCAGTATGGGTGATAGTGGATCGAATGACCAAGTCATCCCACTTCTTACCAGTGAAGACTACCTTTAATGTGGCTCAGTATGCAAGTCTGTATCTGAGTGAGATCGTCAGATTGCATGGAGTCCCTGTATCCATCATATCTGATCGAGGTCCACAGTTTACAGCAAGGTTTTGGAAAGCTTTTCAAGAAGCTTTGGGAACAAGGTTGGATCTAAGCACCGCTTTTCATCCCCAAACAGATGGCCAGTCAGAACGCACGATTCAGATTCTGGAGGATATGCTTAGAGCATGTATATTGGATTTTGGTGGCAGTTGGGAAGGATACCTGCCATTAGCTGAGTTTGCATACAATAACAGTTATCAAGCTAGTATTCAGATGGCACCTTTTGAAGCTCTTTATGGGAGAAGATGCCGATCTCCCGTTGGATGGTTTGAAGTTGGAGAAGCCAAGCTGCTAGGGCCAGACTTGGTGCAAGATGCCATAGAGAAGGTTAAGCTGATAAGGGAACGGCTTTTAACTGCACAAAGTCGTCAGAAGTCTTATGTGGACCATAGGCGTCGGGAGTTGGAGTTTTCTCTAGGCGATCACGTGTTCCTCAGAGTTTCACCCATGAAGGGAATCATGCGGTTTGGTAAGAAAGGGAAGTTAAGCCCGAGGTATATTGGACCTTTTGAAATTCTGGATAGGGTAGGAGCAGTGGCATACCGCCTAGCCCTACCACCTGGATTGAGCGAAGTGCATCCAGTCTTTCATGTCTCGATGTTGAGAAAGTATCTACCCGACCCATCTCATGTGATTCAACCGCAGGAAATCCTTTTGGATGACAAGTTGGCCTACGAAGAGAAACCCGTGGCCATTGTTGATAGACAAGTGAAAAAGTTGAGGTCTAAGGATATCCCTACAGTGAAGGTGATCTGGCAGAATCATTCCAAAGAGGAAGCTACGTGGGAAGTAGAGGACGTCATGAGAGAGAAGTATCCACAGCTGTTCCAAGAGTAGTTTTATGTTTTTTTTTTATGTTGTTGGTTCTTGTAAAATTCGGGGACCAAATTTTTATAAGGAGGGGAGAATGTAATAACTCTCAACTAATAAAACCTTTGAAGGTAAAGTATAAATCATTTGAAACAAAGAAAGTTGAGAACAATGTAAAATTTTAGAGCGTTTTCGACCTTTTCTTCTGACCTTTCGTCACTCATATAATCATACATCTCTCATATGAAATCAAAATTAAGTAATTCCAATTTCTAATGAAAGATAAGACATATATCTACAACTTTGATGTTGGGAACTTTTGCAAATTCCGTGAATATCATAGTGAGACGAGGCAAAAACCGAAGTGTAGTGTGGTCTGGACCTTTGCTCACTATTTTATGTATAACTCCTTCATATGAACTCCAAATTAGGTGATTCAAGTGGCTATGGAAAACTAAGAGAAAGGGATACAACTTTTATGTTGGACATTTTGTCAAATTCGGTGAAATGGAGTTCGCCGAGGCGAGAATAAGTTCGCCGCGGCGAGAATGATGCGGTATTTTTCCCGAGAGCATGAGTTTTCTGATTTCGCATCTCGCCGCGGCGAAAATCGCGGCTCGCCGCGGCGAGATTCGTCTGATAGCTTTTTTTTGCGGACCCCCCCCCCTTTTCCTTCATTTCTCTTTCATCTGAACCCTAACTCTCTCTCTCTAAAATTTTCTTCAAACTTCTCTCTAAGATATCTCATCATCCGGACGTCCGATTTGAGCAAGTAAGGTATCGTTGGACTCGTGGGAAGAAGAGCTACAAATCCCACCAATCAATTTCGCTGGAAATTCACCGGAAGGTCGCCGAAAAATTGCGTGAATAGTACCTCCAAAGGTAAAACTCCGTTTAATCGCGTTTTAGGCTTCGTTTTACCGAATTTCTTTCCATAGATAGTCTTAGAATTAGTTTCTATACAGAATATAGGATTTTAGGTTTCGGCATGAATAGTGTTTCGGCGAGTGAATAGTGTTTTCCGGCGTGAATAGTGACTTTTAGAGTTTTCTAATTTTCATGTTATGGCTATGTTTTCTAGGTTGTTGAGTCATCACGAGGTGAAATTCTCGTTGTTGGACTCCTAGTAAGGTGAGTGGATTTTTCATACTATAGCGCATATTTTAGGAATTTGATTTATAACTCTCTCGTATGATTTTAACTAGTTGGAATGTATGTTAAATTGTTTTACCGCTTTGAAAACCAATATGTTCCAACCATGTTAGAAATTGTAAATTTCAATCCTAGTTGAACCCTAGGTATGCAGGGCAAGCATCTAGACTATTAATTCTCCATTTGAGCTAGATTTATAGAAATGCGAACTTAGTCATAGAAATGAACTAAGTTAGCCATGAAGTGATTTGATGCATGATAAGCATCTATGTAACGTCTACGGACGATCTATGTTTAAAAAGGGAAAATTTATGATTATAAAGGTCTCCATGGGAATTCATGGATGAGATATATTTTAGAACGGAATTTTATGCATGAAAAGAGCTAGATGGAGAATTATAGCATTATTGTAAAGTTATTGAAATGTTTTACTTTAAACTCTTTGAATAGCATATTTCAAATGTTTTCTATTGGAGGGACCCTTTTAGATCACTGTTAGCTAGCCGCAGGTAGTGCTAGCCCTGGTGCACCATGATTATGTTAAGGCTTCGGCCTAGGATACTGTGACGGGCATATGACTGCCTAAGACACAAGGATTTAGGGTAGACTTATGTCTATGCCTACAGTGATTGCCATACCCATTGCTATGTGCTTGGGAACCCATTATTATGTGCTTGAGAAATTTAGGGTAGACTTATGTCTATGCCTACAGTGATTGCCATACCCATTGCTATGTGCTTGGGGAAAATTTAGGGTGGACTTATGTCTACGCCTACAGTGATTGCCATACCCATTGCTATGTGCTTGGGGAAGATGATAGATCTGCTAGGAAAGACCTCCAATAAACTAGTGCATTTTTCTTAAAGATTAAATATTTCTAAAATACCTCATTCATCATTGTTATTGTATAAGTATCTTCATTTATTACTTACCATGCATAATTGATTTGCTTACAGTTATTGATTTAATCATGTTTTATCATTTGAACTGTTTAGCATTCTTTCAATAAATTACAGTTAAATGTTTAATGTTTTCTATACTTTGATTTCAATTATTTAATTCATAGTGAAACACTCGTGCTTAGTTTGCCCTGTTTCTGTTATAGTATGATTTATCCATTCACTGAAATGTGGTAATCTCACCCCTCTTCTGTTTTCTCCCCATAGATAGTCAAAGAAACACTGATCCAGCTACAGCTCCATAGGAGGCTAACTATAGCATTGGTGAGCCTCTGTTTGGGCAAGACTCCATTGTAATGGTTGTATAGTTTAAGTTTATGTCTAGTGTATCTCCATGAACATACAGGCAGGATCCTCGCTTCTTGTGTTGTTTGAAAAATGGTTTTAAGTTTTGCAACAATGTTTGTACTATGAGGCCATGGGCCAAGTTGAATCAAGGATGTTGGATTCATAAGATATATATATATATATATATATATATATATATATATATATATATATATATATATATATATATACAGTATTTTCTGATATTGGATGTGGCGTATGTGGCCAGTTATATTTATTATGTACTGGATTGTGTGCTGAATGGTTGTGCATGCTATGTGTTAGGCTTACGGCTAGGGGGAAACCCTTGTGCCGTGCCGGTCATGTGTTCCATCATTTGGGGCCGTGACATTTTTGGGTTTTGATCTTTTTCTACTATTTTGTATATATGAACTCTGAGCTTAATACTCAATGTTGCATAGGGACGATGATGATGGTGCTGTTGAATTAAATCTGCCCAAACCTAACCAAATCTGACCAAACTCACATAAACTTGAAGGGCTCGAATCAGTAAACTCAGTGGTCGGGTTCGGTCTGCATTTTTGTGACCCAACGAGTGGTCAAGCGAGTTGGATTTCGGTCTCAATCCGACCGAACCCATCTTATGCACAGCCCTAATTGTAATACATGGATGATATTACTTGTTTTTAGAGGGCCTATCACTATGATTTATGTATTTGTTTCTTAAAAAAGTTGGTTAATGACTCATTTAAGTTAATAAGTTAAACATATAGACCAAGTGGGAGAATGCAACAATTTGCATATTGAAGACCCATTATTCAGATTAATGGTCCAACATTTAAAAATTGAATGAGCATTATTCTACAAATTGAATGGTCATGAAAAGCCATTATTTGGTAGTAACTCTTCTATTATTGTTGTTGATGGTAGAAAAACTATATAAGGAGATTTTAATTCCTAAGCCTTCCTCTTTTTGCTGCCAACGAATCTTACACCATTTTAAACCATTGCTAAATATTTTTATTTAGTGATGATTTCTCTAAAAATTATCACTAAGTAACTACGGTTAAAAACTATTGTTATTTTGTGTTTTAGTGATAATTTTTCTAACTGTTGTTAAAATTCTATCAATAAACCGCCAATTTGTTTTTAGTGCTAGCTAATACTAGCGTTCTATGTTCTAACTACATAGCAAAAAATGGTTTTATGTTCGTGAGAGCATTAATTAACTTTTGGCCAGATGTGTATAATGGGTGCTTACATATAGAAGTTAATAAAAGTTCCAGATTTATAATGAAGAAAATTAGTATTCCCTTTATATTTTATAACTCAACCAAAGCTAATGTAATTTTTTCAAAGTAATAGAAAATAATTGTTTTCATTTACTTTATTATCAAAGGCTTTTTTAACTGGACTTTGCAATATTTAAGTATTTTTGGAGTTTTACTGTCAGTTGGAAAGCATAAAAAGGATTAGTCTCAGTCAAACTTCTCTTCTTCTTCTTTTTTCCTTTTAATTTGCTTGGGAGAAAAATAACTAATTGACTAAATTCATGTATTGATTTCTCCTTTCTCTCGAACGTTTGAAACTGTGTATCGTAGCTCTGATTTCAATTTTTTGGCTCTTGTACAGCGCTGCATATATCATCTCTCTTTCTTTTCCCCCATTTCATGGTGGATTTAATTATTTATTGATACTGAATTTCACTGTTTCCTTCCATATTTGGCGCACACACTTTCCTTCCATATGACGCATATTCTAATTGGAAGGGGGGGGTGTTCAGATCAATTTCTTTTCTATAGTTATTAATTAATGAAAAAAAATGCAAATAATTAAGAAGTGCTATTCTTTTTTTGTTGCGCACCCCAATATTTGAAAGTGACTGCTAATTGCTCCAAAATGGGACCAGAAACCTTGTTTTTTATCTTGCTGGTCTTCTGTACTTTGAGAAACTTCTGGATCAAATCTTTGTTCCATTTTGAAGGACCAAACAAGTTTTCTGTAAGAAGGAAGTCCTCTTCTTTAAGTTTTTCCCATTACTGTTGACTGAAAGTAGTGTTGTATTTTTTTTGGAGTATCCATGAATGACTTAGAGAAGGGAAGGGTGTATTTGGGTCATTTCAAATGGAATATGAGCAGGTTAATGATTTTTCTTAGACGATTTTTCTTGAAATTCAGAATTTCTTGGAAAAAAGCAGGTAAATAATTGAGCATTTCAATGCTCGTTTAAAAGCAAAATGATTTAAAACACAAGTGTTAAAACTATCTAAAGCATAGTATGTGCTTGCTCTTTTAAAACCAATGCACTTGCTAGTTCATTTCTAACATAAATTCTTTAAACAAAATACAAGATTTAAAATACTTTAAAATCTAAAGGCGTACTTGCTTGTTTAAAACCAGTAACATAAGGACCATGCAGAGATATAAGCGCATATTAATTAAGGAACTAAATTGTTAAAAGTTAATTAAACATGCATCCCTCTATTGAAGGCACCAACAAACCTGCCTTTTCTTCCCCACTATTCTCTCTCAAAGGCTGGATGGGTTATTGTTCTGAATGTGATTCTGGAATTCTGAGAAAAAACTCTGCTGCAATTCTCACATTATGTTTCTTATGTTTGTTTTAATTTATTAATTAAATTTTAATATTAACTATGTATCATTTTTTTATGATGATTTGTCACAAAATAATCAATTTAAATTTCTTGTTAATTTAAACATTAATTACATTAACTAAAATGAATGAAACATCTTAATAATTTAAATAAAATAATAAAATGACAATTTATTTTTAATTAAATTTATTTTATCAATAAAAAAAAAATAAGCATACATATGCGCGGCAATCTTTCCCGCAGTTTAATTCATAAAACTAAAAACGACAACAATTCTAAAACTCCACTGCAATTCTCACTGTATGTTTCTATTTATTAATTAAATTTAAATATTAACTATGTGCCATTTTTTTATAATGATTTTTCACAAAATAATCCATTTATATATCTTTTTAATTTAAATATTAATTAAATTAACTTAAATAAATTAAGCATCTTACTGCTTTAAATAAAATGATCATTTATTTTAATTAAATTTCTGCTATTAATAAAAAAAATTAATTCAATTAAAGAAAGCATATATATAATCAACAATCTTCCCGCGCTTTAATTCAAAAAACTAAAAATAAAAATAATTCTGAAACTCCACTGCAATTTTCACAATATGTTTCAAGTTGTTGATTAAATTTCAATATTAACTATGCGCCACTTTTTTATGATGATTTGTCATAAAATAATCAATTTAAATATCGTGCTAATTTAAAAATGAATTACAATTTTTTCTTTTTGGGAGAAAAGGCATCACCGCCAACATTTTTCAAAAACGTAATCAGCAGCAAGAACATCACAAAACAGGCCTGGGGGTACAGACAACCCCTCGGCCTCAGAGAGTTAGACTTTGCCATGTTGGGCTATACACAGTAAGCAACAGTGTTAATAGAGCGAGGACACCAACAAAAAGTTGTGTTCTGGAACCACAGACATCTACGGGCAATATCCTGTAGAACCACACCTAGGTAAGATAAATTTCCAGCATCCTTGAAACCCATTCGGAAAATTTGGATAGTCAACTTTGCAACAAGTTCCATACCGTGGTAAATAGTCAGAGCTTCCTTGATCTTCACCGAGTTCACCAGCTCAATCTGATTGACCATGACAGCTAATAAAATCCCAGAAGCATCCCTTAGCACACCGCCAACCGCATCCCCACCTGCAGCCAGCATAGCAGCATCAACAGTGAGCTTTGCAAATGGCTCCACGGGATTGTACCACCTTTGGACATCAGTTGCCAGGATCACCAGCAGCCCGGCTTTCCTCATGCAAACAGCACACTTCCTCCCACACCCTTTGACTAGCTTGCGAAGCGTTGAAAGAAGGACGCAGGATAAGATGCAACCTACTCTTATTCCTCCATTCCCAAACCTGGTAGGTGGTCAAGACAAAGCTTTATAACGACCAAGCAGCAAGCATGTCTGCCATTCAATCTATAAAGCACCTATCCACTTGATTTTCGAATTTAGTGCCAAACTCAGAAGAACCCCACATCAACCTGACTTTTGGACAGTTTAGAAAGATGTGCTCAACGGATTCGTCCTGCACTTCGCAAAGCCAGCACCTGCTATTGACATCCATTCCTCTATTTTTCAACGCCAAATTCATGGGGATGATTCCTCTACAAACCCAACACATAACTTATATTTCCTTGGTAAAGGAGCCTTCCAAACCTGCTTCCAAATAAATTGTATTCAGCCAAAACATGGTCCTCAGCTATTAAACCATCTTCATTTTTGGAATATCACGAATCCTAGCATCCTTGTACGCTGTTCTCACCGTAAAAACTGTTGTAATATCAGAGAACAGAGAAGTATGGGCACGTTTGCTTTTTTGTTTTACAAACAGTTTTCTGTTTTATATTGTTTTTAAAACAAAAAAATTTATTTGGTAATTATTTTTTTTATTTT
Source organism: Gleditsia sinensis (assembly GCA_037074535.1). Classification (NCBI taxonomy): domain Eukaryota; kingdom Viridiplantae; phylum Streptophyta; class Magnoliopsida; order Fabales; family Fabaceae; genus Gleditsia; species Gleditsia sinensis. The sequence continues at coordinate 63,580,175 of CM073466.1, forward strand.
TTTACATCCAAGTTCTGAAAATTAATTATTTTTAAAATGAAAAAAAAGTTATTTTTGTTTTTTGTTTTTATTTTCAAAATAAAAAATAATAATTTTCAAAATAGTTTTTTATTTTTGTTCTGTAGAAAAAAATTTCAATTTAGCTTTTAGAAACAATTTTTTTAAAAAAAAAAAAATCAAACAAGTCATATATTTTTGGAGTAAGAATTCAACATCTTCATTCATGACATACGGCACATATATAATACAAACCATGACTAGAGGGAGGTTTACGTAACATTTAACCAAAACAATTTATTAGGTAAGGCTTGACAAACTATTTTAACTACCCGTATGAACCATTACAACCTTACTTCCCCAAAATAAGAACAAACACAAGTTTTCACCTAACTTGACTAACTAGAGATGGTATTATAAAAACAAAAAAAACTATATGTTCTTAAAGTATCTAGAAAAATCTCAATCTCTAACACTCTTCCTTGAGATTTTTCTTCGATACTTCAAGTTTTGCTATAAGAACTTCAAACTTCCCCTTGGAAAGAGCCTTGGTCATGATATTTGCAATCTGATTCTTTAAACTACAGTAAATTAGATTAACTTCCTTTGACTTCTCTGCTTCTCAAACGGCATGATACTTTTACCCTGATGTGTTTGGTTCTTCCATATTATATATGATTCTTTATTATGGCAATTGCTGATTTGTTGTCCACCCAAATGGCAGTAGCTTCATCTTGAAACTGTCCTCACTACAACAAAACCGCGGCATTACGGCGGTTTTTAAGTGGGCATAACGACGGTTTTGACCGTCGTTATGTCCATTAACGACGGTTTTAAAACCGTCGTGGAACTCTAGACATAACGACGGTTTCAGCAACCGTGGGAATAACCGTCGCTATGACTGGCTTAACGACGGTTTTTTAAACCGTCGTTAAACCAGTTTTAACGACGGTTTTTAACCGCAGTTAAAAGTAACGACGGTTTAAAAACCGTCGTTACTTATAATTTTTTTTTAATTTTTGATTAATAAAATTAATTTATTTTTTTATATCAATTTTATTTGTAATTTAAAATATAAAATTTTGTGGCATCTACAATACTAATAATGCTTAAATTTTATTTATATCCACGACCCAAAATTTGAGTTGGGTCCAGACTGAAAAATGTTTGTAATACAAATGAGGAGAGCTGTTGAATTTATAGGCGTACGCGTGGTTTAACGACGGTTGTAAACCGTCGTTAAACCAAAAAAAAACCGTCGCTAAATGGGTTTAACGACGGTTATCAGGAAAACCGTCGTTAAACCACACGAATATCGAACAACGGTTAAAATTCTGAACGTTCGGATTTAACGACGGTTTTATATAAAACCGTCGTTATTTCACGACGGTTATCAGGAAAACAGTCGTTAAACCACACGAATATCGAGCAACGGTTAGAATTTCAAATGTTGGGATTTAACGACGGTTTCTTAAAAACCGTTGTCATTTAACGACGGTTTTATATAAAACCGTCGTGATTTAACGACGGTTTTCTGTAAACCGTCGTGATTTAACGACGGTTTTCTATAAACCGTCGTTAATTACCGAACTTTAACGACGGCTAGGAAACCGTCGTTAAAGTTGGCTTTAGAGACGGTTTTTTGTAACCGTCGTTAAATTTCCGTCGCCATTCCCCGCTTTTCTTGTAGTGCCTACATCAGAAAAAAAAATTTCTAAGCCATATAGCTTGATTTGTTGTAGGTGCAACTAAAATATACTCAACTTCAGTTGAGGATTGGGCCACCACTTCCTATTTCTTTGAGTTCCATGAGAAAGCACCACTCCCAAATGAGAAAACATAGCCAGAGTACTCTTGGAATCATCTAAGCTGCTTGCCCATTCACTATCTTCATATTCTTGCAATTTTCCACTTTCATTTTCAAAAAAACTTAACCTATAGTCAGCAGTACCTTTTATGTATCTTAATACTCTTTTTGCTGCACCATAATGAGCTTGACTAAGTGAATGCATAAATCTAGAAAGTAGGCTTGCAGCAAACATTATGTCAGGTCTGCTAGCTGAAAGATACAGTAAACTTCCAATTAAGCTTTTATACCCTGAGGCCTCGACCTCATAGTTGGTATCAATATTCTTTGACAACTTCTCATTTAAAACTAGAGGTGTGGCCACTAGTTTACATTTCTCCATATGAAACTTCCTTAACACCTCCAAAGCATATTTTCTTTGAGAAATAAAAATTCCTACATCTAATTGGGGGTTTCCTTTCCAAGAAAATAATTCATTTCCCCCAAATTAGTCCTTTCAAACTCATTCTCCATATCCAGCTTAAATTGCTTTAGAGAGCTTGATTTATTACCTATTACCAGTAAATCATCAACACACAATGATGCAATCAATTGCACTCCACTTCTTGATTTTGTCACATATAAAGTGGCTTCATTTTCACTCCTTTTAAAGCCCTTTTGCAAAAGATAGATGTCTATCCTACTATACCAAGCCCTTGGTGCCTGTTTCAAACCATAAAGTGCTTTATGAAGTTTATAAACTTTATCTTCACTTCCTAGAACCAGAAAACCTTCAGGTTGTTCAACATAGATGTATTTCTCGAGCAAGCCATTTAAGAATATTGATTTAACATCAAAATGATAGATTTTCCAACCCAATTTTGCTGCCAATGCTGCTAGTAGCCTAATAGTATCATGTCTTGTCGCGAGAACAAATATATCTATAAAATCAACTCTATGCTACCAGAAAAGCCCTTTTACCCCTAGCCTTGCTTTTAGTTTATTGACAAAACCATCTGGATTTAGTTTAATTCTATAAACCTATTTAACACTTATTACATTTTTATTTTTTGGTCTATCTACTAACTGTCAAGTTTCATTTTTCTCAATTATATTTATTGATCTCTTTCTGCATAGCAACACTCCATTCTTCTTTAGAAGCATCTTCAACATACTTTGTAGGTTCTAGTGCAACCACATTGCACCTTTCATAAATTTCTTCTAAAGTTCTAGTGCCTTTAATCGAAATTTCTATTTCACTGTCATTATTTTCTTCTTTGTCTTCAAAAAATAGTTATTGGGGGTTATCTTCTCTATTTTGACCCTTATTTGAGGCTTCTAATTCAGAATTTTCTCAATTCCATTTAATAAACTCATTAAACTTCACATTTTTGCTAACAAGAATCTTCCTTGTCCTCAAATTATATATTTTGTAACCTTTGGAGTTACTACTATACCTCACAAAAATGCCAACTTTTGCCTTTTGATCTAAGTTGTCTCTTTTAATTTCTGGAACAAGGGTGTAGCACACATAACCAAATATTTTGATATGCTCTACTGAAGGTTTCACTTCATGCCATGCCTCATAAAGAGTTTTTCCTTTCAAGGCTACGGTGGGCAGCATGTCCAAAAAATATATTAAGGTATTAACTGCCTCAGCCCAAAAATTTTTAGGAAGCCCTTTTTCAAATAGCAAGCACTTGGCCATCTCAATTATTGATCTATTCTTCTTTTCACTCACTCTATTTTGTTGAGGAGTGTAAAGAGCAGTCCATTGTTGTTTAATTTCAACTTATTCACAAAAACTTTTGAATTGTCCAGCCGTATACTTAGTTTCATTACTGGATCTAATTTTTTTAATTTGAAGTCCACTCTCATTTTCAAGCATAACCTTGAACCTTTGAAAAACTACCAATACTTCAAACTTTTGCCTCAAAAAATATACCAAACTCATCCTTGTAAAGTCATTTATAAACAGTAGAAAATATTTGATGTTATTTAAAGAAGTTGTTCTTATTGGACAACACACGTTAGTGTGTATGAGTTGTAATTTTTCAAAGACTCTCTAACTTGCTTTAGTAGGAAATGGCAATTTACTTTGCTTTCCATATTGATACACTTCACACACATTGTCATTTTCTTTAATGGCAAATAAATCTTGCACTACTTCATTTGAGTTTATTTGCTTTAAAGTAAAATAAATGAAATGGCCGAGCCTTTTATGCCATAAGGAAGAGTCATCTACTGCATTAGCTCACACTTGGAATGATCAAATATAGTACATGTCATATCTTCAAAATGCAATGCATAATGCCTTTCAAGCATTTGTCCCACACTTAAAAGACTTTGATTTATCTCGGGCATAAGTAAAGCATCAGAAATAAACTTAATACCTAAGAGAGTTCCAACAGCAACAACACATTTGCCTTTGACATCAACACATTCTCCATTCCTTATCTTAACTTTGGATATATAGGATTTATCAAGTTCCTTGAGGGGTTGTTTGGTTAGAGGGGAGGGGAGGGGAGGGGAGAGATTTTTTAAAATTTCCCTCATTTAGTTTAATATTTTGGAGGGGAGAAAAGGGAATATGAGGAGGCAAAATCCCTCTCCTCCAAAAATGGGGGGTTTTGGAGGGGAGGGAGGTGCTAATTTTTTATTTTCAAAATTGCCCCACTCCCCTTTTTTTTATAAAAAGGAAAAATATAAATAAAATAAAAGAAAATACTTTTTTTAAAAAATAAAAAGATAATAAACCAAACTCCTCAACCAAAAATTTTAATGAAAAAAATTAATATAGAAAAAAAATTATTCTTAATAAAAATAAAATAATAAGAGTATAATGGTCATATTATTTTATTGTCCCTTTCCTCCCTTTACAAACCAAACAAAGAAAATTTATTATCCCTCCCCTCACCTCCCCTCCTCTTAAACTAAACCAAATAAAGAAAAATTATTTTCTCTCTTCATCTCTCCCCTCCCCTCCATTAAAATCCCTCCCTTCCCCTTCCCTCCTCTGAACCAAATAGGCCCTAAAAGAACCAACATCATTTGTCATATGATTTGTGCATTCGCTGTTAATTAGCCAAGCTCCTTTGCTACTTCTTACTGTATAGCAGGAAGCAACAAACAACTGCTCCTTGGTTTCTTGTTGGTGCTCAACAACTTTGGCTTGTTGTCCTCCTGGTGTTGTCTTTGTTGGCCTGCTTTGTTCTTGCAAACCTTCTCCATATGACCAAGTCGATTGTAGGCTCTACATTTGACTCCTGGCCTAAACCAACAATAATTTTCTAAATGATTTTTCTTCTTACATTGAGGGCAAGGAGGATATTTTCATTTCCAGCCTCTTCCTTTACTGTTTTTTTTCTTTTTTTCTTTTTTTCTTTTTCTTTCTTGTCTCCAAATTGCTTCTTTCCTTCGTGACTAGCAATTGATCTTTTTTTCATTTTTCTTGGCAACGAATGCATTTTTTGAAGTGTCTTCAAGTCTAATAGCTCTTCTTTGTTCAGTAGCTTGCAAAGCATTTGTTAGCTCTGAAAGTGAAATTTGAGATCAATCTTTTAAGTCTTCATGAGAGGATATTTTTGTTTCAAACCTCTCAGGCATGCTTACCAAGACTTTTTCCACAATTCTTTGGTTTGTCAACTCCTATCTAAGCATTCTGATTTGGTATACAATAGACCATAATTTGTCTATTTGTCTGAAAAATTCTTGACAAATTATGTGTCCTTCATCCTCAGGGACTCAAACTCCCTCCTTAGATTTATGACTTGCATTTTCTTGTTTTGTCACTTCCATGAAACTCCTCTTTAAGCAGATTCCATGCTTGCTTTATGGTTTCACAGTTCATAATTTTGATTCCAATGCGATCAATCATAACATTTTGAATGAAAAACAAGGCCTTGAACCTTTTTTCATATTCTTCACTATGATGCTTGATCTGAGCAATAGTTGGATTAGGAGGCAAGTGGGTGGCTCTCTGTTTGTCTCCACCACATCCCACAGGTCAAATTCCTTTAAATAATTTATCATCTTGGATGCCCAGGTTGAGTAGTTTTCTCCATTAAATTCTGTAGGAGATGGAGCTAAAAAATTGCTTGAAGCCATAGCCAAGTTTTTCAAGTTTTTGAGATTTTGAGGAAGGAAGCCTTACTTGTTTTTTCACTCACACCCTTACAGCCCCTCAGATCAATTATACTCTAACACCATGTCGTAATATTAGAGAATAGAGAAGTATTATATTTGGAGTGAAAGAATTCATCATCTTCATTCATGACATAGTACAAACCATGACTAGAGGGAGGTTTACTTAATCTTTAACCAAAACAGTTTACTAGGTAAGATTTGACATACTATTTTAACTATCCGTCTGAACCATTTTACTTCCCAAAAATAAGGACAAACACAAGTTTTCACCAAGCTTAACCAACTAGCGATAGTATTATAAAAATAATTAAAAAACGTATATATATTCTTAAAGTATCTAGAAAAATCTCAATCTCTAACAAAATCACCATCAGAGCTGTGCTACCAGGCTCATGAGTCCAAGGGGGCTCTAGTGCTAAGAGGAGTAGCACAACTGGCATTAGCCTCCCGGAAAAAAATCATATTCCGGTTCCAACCCAGATTATTTGGCAGAATCAAGTCACACACCCGAGCTTCCTGATCACCCAAATTTAAACCAATCCCCTATCCCGTAAAAGCATCCCCCATTTTAACCTACGGGTTAAGAGCAATTCTTATATTTTCACAATTTCCAACCCTTACAGAATAAACCCAGTTTTAAAATATCACACCCTGATAGAATACTTCGCCAAACAAGCGAGGGGGAATTGCCCAGCTGAGCGTCTTACTAAAGTAGTTTTCCTTGAGGATAGCGGTTACAAGAGAGTTCGGGTTCTGTATAATGCGCCACCCTTGTTTAGCAAGAAAGGCCGAATTAAAAGTCCTTAGATCACGAAACCCCATAACCCCAAACTCTTCGGATTGCACAACTATTTCCAAGATAACCAGTGTATTTTTGAACAATCTGAACTACTGCCCCACCAAAACTTTTCCATCATGCACGATAAGGAAGTACACAAATTCTGGGGGAGAAGAAAGCATCTCATAGAAAAAGTTGGTTTGGACTGGGCAACTAATTTTATCAGCACCTCTTTTCCAGCTTTTGACAGCAATTTTTCTTTCCTCCCCTGTAGACGTTTCTAGACTCTCCTTTATAGACTGAAAATAATTTTGTTCATTGCGTCCAACAATGGGAGGTAAGTCCAAATATTTGTCATTATATGCCAATCTATCAATGGGGAGAAAAATCATAATTTCCTTTTTTTCTCCTTGAGTGCAATTTGTGATAAAGAAAATAGCTAATCTATCATAATTAACTCTAAAGCCTGAACAATATTGCTCTAGGTTTTAAGAATGAATCGAAACTCAACTACATTAACCATATTTGCTTTGAGAAAAATAAGGCTATAATCAACAATTAAAAATAAATGGGATATTCTCAGGGCTCAACTCCACGCCTTTTGCGCCTTGAATGAAATTCTGGGCCTCCGCATCATGAAGCATAACACTCAAAGTCTCAGCTCAAATAATTAACTGATACAGAGAAAGAGGATCCCTTGTCTCGAGCCTCTGACTCCGAAAAAATCATGTTCTTTCCCATTCAATAACACAATAAAAGACATAGTAGAGATGTCATAATTAATTTCACCCATACCTCGCCGAAATCCATTTTTCTGATCATTGCCTCTAGAAAAAACCACTCTATTCTGCCATATGCCTTAAGCCATAAAGCCATCTCCACCTACCCGTCTATTCTTTAGAGCGTGCAATAGGTCGTAAGCAATACATTTGGCAATTTGACGCAAAGGCGCTCTGATTATTTAGGTAGAAATGTTTTTAATCTATTAGCCTACACCTTGGCAATAATTTTGTAGGAAAATTTGCGCAAAGGCTTATAGGACGAAATTGAGTCATACTCTCCGACTTGCCCATTTTTGGATCAAAACAATTTTTGTGAAATCAATCTTCTCTTCAAATATCCCTCCGTTTAAAAATTCTAGTACACCCTCCGTTACTTCATCCCCCACCACATCCCAATAACTGATAAAACAAGGTTGGAAAACCATCAGCACCTGGGGCTTTTGTAGGACTCCTTTGGAACAAAGCCTGTCTAAGCTCCTCCTTAGTGAAAGCACAAGTAAGCATATTATTCTTCTCCTCATCAATTTTACACTTCACCATGGAAACCACTCTATCAAGTAGACACAGATTTGAGTTAGAATACAAGGTTGAAAAATAATCTACAGCTACCTTTCCCATTCCCTCCACTGCATCATGCTACACACCGTCTGAATCACAAAACTCTAATACAATATTTTTCCTCTTTCTTAGAGTAGCTTTTGAATGGGAAAACCTTGTATTACTGTTGTTAAAGTTAATGGTTAAAAGACAAAGGCCACCCATGTGACTAGTGGAGCAATTACTTTGGCAATAATTTCTTTATTATTGCCAAATTATTGAACACTATATGTGGTTGAAATATTACTGAAATCTGCAACACGTTAGAGCACTAATGACCACATATTGGTCATAGATTACAACTATAAATAGCCATGAGACTTATCTTAGTTCTCAAACTCTCAAGGAATTCTTTCTTCTTCCTCTTATTCTTATAGTGAGAGAAAGACTTGTGGGTTAAAGAGAAGTTTGAGTAAGAGTGTTCTTGAGTGTGTTTGTGAGGTGTGAGTGGTGGGCTATTAAAGTCAAGCTTTGACTCTAAGAGAGTGGTGTAGTTTGGGTTAACCTTATAGGCAATTGGGTGTGAGTGAGGAAAGTCATTGTATTCCTTTTATCATAGTGAAAAATTCTTGCTGCTCTCCGGTCATGGACGTAGGCATATTGCTGAACCACGTTAAATTCCTGTGTCCTACTATTGTCTAATTATTTTTCTTGCACATTTAATTATTCTATGTCGAGGGCCATCCTCAACAACTGTCACCTTCTTTGAGCCATTGGACCTGACCTTTGCTTCCACATAAGTTCCTCTCTCTCCAGGACAGCCTGTAGTTGAGTCATACTCTCTCAAGACTTTTAACTTCCTCCATCACCATCCCTGGATCATGACTAGTAAGAAGTCTATTAATCTCATTCTGCTGCGTTCTTATTTTTGTACCCATGTGACCAAAGCAATTGCGGCTCCAAAGCTAAAGTCCACACTTTTTACTATTTAATTTATCAATTAAATTGGCCATAGAAGACAAACCACTTCCAGAATTCCAACCAACAATTACACCTCGACAATCTTCATGGGTCATCCACATGTGCTCAAAACTGAAAGCCTTTTCCCTTCTATTCCCAAAACTGGTTGCTGCATTTGAGTAACAAAAATCCACCAAAATAGGTACATGGCCTGAAGAACCATAAGGAAGGTAAAAAACTTGTGCATGTTGAAAATGATTCATCCACACCTTGTTCGCCAATGCTTTATCCAATATGATATGTGTGACACAATCATTAGCTCTTTTGTTGCACCAAGTAAGGTCATGAGCCCAACATAGCCTAGATCTTGCAAGTCACAAACATTAATAACTTCACAAAAAAAGGCCTCCATATGAGATTATAGTCTTTGGCATCTACTTTGCTACTCACTAGCATAAAAAATCTCATTAAAATCCCCCAGAACAGACAGGCACGCTGCTCATTTTCTTTTATACCTTCAAACAATGTCACTTCTGATAACGTAGACTTATAACTGGTTCCCCATAAAAACCTGTCATCCTACACTCTTCCTACATCCCTAAATTAAAATGATGTCTGTATGAAATTTTGAAAAAGAAACCAAAGACACATCCAAACCCTCCTCCCATAACATCGTCAACCTCCCTCTTCTCCCTTCACAGGCAACAGAAAACCCACAACCAAAACCTAGCTTCCATTGCAAAACATCCACTTCCCCCATGGTCAATTTAGTTTCACAGAGGAAGACAGTGTTAAGATCTTTTTGTCTGAGAGTTAATCTCGGCTAATGAACCTATTCAAGGAATCACATGCCCCCGACAGTTCCAAGATAACATTTTCATGGCTCCCGGCGGGGCTGCCCAGCAACCACCACCAATTCTGAAAAGTGAAGGTCATCAATACCACCCAGAAACCTTAGCAAGCTTCTGAATAGGTTAAATAGTGCCACCATCCATATTATCTACAGTCAATGTCATTTACCGTACTCCTTTTCTCTCTAGAAATGTTATTCAGTTCAGTGCATTGAGGGACTTTAACCGCCTGAGCCCTTTTTTACCATGTCTTCCTGGTAACTTGCTTCCCACCACTTCGCAGAAGATTCACCGATGGTTTCTACAACCCTCTAAATTATATTAAAAATATATATGGCACATTTTTACACTATAGTTATTTGTCTAAGTGAAAATGTGACCTTACCCTGTGTGAGTTAGTGAGAAGGTGACTCTAAATAAAACGGTGTCTCTGAAATGTCATTTTTATTCTAACTTATATATAATAACCGTGTTTATGAGAAATATAATTATTTTGATCGGAGATATATTGACTTTCACATTTTAATTTATTACATTTATGCAAATTTATTATTTACGCAAGAACCCGTTATTTTTGTATGAGAATTCGTGGCTAGCGAGCCTCGCACTGTAGCAACCATATTATGATGGTGTTCTGTTTTATTTTCTCACAGACAATGGGGCAAAAGTCTCTCTCACAAACTAACTAGATAGTCACCGGTATATACGTGTATATAGTGTATGAAAATAGGGAAATTACAGTAGCAGCTAAATATGGCAGCTAACACCTGAACCAGTAACAAAGTAATAAGCTGAAGAAACAAAAGAGAAATGACAGGAAGGATAGTAAACAGAGTAGCCAATCCTCCGAACTTTGGGCTGGTCCCTCCTAGTATATTTCTTAAGGACAGGGGAGCGATTTCCATGAATACCCCTTTAACATTCACCTTTCTCAAGGTGAAAGGAGAAAAATTGGTCTTCAATGACATCTGGCTCTTCCGAAGTACTGTCACACTTGGGTAGTTGCTGTTATTTAATTAGCACTTCTTGTTTGCCACTTGTGAGAGTATGGACCTGCAGCAACTGTTTCATTTATTCTGACAGATTTGTCGGGAAAGGCTGTAGCTGGGTAGCTGGGCACTTGGAAAATTAGGTGAAGTCTAGCTGTCTCGAGTAGCTGCAGCTACTCGTCCTATCTTTTTCAGGACTTAATAAGGCCCTGAACCAGTTTTTCATTCAATTTTTTGGGTAAGAGCTTGATTTATAGGGCCTAAGTTTTAAATAGCCAACGTCGTGCAAAACATTATGCCCCACCACGGCAGCCTCCTTATCGTTGTAGATTATCTCCTCCGTGCCATCTTGAGAACACGACAAAACACCTCCACCATCTCCATATTTTTAATCCAGCAATTTTGATACATCTATGGAGCCCCTCTCAACACCCTCAGCAAGTCCTTCTCCTCCTTAAAAAAATATTGGTATAGTTTAACCGATCTAGTCTACCTAAAAACCACTAGGTTGCCCCCATATATATTATTCAAAGCTGTTTCCATTGCCCCTTTGTTTATCATCTTACTTGATGTAACCTTTCCCACCAAACTGATCTCACATCCATCAATACCTTCTCTGATATCATCATCATCAAAACCGACCGAGTTAACGTTTTCTCCTCCTTTCAGTCCTTTTGAAGGATTTGCATCCCTTGCAGACTGGTTAGCTTCTTCCTCCATGGCTGTACCGATTCCAATCGAAGAGACCTACCCCACCACAAGGCAATATCAGGTCTCTACCAAGCAGGTAAACAACGCCATCGTCGAGAAACCTAGGGTCACGAAAGGGTCAAAATCCTATTAATTACATTAACTTAAATATATTAAACATCTTACTAATTTAAATAAAATGATAATTTATTTTTATTCAAATTTATTTTATTAATAAAATATTTATTTAATTAAATAAAACATATATATACGCGGCAATTTTCCAGCACTTTTAATCCATAAAATTAAAAATAGAAACAATTTTGATCCCTAAGTGGTCAGAACACGCATGCACGGATGCACATACAAACATGAGAAAGCGGCTTGCACACACAATTCATAAAAATTAATTCGATTAAAAAAAATCGTACACATGAATGGCAATCTTCTCGCACTTTAATTCATAAAACTAAAAGTAAAAACAATTCTGATCGCTAAGCAGTGAGAACAGCACGCGCACACACACAAACGTACATACGTACACGTCACACATACACACACAAATATATATATATACGCACGTACAGATAGATTCACATATATGGGCGCGCACACACACATATGGCTTCCAATATTTGCTTTTATTTTTAATCAAATTGTTCAATTAGAATATCATTTTTTTTCCATAATTTACAGCATTGTTAAACATTTTCCTAAGGTATATTTTTTTTTCTCAAGTTCTCTTTTATATATTTTGTATTTTAAATTTGAATATCTGTGTTGGCTTGAATATTTAAGTATGTTTGATATATGATAGTGATAATCTGGTTTGCTGTGTTTGAATATCTTTTATGTTTATTTTCCTTGGAATTTTAGGCAACCAATTTTTTTTTTAAAAAAATGAATTTCTGTTGTGAGCACTAAGGTGTCATAATATATTAGTTTTTTTAATATATTCAAATAAATGGTTGCAATCTAAATAAAAATATTATTATTTTAATCAAATTCTATTTGTTCTAATTGGTTACCGATTAAATTACAGGTTCGAAGTGAAGTTTTAAGTTGAAATTACTAATTAAAAAGCCCCCTTTTCTTTGTTAGGGTTTCAGCCACCACCCAGCGTCTTTTTTAGAGTTTTTTTTTTTTACTTTAAGTGGCTGTTGACATCCTCCTTTTTTTTTTTTTTACTTCCCTTCTTTGTCCCTTCTTCTCTCTCTTATTCTTCTTTCATTTTTAAATAAATCTTTTAAATTTATTTTTTAAGATAAATTTTAAAATATTTTTTTATTTATCTTCTTTTAAACAGATTTAAGAGTTCTTTTTATTTATTTTTTGTCCCATTCTGAGAGTGAGTATTTTTGCCTTTATGTAATTAGAGTTTAGTAATTTTTTATTTTTATTCATGTATTATGATATTCTAAAAATTTTTACACTAATTCAACAAATAAATATAAGTTATTATCTTGCTACAATATCGATGATAGTAACAATTTTTTATCTCAAAAATTAAGAAATTAATAGTTTTTATTTATTTTTTAATTTAACAAAAACTTATATAGATATTTATTTGTTATTAGATATGAAATTTTTATAATTATTGTAAGTGTTGTTAGAATTTATTTTGAATGAAATATTGTGATTTTATTAAAAAAAATTCTTAATGATTAAAATAATTCTTGCAAATATGAAAAAAAATTAAATTATTTTGTTCGCTAAACAATCGAAATATGCGATGAGAATTTTGCAAGTTGAATTATTGTAGTGTCCTGAAAACAAACCACGTGAAAAGCGTGTTAATTAGCTGGCCAAATGTCGCATTCACGCCAGCTGGCACATGCCAATGCTCATTAATGCCTGCCATGTGCAATGTAGCCAGTACCCAGTAGTATTATGGTAGTTATCATGGGCGTGGAACTTTTAATTGCTCTAAAAAATGTGGTAGCATTCACGAGCATGGTTCCTTTCATTGGTCTCAAAATTCCTGGGCTGTGCTCTGGTTGCTCCTATATATATACATATACACGAGCCGCTCGACTTCTTCATCTTTTATTTCTCATACATTTGAAAGCTTCAAAGAGGTATGCTTGCTTGTTCAAGCTCATATTTTTCCTTCTTGGGCCTCAAACAAGTCAAAAGGACTGTCTTTGAAATCTCTTTCTGGTATTTCCTTTCTAGGTTTTGTGTTTTCTGTTTGACGCTAAACACAGGGTATAGCTACACAAACATGGCAGACGAGAGTACTACAAAGGGTATAGGAGCAACTTGTCTGAAACAAGAGCTGGGTTCTTGTACAAACATGGCAGACGAGAGTACTACAAAGCCATTGTTGAAGAAGCATTATTATGAGAACTGCCCTGGGTGTAAGGTGGATCAAACCAAAGGGGCGAACCGGGGCCTTCCTATTCGGCATCTTTTCAGCATATGGATGGTGGTCTTGTGCACCAGTAAGTATAATATTGAACTATACATTCTTTTTTTATTCATTTGTGTACATCTTGTACGTTTCATTAATTTCCAATGGGTCAATTTTGAGTGCCAAGTTAGCTTATACTAGCATTCTAGTCCTAACTATTACTCTATAGCAAAAAACTGATTTTTATGTCACGAGAGCATTTATCTATTGGCCATACGTTTTGTGCTGTAGAATAGCACAGAAAGGGGGTGCTTACGTCATATAGATGTTACAGACTTATATGATTAAGTGAGTGTCACCTATTTATTAAATATTAATTTTATTAAAGTATATTTTTCTTTTTCTGAAGTTTATTTTGTAAAGATTTTTAACATGTTCAGAAGATTTAAATTCCAAATTTATAAATGCAGAAAATTAGTATTTTTCCTAATTAGATTTTATGATTCAACCAAAGCTGATCTTTTTCAAAGTAATGCAGAAAATAATTGATTTGCCACCAGGTAGTCTGTAGATCAAGTGATAAGGGGAAGAATTTCGTATTGACAGTCGCTAAGTGATTAAATTGATCATGTGGTCATTTCTTCTTTATCTCGAACGTCTGAAACTGTGGACCCTAGTTCTGATTTCAGTTTCTTGTGTCTTGTACAGCGATGCCTACAACGTCTCTCTTTCCTTACATCTATTTCATGGTGAGTTTAATTATTTACCGATACTGAAATTCAGTGCTTCCTTCCACATGACGAATATTCTTTTTTGTGACATTGGTAGTCCTTGAGTACGTACGAAGAGATTCTTTCTCTGAGGAAGGTGGGGGGTATCAACGACTTATAAATTTATTATACGATTCTTCTTTTTTTGAAAAAATATATAAATTTTAAAAAAAATTAAAAACGTAAAATAAAAAACTATCCCATCCTTTGATTAATGTATTTATTACATTATCCTCATTTCTATTACGAAAAATATATACAAAAGCTTCATTCGAAATAAAAAAATATATTACAACTTAATTTAAGTGTCTCAAAAATCTTCAATAAAAGAGAAACAAGTAATAAAATAAAATAGTTCTCTGGCAATTTTTTTTTCTAATTTAATGTCCTCTAATACAAATTATTCTTTCTCAAAATAATTGTGAAGTGGTTTAAGTTATTAAAATACAATTTTTTTTAGTTAAATATTCGATTGAAAATTGATAAAAAGAAAATTTTGAGAGAGTAATATTTTATTTATTTATTTATTGTGTGTTTCTCTTTTATAAAATGCATTTAAGATATTTAATTTAATTTATAGTATTTTTATTTATAAGAGAAATTCATATACATTTTTATAATAGGGGGATACTGTGTAATAAGAACATTAACCAAGCGAAAAAAAAATATTTTACTCTTATTTTTAAAAAAGATTTGTACATGTTTTTTTAATAAAGGAAAAGACAGTGTAATAAAATATTAATCAAAGAGAATAAAACATTTTACTCTTATTTTTAATGAAATTTTGTGTATATTTTTAAAATAAAGAGAGAATATTGTAATAAGTACATTAGTCAGAGAGCATGTAAGTAATTAAGAATATTTTTTGATTGTTTAGAAACAAAAATATTTTAAATATAACACAACTTCTAAAACTCTCTAAAGAAAAGCATTTTCTTGCTTTTAAAACCAATGCACCTGCTAGCTCATTTCAAACATAATAAGTTCTTTAAGCAAAATATAAGTTTTAAAGTACTTTAAAAGCTGAAGGTGTACTTGCTCGTTTAAAACAAGAAACACACTTATTTTCAGAAAATAGTTTTTCCAAAGAACATTTGCACATATATGAGAAGGCATATTAAAGAACTAAATTGTTAGAAATTAAATGGTTAAGGGAGAAAGATGAAGACACCACCATATATAAAAGTTTAGATTCAAAAAATAAAATGTTGCAACCTCTCCTTAAGCATATCATATGAGTAATCACAATAGAACAAGAAGATAAACTGACTCAGGACATGTAACGGCCTTAAATTTATCGTTATTATTATTTTTATAT
Source organism: Gleditsia sinensis (assembly GCA_037074535.1). Taxonomy (NCBI): domain Eukaryota; kingdom Viridiplantae; phylum Streptophyta; class Magnoliopsida; order Fabales; family Fabaceae; genus Gleditsia; species Gleditsia sinensis. The sequence goes on from CM073466.1 coordinate 63,596,132, forward strand.
TTAATTATACACTCTTGTTTTTCACTATTCAGTAATATAAATAAAGTAAATAGAATCGTACACAAGTATATAACCAAGCTGAAAAGCTTTTCACTAATATCATACTAGTTTATACATCAATAGTTAATATCTATACATACAACCTTAGGTATTACCTGTAGTATAAAAAGCAGGAAGGTACCCGATTATCTCCTAAATATAAGCTCGTCAGTTAGTTATCAACAGTTGTAATTACAAGTACATATATATATACACTAATGGCTATCACATCACTCCTTTAGAGCTAAGGGTGGAGAAGGAGGTATGTGAGCTGAAACTTTAAATAAGTTTACTATCACTAAATTCTGCGCGACCAGTACATAACCCAAATATGGCAATTCGGCCCATTGAATTTCAATAATCAACGAAAAGAAAATAACGGACATTGTAATTGCTATTATCTGAACACAATAGTAAATGCTAATGAAAATTAAGATTCTCAATAGGTTTAACAATAATCATAATCAATATAAATATATAATCATCATATTATGTTATATTCAGCTGTATAAACTATAAAATATAGAAATCACGTCACTCATATGCATATTTAATATATGTAATACACAACAAGTATGGCATGCATAATGCATGGATAGAAATTGTAACATTCTAGGCTGAGATAGAGATTATGCAAGATATTAGAATTAGACAGTAATTATGTAGTGAACCACATTTATCATTTTTATGATTGGAGGATGTGAGGCCTCCCCCCTCTCCGACTATTCATATTTCACTGTCACATGGTTAATTTGAGCCTTCCCCCACCCTACCAATTGCTTACCCCTATACAAGTCCTATTCCATCCAGACAGCTAAAAATTCATATTTTTTTCTACATTTCTGTAAATATGGCGTCCTTCTCTTTTGTCTTATCACATAAACAATCATATGTGATATTTCTTCTCTCAACCAATATACAACAACAATTTGTCCTACAATTTGCTTCTAATATTCGTGCAATTTAAGATAATCAAATTCAATATCTCATATCTCCGACATAGCATATATCAGTGCAAATTATATGCATTTAACATATACAATATTCATGCCATTATAGTATGTTAAATGCATGTGGATGGAGTGAATGCTAGTCATCTTAGGAAAAATGCCATTTTTATTTGAATTTGAAATGTACTAATTTATTTTATTTTATTCCTTTAATGTCCTTTAAAATTTTACATGATTAAACCTACCTTAATTATCTAACATCTCTTCCTTTTCATTCTTGTTTCATGATAAATTTAATTTTCTCTTAAATAATCCGAATAGGGTTTAGATATCAATCTATCCCCCTAGGGTGTTTCATTTCAGTTTTTGGCTTCCTATTTTTCTCATCCTTGTTTGATTATAGAGAATTAACTTGCCTCTTAAATACAAGACTCTAATTATCCCTAGGGTTTCCTTATTTATAGAATAGAAATTCCCACCTTTCTTGATCTTGGGTTCTACCCTTTTTATAATTTTTTTCCTTATCATTATTCAAGTTTTACTATACCCTATTTTCCTTTTCCACCACCCATTTCTATTATCAAATTACCTATCACTAATTATTAAAATCACTATTCATTTGTTAAAAATCTTCCTTTCCTTCTTCATTCAATCTAGCATAAATAAAGGTCTCCTAACTCTTTTTCTTCTATGACATGTTTCATCATGTTAAATTTACAACATTCTTTCTAGTTACCTTCCCATTCCCCCCATGTCTTGGATCCATTACCACCTAGTCACAAGTTAAAAATTTCATTACACGCCGCCAAACTTCACTTTTCTCGCCCAAAGAGGTAGTTTCTTGCCTCATATGTTTTTCTTCTCCATTGAATCACTTCCTTGATTAAATTTTAATGTCAAAATGTCATCTAATCATTAATGGAACCAAAATTTTGGCCAACACCTAATAGGAATATCAAAATGCAACTTTGTCATAGTAAGTTCCAAGCTCCTAGTTGCCAAAATCATCATTTTAACATCCATTTTCTTCCACTCCAAACATTCAAATGACATTACATATAAGAATCACTAATCATATAATTAAGGACAGCCCTAAAATCCACCATTTCAAGCAAAAGATTCACAACCATACATATGCAAATTTACCAATATCATACATACACATATTTACATCCATCATTAACCTCACATGATTAGTATTAAGCAACCATATTCAACCACTCAACCATACAAATTAGGAGATTAAAACTTTGTTTCAACCTTGCCAAAAACATAGATTTTTAATCCTAAATCATTGTTAAACCTACCTAGATCTCCCTTTCTTTTGCTAGCTACGTAATTCTCTTGAAAATTTCCCTTCCTAGCATCACACCATTGCCTTCTTTCTCACATTTTGCTTGGAACCTTCTTTCTCTTTCTTTTTCTTCCTTTCTTCTTCCTCCCTAGGACACCTCAATTTTATTTTTTTTTATTTATCCCTAGGCCAAAATCCCCTCCTTATTTTAATTAGCTTTGCGCCGTCTTCATGAAGAAAATATTTAAAAAATTTGTTTGGACAACAATTCACCTTTTATTTCCACTTTTGTCTATGCAACATTTCTCATAATTCCACCCTTGTCCTGTATTTCTTCCTTAGGGCTTATTTGGATTCCTAATTCCTTTTAATAATTTTAATTCTTTATTAAGGTGTTGTTAGTGAATCTTAGATTGCTAATTAAGGGCATTCCCTTAGCTTATCCTTTTACTAAAGTCTTTAACCTTAATTAACTCAAAATTCCAATTTTACCCTTCCTATTTCTTTTAAATTACAAAACTCTTATGCCTATTTCTTAAAAATATGTTTTCAAATATATTAAGTCCAACTCATCTCGCGCACTATCATACAAAAGCTGCCCTAGCTAATTTCCTCCCCTTTTTCTTAGCCATTTAGGCCATTTTGATGCTTAGGTATTTCACTAGAAGTATTTTCTTTTAGTATTTTTCCAAGCTTCTCCAATTTTCTATTTTAATCGCTTTCCTCTTCCTAATCACTCTATTATACATATATTTTATTTTAATTTTTTAAGGAGTGGGAAAAATTGTAGATGTTACAGGGCGAATTGAGTGTCATTCAAATTGCAACACTTTTTTCAAAGGTCAAATTAGTCTTTTTCCTTTAATTTATTTTTTTGAAAACAAATACTATATTTTTTTGTAATTAATACTTTTATTATATAGTTCTTCACTCTATTATGATTACAAACATCTTTTAAAAATAAAAGTAATATAACATTTTCTCCTCTTATTAATATTCTAATTATTACACCGTCTTTCCCTTTATTACAAAAATATACATAAACTTTTCTTAAAAATAAAACACATATACTACAACTTAAGAGAAATGTCTCAAATACCATTTACGAAACGATAAACAAATAATAATAATAACAAAGAGCACTCTTAAATTTTCTTTCGACTTCTCCATTGTTCTTTAATTTTAATTATTTCTTCCCAACTATTTTGTTTATCTCTCCCCTTTATGTGTCTCAAGGTATTAATTTTCTAATCTTTGCAAATAGGTTTATTATATATATATATATATATATATATATATATATATATATATATATATATATATATATATATATATATATTAGTAAATTGAGTTGAAAGAGAAAATTTCCAACTAATTTTTTATGCCGACAAAATTGACATTTTAATACCTTGAGCTGTTTCACAATAATAAAAATATCCTTTGGCATATACAGTTCATCTCTATATCTTGTTTTCTTATACACTTCAGATTTTTTTCTAAATATGAATCTCTCCATTTATTTTATGTTTTTTTTCAATCTGACTCTATAACCAAGAAACAAATTTTGTCACGCTTAATATCATATTGAGTTTGATTACAATAATATCTATTGGATTAAGTAAATCGATATGCGATATTATCAATATATAATTTTCTATTCTATGTTAAAATAATATTTATCATAAAGAGGATAAAAAGAAAAAATAATTGAAAATGGATACTTGATATTGAAGAATAGTTGAGAGAAATAAAATTTGAAGGAATGAAATTTTTTTTCATTAATTGTTTTTTATTCACAACAAGTATTTAAGTCATTTAGACTAAATTTTGAATTTTTTTTAATAAAATTTTGTGTTTCATTTCATAATAAATGATATAGTAGTGTAATAAGAATATTAATCATGAAATATGCGAGTATTTTATTTTATTTTATTAATTTTAAAAGATATTTATTTATATTTTCATAATAAAAAGTATTGGAGTATACTAAAAAATTCAATCAACAAAAAAGGAGGTAATTTACTCTATTTTCTCTTATAATTTAAATTATTTTACTTTAAATCTTCATTTTTAAAATAGAAATGATAATTCTTTCCTTTGTGGCATTGTACACTGCAGCACTACAGCATTCCTTTTTTTTTTTTCTTCTTTCCTTTTCACATTTTCCCCTTTCTTCAGCTTCCCCTCTTCCTTTCACTTCTCTCTTTAGCGACCACAGAAAGAACTCCAGCTCGCATTTAGACCTCCATTTCCCTCACACAGCCCCATATGAGTGCTCTTCTCCGAAATCAATGTATCTCTGTTACCAATCTTTCTCTTGAATTGCTCTTCAATCCTAGAATTGAATCTGAAAATTGTTTTTGATAAGTAAGAGAAAATCTTGCACATGTAAAAAAAATATCACATGTACAAGATTTACAAAATTCAATGTGTATTGACATTCAGCCCCAGATAGGCATGACAACTTTTCAAATTACAGACAGTGGTGGCTAATCACGTTTTAGAAACATAGTTGACACGCCAAAATAAAGCAATATATATTATACTTTAGAAATTTTGAATATGTGATTTAAAACTTTATTGAACAATTGATAGCTTCCCCATTTCTCATGAAGTTTTCAAGAAATCAAACCTTTGGTTAATGCTAACCTTTAATTTAATTTGAAACTACTGAGCATGAAAGATAACGAATATGTAATTTCAGGTGAGAGATTTCAAAATTGCAAAAAGAGAGGAAGACATTGGAAGCTATGCTGGTTATGTGGGTAAGATTTTTTTTTAAAATATTTTCATTTATTTAAATTTTCCATCATTATTTAGATAATTTATGCTAATATGATTATACAACTATGTTGTAGGGTCTGCATTTATGCTTGGCAGATCTTTAACATCTGTATTATGGGGGGTGATGTCTGATCGCTATGGTCGAAAACCTGTTATAATCGTAGGGGCTTTGTCAGTGTAAGTATATATGCATGTCACTGAGTTTGATACTATCTTTTAAGCTTTAATATATGGTTTTCCAAAATGATATTGATTCTTAATTGCTTTCAGTGTTGTTTTCAACACACTATTTGGCCTTAGCACAAGTTTTTGGATGGCTGTTAGCATGAGATTTCTTCTAGGAAGTTTCAATGGTTCGCTTGGACCAGCGAAGGTACCAATTCCTTAAAGAACCTAATAGTAACAAATTAACAATTGAAACTTTTATGGACCACCAAGCTCAATTGAAATTTTAAATTAATTTGTGTATTTGAATCCAATCTCTTTTATGGTTTTTTACTTGACTCATTTCTTCTTAATAATATCGAGAGAAATTATAGTAAAAATATTTATAGACCTTACTTAATAGCTTAAACTACTAAGTTGAAGCTGTTCTTTGATAGATACTAACAGATATATTTGTCTGTCAACTTCTACTATGATCAGGCTTATGCTTGTGAAATTTTTCGGGAAGAACACCAAGCTCTTGGACTCTCAACTGTATGCCTCACAGACCTTTGTCGATTATCGGTTCTTTCTAGCACTGTCCTTCATAACAATTTAGAAGTGTGAAATGATTTTAGGTCAGTGCAGCTTGGGGCATAGGTTTAGTATTTGGCTCATCATTGGGAGGTTATTTGGCTCAGGTAATTATATTTTATTCCTCTGTAGTAGTGAAAATCATCTAGAGAATAGCCTTAACTTTTGTACATGCATGGAAACATAAGATGATTTGTTTTGAAAGAGATGAGTTTTCCTTTCATGTTAATGCTCATATTTAGGCATATTAAGAAGAATGATAGCCTAAAACTTCGTATTTTGAAATGGAGAAAAGGATGATATTTTATAAATTTTTCTTCTATAAATAAAAAATAATAATCTTTTACATTTTTGTACCTAAGTTTACTTATCCACTGTGTGTTTGGATTCAAATACGTGTATATTTATCTTTTTATTCTCTTATATTTTTGGGGAATTTTGAATTGCAGCCAGTAGAGAAATATCCACAAATTTTTCCCAAAAATTCCTTTTGGGATCAGTAAGTGTAATTTTCCTGCTTTTTATCTTGAAACAATTTTGGCTTCCCTCTTCTATTTAGTTTTTTTTTGTTTCTTCATTGATGTTCTGATTTTCATTTTTCAAAACACAAATTGTCTTGCAGGTTTCCATACTTCTTGCCCTGCTTTATTATCTCAGCTTTTGCACTAGCAGTGATGATTGGCTGCCTCTGGCTTCCAGTATGTATCTTAATAACCAAAATATTGGTTGCTTATCCATAAAAATCTTTGTCCTCTTGATGTTTTATGTCTGTTACTTCGAGGACTGTCGTCATCATGACATGAAAGATCTAGTTCATGGATTGGGATTCTCTGTAGTTTCTAGAGAGATTTACAATATACACTTCATATAGAGAAAGACATAACATATATGGATCTCATGGTTTTAAAATTAAGTGGAGTCCACAAAACAACTTCTATATTTCACATGTTATGTCATCCTCTCTCCAAAATTAACAATGTCAATTTCTTAGAGAAATGTAGAAGATCTAAATCTTAATTCTTCCTTATGAAGTTCATAATAGCCTATCTCCTTCTTTTAGGCTTTCTTTTCATCTCTAAAGTTTATCCCTTCTCTTTCTTTAAATTGTTTTCCTTTTTTAAAACTATAAATATTTTGTTACTTTCTTGTAACTTTAACAGGTCTATAATCTATACATCTTTTAGTCATATGTACTACCAACACCCATCTTTGATCTTGATAATTTGATTCTCTAGATTTTTCGCGATCTCTTGTGTTTGAGCAACACAAGAAAGCTTGTTCTGACAATAGAATTGCCATTTTAATTATCGTAGGAAACACTGCACAACCATAATGGCAGCGATGCGTGCACTGATGATCTTGAAGCCATAAAAAATGGATGCAGTGAGGAGAACGAAGACAAGATAACAAAAAAAGATGAAAACCTCCTTTTGAATTGGCCCTTGATGTCATCTATCATTATTTATTGTGTTTTCTCACTTCATGATATTGCTTTTCAAGAGGTAACTTTCTTACTATGTGATGTTACCGATCTCTTGTTCTGGCCAATTGGCATTAGAAACTAATTTTTCCATTGAATTGATTAAATTCATAAACCATTACACTTTCTCTAGGTTTTCTCATTATGGGCTGTGAGTCCTCGTAGGCTGGGGGGTTTGAACTTTACAACTGATGAAGTTGGTAATGTTCTAGCAATATCAGGTACATGTTTCCTTCATAACTTCTCATCATCAAAGATTGCGCACAAATACTAAGAAGGAAAAAACTTAATTACAGTTCTTTAGGTGTTGGCTATAAGATTTTTTAATAAAAACATTAAAGTTTTTTGCAACTCACTACTACATTATTGGTCCCTTTAAAAGTTCTTTCCCATGTCAATTCAATTTAAAAAGCTAATAGTAAACAACTAAATTTTGTCCTATTAAGAATTGAGGATATTTCAAAAAACGAGTCATGTATCCGTTTAAAGTGAGTTGGATACTCATATCAGCACAATCTGACACATCAAATAATAATTGAACACTTCAAATTTGTCGTGTAGCTGCAATGTCGTATTGACGACAATGTTGTTTATTATGTATATATGTGCACATTTGAGCTTAATAGATATGTTCATAAGTTACTAAATTTTACTGCACTGGTTAGGTGGTTCCCTTATCATCTACCAATTTTTGTATCCATTTGTGGAGAGAGTTTGTGGACCTATTACTACTACTCGCATCTCAGCGGTTAGCTTTCACCTTAATGTGGCAACTACTGGGATTCACCATTTAGTGTTTGTTATTTTTTAACTATATTAATTAGTTATTTGGGATACCATTTGCAGGGTTTATCCATACCATTGTTGCAAAGTTTCCCCTACATAGCAATGTTGTCAGGCTTCACACTAAAACTAGTGCTAAATGTTGCTTCTATTGCAAAGAATACTTTGTCTGTAAGTGCGCCTTGTTTTTCATTTGAATAATTGGGAATGATATTGAGGGTCAAAAATGAATTAGAAAGGCTGGCATGGAGTTATTTGAATGGGAAATTTTAGTAAGTTAAATATGAATAATAATAATAATAATAATAATAATAATAATAATAATAATAATAATAATAATAATAATAATAATAATAATAATATTTCTTTTTCCTAAAAAGCGAACTCAAATGTGCTAAATACACATCTATATTATTTTAAGAATTTATCACTCTCTTTTTTTTTATCCAAAATTAGTTTGTCTCCCTATGATTAAAGCATGTTACACAACCTTGTTGTGTTTGTTTTGTTTCCCATTATCTTCTTACGGTATTTTTTATTTAAATTTTAATAAAAATAATTATGTAAATGTTAAAATGGTGAACAATTTCATTGTTAAAAGTCTATTTTACTTATATCTTGAACAATTCATATAATTGTGAGGCAGGTTAAGGGATCAGTGTTGTAAAAACTAGATTGAACCAGCTGATGAGACTAAAAAATTGGTTAATTATTGTCAGTACCGATTGTGTTTAATTTTGAAATTCAGTCACAAAGGATTGGTGATCCAATAAAAAAAATTGAAAAAACTAAGCAAAACCAGTGAAGCAAAACGGTTTGAAAATTTTATTTATGTGTTTAGTATTTTTTTTTTCCTATTATTCAATGACACCCCTTTGACATTTTTTTTTTAAATTTTAACTCAAAACAATATCATTTTTACTAGTTTCTTAATGTGTAATACTTTAGACTAAAGGAAAAAATTTATTTTGCACCAATTCGCAAGAGGTATGCTGCAATTTATCCTCTTTTTTAATAAAACATGGGATATTTTCTTACACAAATTTATATTGGAGGTGGAGATTTTAATTCATTTAGATTCTGGATATATCCAACCATGCTTGTTCTTCATGTAAATTTTATCAATTTATCTTTATTTGTGAGCTTGTCTGATTGTATTTTGTTTGCTAAACTTAGGAGACGATTATGACTGGTTTATTCATTCTGCAAAACAAAGCAGTGGTAATATTTTTTAGTTCAATTCTTTTTTTTTTTAATTTTTATCTGGAAGTTAATTCTACCTTAATAAAATAGGGATAATTGGCCTGTTTATTTGTAAAATTAGGAACAACACCAAAGGGGGGCAGCTAATGGCCTTTCTATAACTGGAATGTCAATATTCAAAGCAATTGGTCCAGCTGGAGGTGGTGCAGTGTGAGTGTCCATCTGATTCCTTTAGCTTTTATTTGACTTATTGACCACAATGAAAAAAATTTGTAAATGAGGATGCTTTAGGGTCATTTTAAAATTTAAATGAGGCTTAACATAATTATAGCTTGAATTATGAAGCTCAGTTACACAATCTGACACTCATTAAACACGACATTTTAACTTGCACATGTACACTTTATATTGTTTTCATATTGTGGTGTCTGCATCATATTTTATCTTGTTACTTTTTAGAGTTTAACAAATTTCTGCATTTTAGTGTACTTGTATGCACCTATCCACTCCATTCTCTTCCCTTCCCTTTCAAGTTTGCAACAGAAGAGTCACTGCACACCATTCTAAATATAATGGAAACTCTTAAGAGAAATTAAAGAATGGATACTTTGATAAATGGGAATGTTTGGTAGAAGGAATATCATATTAAATCTATTAATTTTGAAAATTATATTATCTACCCTTTTACTTATTATGATCTTAATCAATGCAGATTAACATGGTCACAAAAGCGGATGGATGCTTCTTTTCTCCCAGGTATGATATTCATCTAATATATTTATGCTGATCAATTTTTTTTATCTAATTGCGCATGTCAAACTTTTGAAGGTTTTTCATTTATGAAAAAAAGAAAAGAATAAAGCAAGTCTTTTCCTTGTACATCATAAAATGTTTTAGCCTTGGCCAAATGATCAATTATACCTCTAGGGATATTAGCAAGGGTGTTAAAATGGGCTCGCCTCATTGGGCTGGCGTAACATGGCCCTGTCAAAGGGCTAGGTTGGGTTAGCATAGCCCCATCGGAGAATTAGAGATCATACCTTTAGCTTTAATATAGTTTCAAGAAATCCCCTTTTTACCTTATTGCCTTTCTCTTGTTTTTAAACTTATCTAACTTTCTCCTAACTCCATAATTTTCCCCAACATCCATTCATAACCATTATATGCACTTCGTTATGATTTCAAAAACTTTAAGTCTTTCTCAACCGAATTTAAAACATTTTGATCTCCTCCTTCATTCACTCTCTAATTACATCCATTTACCAAAGAAGCACTAGCTCCCATTGTTTTTCAGTTCTCAATCACCCTAATGCCCTCTATACATCATAAATAAACAAATGAAAATATACTCATAATGGGTATAAAAAAATTTCACTTCTGGAATGATACATACTTTTGTTATTTGTGTTCTTTGTTCTTAATTTTGCTTCTATGATTTTAGAAAAATTATATAAATACATCACCATTGATCAATTTATCATATGCAACAAAATCTGAGTGCCCTTTGGGTATATGTTGTGTGAAACTCAAACACTATGTGCAAATATTATTTATGAACAATCATTTTTGTTTATATTTACGGCAATTTCAAACGTGTAAGCTCACCAATCACAGTGTAATTATGAATATGATGTTTTTATTTTACTAAATATTTGAGTTATATAAATATAGAGCGATGTATTGGAAGACTTACTTGAATAAATAAATAATATATATATTGTGTGTGTGTGTGTGGACCCGCCAGGTCAGCCCAGCAATTTAGAGGCCTATAAGCTACCTATATTGACACCCTTAGATATTGTATGTTCCATTTATCCTCTTCTGCTTAGGGATGGCAAATTCCCTGTTCGTGGGAGGGGGTAGGGAAATTCTCCCCATAGAGGTGGAGTAGATTTTTCCTTATCTGAAATTTAGGGATGGGGACAAGAACCATACTCCCTATCCTGCAAGTACCTCGCAATATTTTCAATTTATTTTAACTATTTTAGTGTATGTATTAATAGTTGTACTTTTATAAGTTATATTGGTAAACTCTATATATGTATATTTTAGATGTTGTAAAAGAATTTAAGATTATATTGTCTTGATTTTTCAAAATTTTGCTTAATATCCCTAAAATTTTACAAGTTTGGAGATTCCTATTGAGAATAGGTATAAAGATAGAGAGGCAAGGGAGTGACAGATACGAGCAGAAAGAAGTGCCTCCTCACTCTTGCCTTGCCCTATTGACATCCCTCCTTCTATTATGTTCATGTGTGGATATTAAAATGGTTGAGAATTGAGATTGTACAATAAATCGTATTCTCTTATTGGAAACGTCTTTTTTTGTTTCTTTTGCTAGCTCTATTATTGGAAGTTATCTGTTGGACGTTTAACTGCAGGTCCCCATATGGTCTTCGTTGTCCTGAATTTAGTTGAAGCACTTGGTTTGCTCATGATGTTCAAACCATTCCTGGGTGAAAGAAAGAAAAAACCCTCAGAACAGTTACACTAGCAAGAACAAATTTTGCATGAGGTTTGAAGCATCTCTATGGAATTGTTCATTCTTTCTTACAATGATAGTTTTGAGATATGCTTGTTGCTAATTTATAGCTGCAAAAAAAGAAAGATTTAGTTTTCCATTTTCATCTATCACAGCCCAGAAAAAATAAAAACCACCCTCAAAACAAAAAGAAAAATAAAAAAGGGGGCAAAAACATATGCTATCGTTGTTTTGTTGAAGTGTGATAATGAAATTCAAGTTTTGACAATAAATTTCAGACTCATCATTTGATTCTCCAAATTTCTATTTTATTGTGGTTTATTTCTTCTTTTTCCGCTTTTCATTATGGATGTTTATAGATGGAACATGTTAATTATGATAATCTGAAACATTTACTATTATGAAACTGAAACTGGATCTTCATTCAAGTCATAGAAGGGAGGGGATGCAATTTTAAAAGACACGTTAGGGATTTTATCAGATTCATTAGTCAACCTTTTAAATGAGTGTAAATTGTACTCTTAAACGAAAGTCAATGAATAATTTCTTATAATATCTAACACTCTCTTTCACACAAAAGCTTGTCACATTTGTAGTGTGGATAGAGCACAAGTTTACTATATCTACGAACTTTATTTGGTTATAGACATTAAAGTTTTGAAATTAAATTAAGAATCACTTCAACTCAAAAGGTTTAAATTGTTAATACTACAAAAAAAATGAACTTTTAGTAGCGATTAAGGTTGCCACCACTTCATTGCACATACTTCTATTGCCAAAAAATTTCGGTGCCGACTTTTGTTGCCATCGAAAACAATAAAAATCACCATCAAAACTCTAAATTATGCCACCTTTGACATTAACCAATTTCTGTGCTGACTTTCTATGGTCACCACCAAAAGTCTTATATGTAAATTTTTTTTTCTTTTTTTTTTTGTAATTATTTCTTTATTATTAATATTTGTATATTTAACTACAAATATAATAATCAAAAAATAAAAAATATAATTGATAAATTAATTATCTTGCTAAAATCATAATAAAAAGAATAGTGTCATTATTTAAATTTATATTCAACTACATTAGTTCAAACATAAATATTCAATATCATATAACTAGTTACATTTTAAAAATAAATAAATAAATAAAAGAGTAACTAATTACAAATGAAACTAACTAATCCTTACACAATAAAAATTCACTATAAACGCTTCTGTCACTATCTATATTATCTTATTGATGATGAAGTCAGATTTGATAGTTCCTTAATCAACTCAATCATCTGAAAATCTTCAAGATCCTACAAGTATAATTATGAGAGAATTATACAAACATACCAAATGAACAATCCATTATTATATCAATACAACTAGCCATCTGTTAAATCCTTAAAAAAAAACTTACAAGTTCTGTGTTATGTTGCAACTTCTTGTTGGAATATGAAACATCAATAATTTTTATTATTTTATTTTTATAATCAGCCACAGTATTTGACAAGTGCAATAAAAGAGTTGATATCAAAATTCATCTTGGTGAAAATCCAATATCTGTCAAAAACAATAATGGATAGGTAAACCAATAAGCAACAATGATGTAATTAAGCATGTGTCCCAAGCCATAATATATAGAAGACAAGCCATCTCAACAAGGAGCATTTCCATTTCTTGTGCTTTCTTCTTCTCTTCTTCTAAATACAGTCAACCAAATTGATGCCATCTTCTGGCAGCATAATAGGAAACTACAAATCAATGAAAATTTTCTTAAACGCTACTAGGCATCTTCTAGCAGTATAATAGGCATCCAAACAATAGTAATTAATGTCACAACAGAGACAAATTAAGCTGATGGGCTGAACCAAAGTCAGAAACAATAGGCTTCAAAATGTAATTAGGGACACCCAATCCACTTTGACGGTCGTCATCGGGCAGTACTTTACATAATAATAAGGTCACTTACAATTATCATAAATTGTTCTGAGGAATTCTAATAGAATAGCATATCAGCCGGACCAAAAGCTAGCATTGTGTACTCGCAACACTTACAATTGTAGCATATATATACTACTGCACTGGCAATTATGCAAATAAGGAAAGTTTATCCTGTATTATATTAGGAGGGAAAACAGGCAATCAACCACTTTTAATGAATTTCAGATAGAACATGTTCACTGATGCAAAGCAAGGGGAAACTCCCATAAGAGAAAAAATGTTAAGTTAATAACACAAAATTAAATTACTAATGTTCCAAATAGCATTTTTTTTTTTTTACCTTTTCAACTTGTGCTCTTTGCAGACTTTGAATATTCTGATTTAAACGAACTACAAATCTGAAACAAATAATGTATTAAAGAAGGATTTGATAATGAAATGAAGTCCAAATATTAATCTAGTAATATGCCAAGAGCCACAATAATAAAGTTGACACACATAGAAGAAACAGGAAAATTTCCAGGAAAGTATTTTTGCAAATGATGAGTAATAGAAAGACTACATAAACATGGCTAAAAAAAACACTAATCCAACATAGAAATTTTAAATTTAACTAGTTTAAAGGCATTATCCAACAAGGTCTCCAAGGGCAAAATACTAACCCTAGACTATAGTAAGAATTATCTTAAAAAGTAAATGAATTATTAGACAGACATAAATGTGCATCTTCCTAACAGTATTGAGCATCTCTTTCACTAAACCATAACCAAATAGTTACCAGATAATCAACCTTCATGTCCAATGTAACATTCCAAATTTTGTTTCTTTCACTAATAAAGGTACATAAATATTTAGTTAAGGAAATAAAATATATTAAATAATTTTTAGATATTTAAGAAAATATAATTCTTAGAAATTCTTCATCTTATGTATATGTATAAAAAATGTTTTAACATTAAGGGAATAAGTAAAGAGAGAAAAACCAAATAAAAAAATTTGAAATAACTTACTAAAGAGAGGCGAAATTCTTGGGTAAGAAAGATAAAGTTTTGAGAAGTAAGTAAAGGTCTTAAAATTTCAAGATGATTGGATTAAGGTAATTTTTACTAATTCAAGTGTTAGAGTTCCTAAATTTAACATCTCCACCCATATATTGGGCTTACACTTATTGACACTTCATATAGAATTTTTTTTTCACTTCACATGAGTTTCTAGCAAGCCAATAGGATAACTCAAGTAAGAAATAAAACATAGACTTTGACTAGGATATAGAAATTAGATTGATAACCCACAAACCATGAAAATGTGACCAAGCCCTCCATGAAAGGTAGAATTTCAACCAAAGTAAAGAAAATGGGTAAGAATGAGCCCAAATTCAAGAGGAAAAAAATAAGAATTATGTGAGGAAATAGTAGTGTAATAATAATCAAGATTAGGTCACATGACATTAGGACAAAACATCTATATTCTATATTCATAATTTCAACAAGTAGGTAATAATACATGGTATTATGACAAAACATCCTTATCCTACACAAATAATTTCAACCAAGTAAGGGAGACTCAAGGGCTGAAAATTTGTCACCTAGAAAGGTAAACCTATCATACTTGAGTGAGACAAAAGAAAAAAGAAATTGATCCCTAAATCAAATGGATCTTGTCCCTTGTCTTAAGAACATTTTATCATAATTTTCAAAATACAAATCTCCTTTTGCTATGCATATATTGACTAAGGGAGATAAAGACAAGAACATGAGTTGTCTTTCTCCAAAAATCAACCAGGTGCATCCTAATTGTGATGAGGTAGACCCATGATTATGAAAGGTGAATCACATAATAGTTTATTTAAGCAAAATCCACCCTTATAACACTATAATTTCGTCCAAGTTAGGGAGAAGAAAAACATAAGCAAGGTAGAGTGAGGAAAGGAGAGAAAGAGAGGAGAAGAGAGGAAGGAAGAGGAAGGAGGAGTCTAGAGAACTAAGTACTCAAGGTAAGTTAGCTTAATCTCTACTTGAATCCATCTTTTCTCTTCATCCTTAGGGTTCAAAACTCACCCTCCTTCTCTTATTTAAGCCACTAGAAAAGTTAAGGAAAGGGAGAAATCTTGCTACTTTCTTAAAGAGGAAACAAGAAAAAGAATTCACTAAGTGAGTTAGAGATATCTTTAAGTAGGTTTAACAATATCTCTTTTTGAAGAAAAGATTTGAAATTTGTAACATTTATATGAAATTTTAATCTTAGAACTTTGATGAAATTTACAATATTTGCTACTTTGATGATTGGTCATGGATGTTGCTATATCATGTTACATGTTATCTTGCATATGATGGATGTTTTGAACATTTCAGTTGGTGTGAAAAGTTTTGCATATGTATGGCTATGGGTGGCAAAATTTTAAGATTTTTATGTTGCTATTTTGTATATTTGAATGTGGTGAAAAATTGATGAAAGATGATTAGATGTAAATTAGAAAGAAAATGGAAGAGGACGTAATAAAATGATGAAATAAAATCTTAGGAAAGGTTTGGTTAGAAAACTGAATTTCGGAGAAACCAGGGAAGCTTATATTTTTGAAATTTTAGGAAGAATCGGTTAGAAATTAAAAGAAATGGTTAACATAAAAAATGTAGATATATGTCTCACAGATTTTTAGCCACTAGAATCACTTAATTTGAAGTCCATATGAGAGAGATATTGTCCAATAAGTAAGCGGTTGTTAGAAACTAGTTAACCATGGAAGAATCTGTTAGGTAATCTTCTTTGTTTGAATTTTTGGGCAACATCTGTAAGGAATTAAAGGAAATTATTAACATAATAAATATATATATATGTCTCACAAATTAATAGGTTTTGAAATCACTTAATTTAGAGTCCATATGAGGAAGATATGACTGATTAATGAGTAGAGGTCATAATTAGCCTAGAATCCAAGGTGGTAAATGTAAGCATTTTGTTTTATTTACTAGGAATAATTCGTAAGTAATCTAAAGAAATGATAAACATGAAAGTTGTATATACGTGTCTTATCTTTGTATAGGATTTGTAATCACCTCAATTGGGGTTCATATGAGGGAGATATGGTTAAATAAGTGAGAAAATGTCACAGAACGCAGTCAGGCCGGGTTCTGAGTTGCTTCAGCATTGGTAGGCCGTGTTCAGGGCTGTTTTTGAGTATGTTTGAAGTATTTTCAAGTAAGGTCGTGTCCTAAAACATGACCAGGCTGTGTTGATCGTTAGTAAAGCTTATTTTTAACATTTGTCTACCTTAAATGAACCTCATTAACTATAGGGTAACAATAGAAACCAAATTGGAGGAGAATGCCCTATAAAATTTGTGAGAACATGTGTTAGAAATGATATAAGTAGGAAGAAAGTAACTAGAGGCCAAGCATAAAAAAAATGAAAAGATGAAAATAATATTTAAAAAATAAGAATCTTATGAATGAAAATAATAAATAACTAGTGTATACCCTAGTTATTGCCATTGCATGAACTTCTTACCATCTTAAGTATGTAATTTTGACATGGAAATATTTTATAAAGTGATATTCAAAAATGGTTATGATCATGACATAATTTCATTTTACCAATGACTTTTCAGTAGTGATTATTCTTTGATGATAAATTATAGCAAGTGAGTATAATGAACATACTTGTTATTGAGATCATATTTTTTGCTATTAATGTGAAAATAAAAGAAAAGAAAAGAGACGAGCACAGTTACATGGTGGTATGTGTGGTGCACCATTAGGGAACGCCCTACTCACGGCTATGATTATGTTAATGAGAAAAGAAAGAGGAAGTGTGCCATGTTGGACGGAGCGAGAAAAGTCCGTACTGGAGAATAGAAAGTACTCATCTTAACCGTAGTAGCTTGATATGAAAATAAGTTGATAGCCATCATATTATATTTTGAAAATATTTATTCATGACATACATGTCATTACTGTATGATTTTTATGTGCATAGATAAAGTACATTCATGTGACCAAAGATATTTACTGTAGTTTATACAAATGAACATGACATGATGATCTATATTGATGATAATTATGATTTATTGTTAAACTTACTAGAATTTAATTCTCACTATATTTCCATATCATGTTCAAAGGACTAGATATGCAAATATTCTCTATGACCGGCTTTTAGCGTACATTGGGTTGAGTTAGCTAAAATTCCGGTGAAGGTGCCGCACTCGTATCCCCGAAACTGGTCAATATGGATGCATAAAATATAGACATATATATGTTTGATTTGTATATGGATGTTGTTAATTAATTATGTGTATGCAAACCCAGAATTGTATCAATATTAATGGTATACCATAAACCTTAATTATGATTGGTTAATTTAATTGAATGTTATTATGAGTTAAATAGTTTGAAGTAAAGAGGTAATGACTTCATGGGATTTTAAAAAAATATATATGTATATATGTAAAAAAATGGAGTTGTTACATCCATTCATCATATAAAAATCTAAATTTATTTGTTTGAAATTTTTTTACTATAATCTCTAAACTAACTAGCAATATATCTTAAATTAGCAAAGAGATAGACAATGAGGCATGTTAATTATAGGTGTCTCACTCTAGTCTGGCACACAAATTTATGCACCCTTCTCGTAATTATGAGTAGTCACTATAAAAGAAAAGACCAACTTTGAGAGTCAATCCTGTTGAAAAATCCTTAAATAACTGTCAAAAATAGAATTTTCGACAACAATATAACTATTGAAACCTGTCAACAAAAATACTATTAAAAATTGTTTCTTTGACAATTAGTGGTCGTCGAAAATAATGTAATAGAATTTTTGACAGTTAGTAGCCGTTGAAAATGCCTTCCTTCCCACCTACATCTTATACATTTGTTTTGACAAATAGTGGCCGTTGAAAATAATTAAGTATATTTGTTTTCAACAATCCCTTATAATATATTTTGACAATTGATGGTTGTTGAAAATGAGCTTATAACTATCATTTTTTGAGAGCATATTTAAAAATAAAATAAAATCGTGAATCATATTTTTCAAAATTCAAAATATAATGTCATCTCTGCTAAATAATTCTTGATAACTAGTCATGTGTTCATTACAAAAATTTACATCTCAACTAGAGGCTCATCAAGTTCATATACCAATACTTGCAAAAAGATAACCAAAAGGTGAAAAGCCTTTACAATTTGTCTTCAACAAATTGTCCACAAAAAGATAACCAAAAAATGAAATCATTTTCATCTTAGTCTTCTTCAACCTGAAAAATAAATCAAATGAAAGAAAGATACCAAGTCAAAGGTCCTGTGGTAAAAATCAATTAATTAGAAATGTAAAAAACAAAAACACCAAGACAATGCCTTGTGATATTGAAGAAACCGCTAAGGTGTGTTTAAATTGCAGCCACTTATATATATATATATATATATATATAGACACACACACACACACACACACACACACACATACATTATACTTTCATCCGTGTCTCTTCCTTTTACTTAGGTAAATCTATGACTAGTATGAATAAATATGATAAAACAGATAACCAAATTTGACAAGTTCAAAATACAGATGTATTCACAGTCACTAAAATGATAATTAACCACCATAAGTTTAATTTTTAAGAAGCTACCTTGTTAATTCTAAAATATATAATTCTTTTTTATCAATTATGTAGATAAGCCCTCTTACCGACATGTTAACAAAATTCAACAACAACAATTAAAGAACACAAGATAAAATGCTTACAGAATCTCTAGTTGAATTAGAACCACCCATATTGCTAGAATCAGTTTGAATTGGAGGCATCCTTCCACCCAAAAAATTTGTCAACAAGTCTTGCAAATGGTTCACCTTTTCCTCTAGTGATTGTACTCTTGCATTTGAATGTTCATGATCTTTTTCTGATTTTTCAAGACACCTCTCAAGTTCAAAAACAAGTGATATTTTCTTCCCCATAATTGTGTGGGAGTCACTCCAGCTCCATAACCACGAATTCGCCTATGTCTTTTGGGCCCAAAAACTTCAGTAAATATTTCATTTTCATTCATTTCTAAAGAGCCTTCTTCTATTTGATATGCAATGTTTCTAAGTTGATCCTATATTTCATATACATATTACAAGAAAAAAATGTGCTTAATGATTACATCAAATGAAGAACACTTAAACATGATAACTAAATATAAGC
The DNA here is from genome assembly GCA_037074535.1 of Gleditsia sinensis. NCBI lineage: Eukaryota > Viridiplantae > Streptophyta > Magnoliopsida > Fabales > Fabaceae > Gleditsia > Gleditsia sinensis. The sequence goes on from CM073466.1 coordinate 63,616,000, forward strand.
TACTTACAAGTTTCTCTTGTGATTCTTCATTAATAGCCTCACCAGTAGAACTTGTGTGTGTGATCTCCCACAGTCAAACATGACCAATTTCTTGTCTAGTTTTTTATTTCTATTATTGTAAAAACAGAAATTTGAAAAATTAGAAAATGATCTAACATAGAGTTCATACAAATGCAAAAGTACATTAGCACTTTTATGTCTAGTGTGTGTGCGTGTTTGTGTGTATATATATATTATGTAACATCCTTAATTTCGTTTCTTTTATTGATAAAAGTACAAAAATATTTAATTAAGGAAATAAAATTTATTAGACAATATTTTAGATATCTAAGGAAATATAATCCTTAGATATTCTTCACCTTATGTATATGCATAGAAAATGTTTCTAACATTAAGAGAACAAATAAAGAGGGAAAACCTAATAGGAAAGAAATTAGAAATAACATACTAAAGAGATGCAAAATTCTTGGATAAGGAAGATAAATTTTTAGAAACAAGTAAAGATCTTAAAATTTCAAGAACATTGGATTAGGGTAATTTTTCCTAATTCAAGAACTAGAGTTACTAAGTTTAAAATTTTTTCCCATACATTGGGCTTTTACCTATGGACACTTCATATAGAGTTTTCCACTTCACATAAGTTTCTAGCAAGCCCATTGAATAACCTAAGCAATAAATAAAACATAGACTTGGACTAGGATATAGTAATTGGACCAATAGCCCAAAAATTATGAAAATGTGACCAAACCCTCCAAAAAAAGTAGAATTTTATCCAAAGGAAAGAAAATGGGTAGGAATAAGCCTAAATCCAAGAGGAAAAATAAAATAAAATAAATTAGGTGATGATATAATAATGTAATAATAATAAAGATTAGGTTACATGGCATTAAGACAAAAATTTAGCAAGTGGTGTGATTCTACATTCATAATTTTGGCAAGTGGCATGATAATACAAGGTTTTAGGACAAAAACATCCATATCTTACACTTATAATTCTAGCAAGTGGTATGATAATACATGGCATTAGGACAAAACATTCATATCCCACACAAATAATATCAACCAAATAATGGAGATTCAAGGGCTAGAAATTTGCCACCTAAAAAGGCAAACCTATCATACTTGTTTAAGACAAGAAAATGGAAATGAATCCCTAAATCAAAGGGACCTTGTCCCTTATCTTAAGAACATATCATCATAATTTTTAAAATACAAATCTCCTTTTCCTATGCATATCTTGACTAAGGAAGAAGAAGACAAGAACATAAGTTGTTTGTTTTCCAAAAATTCGACAAAGTGTATCCTAATTATGATAAGGTAGACCCATGATCATGAAAGGTGAATTATTTGATGGTCTATATAAGAAAACCCACCCTTACAACATTTTAATTTCGTCCAAGTGAGGAAGAGAGAGAAATAGAAGCAAGGTAGAGTGAGGAAAGGAGAGAAAGAGAGGAGAAGAAAGGAAGGAAGAAGAAGGAGAAGTTTAGAAGGATAAGTACTCAAGGTAAGTTACCTTAATCTCCACTTGAGTCCATTTTTCTTCTTCATCCTTGAGGTTTAAAAATTCACCCTTCTTCTCTTACCTAAGCTGCTAGAAAAGTTAAAGGAAGGAATGAATCTTGCTACTTCTTTCAAGAGGAAACAAGAAAACCAATTCACTAAGTAAGTTAGGGAGATTCTTAGGTAAGTTTAACAATATTTCTTTTTGAAGAAAACTTTTGAAACTTATAATATTTATATGCGATTTTGATCTTAGAACTGTGATGATTGGTCATGGATGTTGCTATGTCATGTTACATATTGATCTTACATGTGATGTATGTTTGAATACTTAGGCCGGTATAGAAAGTTCTGCATAGGTATGGCTATGGGATAGCTTCGGTATTTTAATTTCTGGGAATTATATGTATGGAATTAAAATAAATGATTAACATACGAATTGTAGCTATGTGTGTCAAAGATTTTAAGCCACTGAAATCATTCAATTTGGAGTCCATATGAGGTAGATATGTTCCGATTAGTAAGCAATGGTCAGAAAAAGGTTAATCAGGGAAGAATATGTTATGATAGTCTCGGTATTTTAATTTCTGGGAATATTCTGTAAGGAATTGAAATAAATAGTTAACATATTAATTATATATATATATGTGTCACGGATCTTTAGCCACTGGAATCACTTAATTTGGAATTCTGATGAGGGAGATATGGACATATTAGTTGATAGAGGTCAGAACCTATCCGAAAAGAAATAACCTATACATTTAGGGAGTAATATCACCTTGATTTCTTAATATTTCGCTACAATATTCAACATAATAGTTTTAGATAATTGTTTTATCTTGAAATTGACACCAAGATCACCTACATCAGAGTTAAATTGAGGGAGGTATGCTCTGATTAGTAAGAGAAGGTTAGATAGGATGAAAAGCTGCATCAAAAAAATAAAGAAATAAAATTAATATTTAAAAAAGAAAATGAATCTTATAAATGAAAATAATAAATGACTAGTATAGCCATAGCCATTGCCATTGTATGAACTTCTTACCATCTTAAGTGTGAAATTTTGATATGGAAATATTTTATAAAGTGATATTTGAAATGGTTATGTTCATGGCATGATTACCAATGATTTTTGGTAATAGTTATATTTTGATGAACATACTTGTTATTGAAAGCATATTTTTGGCTATCATTGTGAAAAGAAAAGAAATGAGCACGGTCACATGGCAATCCGTGTGGTGCACCAGTAGGAGACGCCCTACCAACGGTTATGATCATGTTAATGAGAAAAAAAAAGAAAAAGTGGGCCATGTCGGACAGAGCGAGAAAAGCCCGTACCGGAGAGTAGAAAATACTCATCCTGACCGGAGTAGCTTAATATGAGAATAAATTGATAGTCATCATATGATATTCTGAAAATAGTTAATCCTGTCATACATATCATTACTGTATGATTCTTATGTGCATAGATATAATGCATTCATGTGACCAAAGATATTTTCTGTAGTTTATACAACTGAACATGACATGATAAACTATATTGATGGTAAATTACGATTTATTGTTGAACTTACTGGGATTTAATTCTCACTATATTTCCATATCATGTTCAGAAGAATAATATGCAAATTTTCTCTATGACACTTATTATTTCCATACGTTGGATCGATGTGCCCTACCTTGGGAAACTACCAGCTATATCAGATGTATCTGTCGTAGATGTGACTGAGATTCCGGTGGACGTGCCACCCGCACCAGTGTCCCCGGAAGTAGTCGACATAGATTATTAGAGCTACTATGTATCTTTGTACAAATGTTTTTAAAATAATGGTGTGTAGTTTGTAAAATAATGGTGTGTATGGAAACTAAGTATTGTATTATAAGTATTGTATCACTGTTGATAACAATTATGCTTGGTTAAAGTGATTATTATTATGAGTTAAGTGGTTAGAATTAAAGTAGTAATAACTTCATGGAATTGTTTTTTTAAATATAAAAAAAAAATTGTTACATTTACTTAAATGGAGTTGTTACATATTACCTCTTCCTCAGCTCTTTGTTGAACACGTTTTGATCTAGTAGTGTGAAAAATAGTGTTGGCTGCTCGATTAGTCTTGTTTTGATCACTCGTTTTCTAAAACAATATGCATTAAAATTTTATAATAGTTATTGCATCATAAAAATACAAAACAAAATTTTAATACCAACCAGCTAGCTATCTGAATTTCACATGTTTACAAGAAACTCCCAATCTTCCTTTTCTACTTCTTTTCATATATTAACATAAGTCTGTCCAGCATCTTCAAAAATATCGTAGTTTTTCTTCTTCAAATAATGGTGATCATTCCTATATGATCTATTCATTTGTGCCCATACAAGTTCTTGGTTTCCTTCAACTTTAAAGTAAAGTTTCAAGAGATAATAAGCAAAAGAAAGAAAAATTAGACATCATATGTTAGCCAATATAAATATGACAATAACATAAGCAAATCATATAAGTGTCTTAGATTAAAAGTTATAACCATAACAAGGTCAAACAATTTGAGCTTTTTGTCTTGAGAAATTTCAGCCTATTCATTGATGTTTAATGATGCATTCTCCACATCTCTAACCAAAGTTGTGTATCTGGATTTCAATAAGTTAGAATTTGGACCCACTGGACGGTTCATTCTCCATATGATTCAAGTATTCTTCCAGATGGCATCTTAGATAATTTAAGATTACGAATAAGTCTTCACTTCCTTGGCTGAATACCACTTGAAACTGCAATGTGAATAAAAATTAAAGTAGTAAAGTTTATATAATGGAAAGAACTGTATTTCAAATAATATTATATTCACTATTGCTGCATTCAATAAATTCTTCGTTATTAATAATTGTTCCCAAATTGGGTTGCTTTCTAGAGTGCTAAACTGATAATGTCCTACTCACACCTTTATTTCCACTTGATCCAGGCTTTAGAACCCCTGTATTCTTCCTTAAACAAAAACTAGCAACATTTTTTCTCTTTCCAGTCATGTTAAATATAACATCCCTAATTTCGTTTCTTTTATTAATAAAGGTACATAAATATTTAATGTAACATTCTTAATTTTGTTTCTTTAAAGATACATAAATATTTAATTAAGAAAATAAATTTATTAGACAATTTTTAGATATCTAAGGAAATATAATCCTTAGAAATTCTTTATCTTATATGTATGCATAGAAAATGTTTCTAATATTAAGGGAACAAGTAAAGATAGAAAACCTAATAGGAAAAATTAGAAATCACATACTAAAGAGAGGCGAAATTCTTTGGTAAGGAAGATAAATTTTTGTGAAGTAAGTAAAGGTCTTAAAATTTTAAAAAGATTGGATTAGGGTAATTTTTCCTAATTCAAGAGTTAGAAATTTCTAAATTTAACATCTCCACCCATAAATTGGGCTTTCACCTATGGACATTTCATATAGAGTTTTTTCACTTCACATAAGTTTCTAGCAAGCCCATTGGATAATCTAAGTAATAAATAAAACATAGACTTGGATTAAGATATAGAAGTTGGACTGGTAGCCTAAAAATTATGAAAATATGACCAAACCCTCCAAGAAAAGTAGAATTTTATCCAAAGCAAAGGAAATGGGTAGAAATGAGCTCAAATCCAAGAGAAAAAATAAAATAAAATAAAATAAATCTTGTGATGAAATAATAGTGTAATAATAATAAATATTAGGTTACATGGCATTAAGACAAAAATTCAACAAGTGATGTGATATCCGGCATTTATAATTTTAGCAAGTGGTATGATAATACATGGCATTAGGAAAAAACATCTATATCATACACTCATAATTTTAGCAAGTGGGTAATAATACATAGAATTATGACAAAATATCCTTATCCTACACAAATAATTTCAGTTAAGCAAAGAAGATTTAAGGGTTGGAAATTTGTCACCTAAAAATGCAAACCTATCACACTTGATTAAGACAAAAGAAAAAGGAAATGAATTCCTAAATCGAAGGGACCTTGTCCCTTGTCTTAAGAACATATTATCATAATTTTCAAAATACAAATATCTTTTTTCTATGCATATCTTGACTAAGGAAGAGGAAGACAAGAACATGAGTTATTTTTTTTTCCAAAAATTAACCAAGTGCATCCGAATTGTGCTAAGGTAGACCCATAATCATGAAAGGTAAATTATTTAATAGTCTATTTAAGCAAAACCCACCCTTATAACATTATAATTTCGTTCAAGTGAGGGAGAGAAAAAATAAAAGCAAGGTAGAGTGAGGAAAAGAGAGAAAGAGGGGAGAAGAAAAGAAGGAAGAAAAAGGAGAAGTCTAGAGGACTAAGTACTCAAGGTAAGTTAGCTTAATCTCCACTTGAATCCATCTTTCTTCTTTATCCTTGGGATTCAAAAACTGATCCTCCTTATCTTATTTAATATGCTAGAAAATCTAAGGGAAGGGAGGAATCTTGCTACTTCTTTCAAGAGGAAACAAGAAAACTAATTCATTAAGTGAGTTAGAGAGATCCTTAGGTAGGTTTAACAATATTTCTTTTTGAAAAATTTTGAAATTTGTAATATTTATATGGGATTTTGATCTTAGAACTTTGATGATTGGTCATGGATGTTGCTATATCATGTTACATATTAATCTTGCATGTGATGTATGTTTGAATACTTAGGCTGGTGTAGATAGTTCTGCATAGGTATGGCTATGGGTGGAACAATTTTATGCTTCTATTTGTAAAATTCTGGGAAGCATCGGTAAGAAATTAAAATAAATGGTTAACATAAAAAATGTAAATCTATGTCTCACGGAGTTTTAGACACTAGAATTACTCAATATGGAGTCTATATGAGGTAGATATGGTTTAATTAGTAAGCAGTGGTCAGAAAATGATTAATTAGGGAAGAATATATTAGGAAAGGTTCTGTGTTTGAATTTATGGGAACATTCTATAGGAAATTAAAATAACTAGTTAACATAACAATTATAGATATATGTGTCACGGAATTTTAACCACTGGAATCACACAATTTAGAATTCTTATGAGAGGTATATGGATAGATTAGTAATTAGAGGTCAGCACCTACCCGAGAAGGAATAACCTGTCACTTGAGGGAGTATTATCACCAAGAATCATTAATATTTAGCTAAACGTTTCAACATAATAGTTTTAAATAATTGTTTTAGCTTTAAATTGACACTAAGATCACCTAAATCGGAGTTAAACTGAGGGTGTTATGCTCTGATTAGTAAGAGAAGGTCAGATAGGATGAAAACCTGCATAAAAAAAAGATAAAAATAATATTTAAAAAAGAAGAAAAATCTTATACATGAAAATAATAAATGACTAGTATATGTCATAGTCATTGCCATTGCATGAACTTCTTACTATCGTAAATGTGTAATTTTGACATGAAAATATTTTATAAAGTGATATTTGAAACGATTATGTTCATGGCATGATTACTAATTATTTTTTGTAATAATTATATTTTGATATGAGTTTAATGAATATATTTGTTATTGAAATCATATTTTTGGCTATTATTGTGAAAAAAAAGAAATGAGTATGGTCACATGGCAATCCGTGTGGTGCACCAGTAGGGGTCGCCCTACCAATAATTATTATTATGTTAATGAGAAAAGAAAGAGAAAATGTGCCATGTCGGACGGAGTGAAAAAAGCCCGTACCAGAGAGTAGAAAATACTCACCCTGACTAGGGTAGCTTGATATGAGAATAAATTGATAGTCATCATATGATATTTTAAAAATAGTTAATCCTGCCATACATATTATTACTATACGATTTTCATGTGAATAGATAAAGTGCATTCATGTGACCTAAGGTATTTGTTGTAGCTTATACAGATGAACATGACCTGATGAGTTATATTGATTATGATTTATTGTTGAACCTACTGGGATTTAATTCTCACTATTTTTCTATATCATGTTCAGAAGATTAACTATGCAGCTATTCTCTATGACACTTATTATTGATGTACATTGGATCGAATTGCCCTACTTTGGGCAACTACCGATTATATTGGATATATCTGTAATAGACGTGACTGAGATTCCGGTGGAAGTGCCGCCACCCGTACCAGTGTCTCTGAAAGTAGTCTACATGGATGATTAGGGCTAATATGTATATGTTATACTTTTGTATAGATGTTTGTAAATTAATGATGTGTATGTAAACTCAATATTGTATAAATTAAATCAATGTTATTTTGAGTTAAGTTGTAACGAGGTAATAACTTTATGGAATTTTACAAATATAGAAAAAAAATTGTTATATAAATGGAGTTGTTACATTAAACCAATCCTGTAATGGTTAAATATGAAGATATGGTAAAAATTATATGTAAATATCATATTAATGGATAGCAAACAGAATTTCATTCCAATATAAGAAATTAGATTCCTTCATATATTCAAAAGTTAAAAATATGACATAAGCAGAAAATTATCAAAAAGAATGAATGTAGATTTAGTTTAAAACCTGATAGTCTATCAATATTTTGAGACACGTGTTGGAATGGTTATGGGTCCATAACTTCTATTTCTTCATCATATTCAATATCTTCTACTATAGGCATATCAAAATAATCTCTAGGTGTTGCCTATTGTAACAACTCCATTTATGTAAATATAACAAATTTTTTTTTATATTTGTAAAATTTCATGAAGTTATTACTACTTTAATTCTAACCACTTAATTCGTAATAATAATCACTTTAACCAAGCATAATTGTTATTAACAGTGATACAATACTGAGTTTCCATACACACCATTATTTTACAAACATTTGTACAAAGATACATATTAGTTCTAATCATCTATGTCGACTACTTCCGGGGACACTGGTGCGGGTGGCACCTCCAACGAAATCTCAGTCACATCTACTACAGATACATCTGATATAACTGGTAGTTGCCTAAGGTAGGGCACCTCGATCCAACGTATGGAAATAATAAGTGTCATTGAGAAAATCTGCATTATTCTTCTGAACATGATATGGAAATATAGTGAGAATTAAATCCCAGTAGGTTCAATAATAAATCATAATTTACCACCAATATAGTTCATCGTGTCATGTTCAGCTGTATAAACTACAGAAAATATCTTTGGTCATATCAATGCATTATATCTATGCACATAAGAATCATACAGTAATGATATGTATGATATGATTAACTATTTTCAGAATATCATATGATGGCCATCAACTTATTCTCATTTCAAGTTACCCCGGTCAGGGTGAGTATCCTCTACTTTCCGGTACGGGCTTTTCTTGTTCCGTGTGACATGACACACTTTCTCTTTCTTTTCTCATAATCATAATCATAACCGTTGGTAGGGCATCCCCTACTGGTGCACCACACGGATTGCAATGTGACCGTGCTCATTTCATTTCTTTTCACAATGATAGCCAAAAATATGCTTTCAATAACAAGTATGTTCATCAAAATATAACTATTATCATAAATCATTGGTAATCATGCCATGAACATAATCATTTCAAATATCACTTTATAAAATATTTCCATATCAGAATTTTACACTTAAGATGGTAAGAAGTTCATACAATGGCAATGGCTATGGCATATACTAGTCATTTATAAGATTCGTCTTCTTTTTTAAATATTAATTTTATTTCTTTATTTTCTTGATGCAGGTTTTCATCATATCTAACATTCTCTTACTAATCAGAGTATAACTCCGTCAATTAAACTCCGATGTAGGTGATCTTGGTGTCAATTTCAAGATAAAAAAATTATCTAAAACTATTATGTTGAACATTGTAGCGAAATATTAAGAAATCAAGGTGATATTACTCCCTAAATGTACATGTTATTTCTTCTCAGATAGGTTCTGACCTCTACCTACTAATCGGACCATATCTACCTCATATGGGCTCCAACTTGAGTGATTCCAGTGGCTAAAAATCCATGCCACACATATCTATAATTCTTATGTTAACCATATATTTTAATCCCATATAGATAATTCCTAGAAATTAAAATACAGAAGCTATCCCAACATAATCTTCCCTGATGAACCATTTTTTGACCTTTGACTACTAATCAGCTCATATCTTCCTCATATAGACTCCAAATTGAAATATTCTAGTGGATAAAAATCCATCACACACATAGATATAATTATTATGTTGACCATTTATTTTAATTCCATACAGATAATTCCCAGAAATTAAAATACAGAAGTTATCCTAACATATTCTTCCCTGATGAACCATTTTCTGACATTTGCTTACTAATCAGACCATATCTTCCTCATATGGACTCCAAATGGAATGATTCTAGTGGTTAAAAATCTGTGACACATATATTTTTAATTATTATATTAACCATTTATTTTAATTCCCTACAGATAATTCTTAGAAATTAAAACATAGAAGCTTAAAATTTTGCCACCCATAGCCATACCTATGCAAAACTTTCTATACCAGTTTAAGTATTCATGACACACATATCTATAATTCTTATGTTAACCATTTATTTTAATTCCATACAGATAATTTCCAGAAATTAAAATACAGAAGCTATCCTAACATATTCTTCCCTGATGAACCATTTTCTGACGTTTGCTTACTAATCGGACCATATCTTCCTCATATGGACTCCAAATTGAATGATTCTAGTGGCTAAAAATCCGTGACACATATATCTTTAATTCTTATGTTAACCATTTATTTTAATTCCCTACAGAAAATTCTCAAAAATTAAAACACAGAAGCTATCCTAACATATTCTTCCCTGAAGAACCATTTTCTGACCTTTGCTTAATAATCGGACCATATCTACCTCATATGGACTCCAAATTGAATGATTCCAGTGGCTAAAAATCCTTCACACATATATCTTTAATTCCTATGTTATCCATCTATTTTAATTCTCTACAGATAATTCCCAGAAATTAAAACACAGAAGCTATCCTAACATATTCTTCCCTGATGAACCATTTTTTGACCTTTACTTACTAATCGGACCATATCTACCTCATATGGACTCCAAATTGAATGATTCTAGTGGTTAAAAATCTATGACACATATATCTTTAATTATTATATTAACCATTTATTTTAATTCCCTACAGATAATTCTCAGAAATTAAAACATAGAAGCTTAAAATTTTGCCACCCATAGCCATACCTATGCAAAACTTTCTATACCAGTTTAAGTATTCAAACATACATCACATGCAAGATCAATATGTAACATGATATAGCAACATCCATGACCAAACATCAAAGTTCTAAGATCAAAATCTCATATAAATATTATAAGTTTCAAAAGTTTTCTTCAAAAAGAAATATTGTTAAACTTACCTAAGAATCTCCCTAGCTCACTTAGTGAATTGGTTTTCTTGTTTCCTCTTGAAAGAAGTAGCAAGATTCCTCCCGTCCCTTAGCTTTTCTAGCAGCTTAGGTAAGAGAAGGAGGGTGAGTTTCTGAACCTCAAGGATGAAGAAGAAAAATGGATTCAAGTGGAGATTAAGGTAACTTACCTTGAGTACTTAGCCTTCTAAACTTCTCCTTCTTCTTCCTTCCTTTCTTCTCCTCTCTTTCTCTCCTTTCCTCACTCTACCTTGCTTCTATTTCTCTCTCTTCCTCACTTGGACGAAATTAAAATGTTGTAGGGGTGGGTTTTACTTAAATAGACCACCAAATAATACACCTTTCATGATCATGGGTCTACCTTATCACAATTAGGATACACTTTGTTGAATTTTTGAAAAACAAACAACTTATGTTCTTGTCTTCCTCTTCCTTAGTCAAGATATGCATAGGAAAATGAGATTTGTATTTTGAAAATTATGATGATATGTTCTTAAGATAAGGGACAATGTCCCTTTGATTTAGGGATTCATTTCCATTTTCTTTTGTCTTAAACAAGTATGATAGGTTTGCCTTTTTAGGTGGCAAATTTCTAGCCCTTGAATCTCCATTATTTGGTTGATATTATTTGTGTGGGATAGGAATGTTTTGTCCTAATGCCATGTATTATCATACCACTTGCTAAAATTATGAGTGTAGGATATAGATGTTTTTGTCCTAAAGCCTTGTATTATCATGCCACTTACCAAAATTATGAATGTAGAATCACACCACTTGCTAAATTTTTGTCTTAATGCCATGTAACCTAATCTTTATTATTATTACATTATTATATCATCACCTAATTTATTTTATTTTATTTTTCCTCTTGGATTTGGGCTTATTCCTACCCATTTTCTTTGCTTTGGATAAAATTCTACCTTTCTTGGAGGGTTTGGTCACATTTTCATAATTTTTGGGCTATCGGTCCAATTACTATATCCTAGTCCAAATCTATGTTTTATTTCTTGCTTAGGTTATCTAATGGGCTTGCTAGAATTATATTTCCTTAGATATCTAAAATATTGTCTAATAAATTTTATTTCCTTAATTAAATATTTATGTACTTTTATCAATAAAAGAAACGAAATTAGGGATGTTACACCTATACCACACACAATCAATTTGAATTATTTATATCTTCAACGTAGAATACTTGGTTTGCTTGGCATGCCATTACAAATGGTTCATTTGTATTTAATCTACGCCCTATATTCATTGTTGTTATCCCATGTTCATCTACCTTTAAACCTTTGCCATAGTTATCTATGTCCCACCACAAATACTTGAAAAGAACAACCTTATTATCTCCCGTGTAAGCTAATTGAACAATGTCATTTATGACTCCATAATACTCATTACTAGAATCTCCCATTACCACAATTACACTTCCTTGTGTTTTCTTATGATCAACACATTCTTTTGTTCAAAACACAAAACCATTGACAAAGAAGCCTTTGTGACATATAGCTTCTCGTGTTGGACCATGAGCTAAATGAAAGAGCTACTCTGCAACTTGATCACTTCCTTTATTGTATAATTGTGTAACCTACATTGATTGATATATAGAAAACTTATAGTATACATATAATTTTTGTTCATATATAGAACTGTTTAATCTTTAAGAAAATGACACTTACATAATTTTCAAACCATCTAGGAAACTCTTGATTATGTTGTTGTTCAATATTCCTCGAATGTGTTTTTCCAACATCTAACTTGTGCTTCCTACACACACACAAATATATATATATATATATATATATAAATTAGGATATAAATAAAGCTGAACTTCTAATTAAGTTAGTAATAATTGAAAATACTTACTATATAAATGGAAGAACTTCATCACAATTTTTGAGCACATAAAGATGAGCTTGCTTTAATTCTTCCAAACTTAATTTTTTTGACAATTTACTTTTTCTAGTAGGGCGGCCAACTTGCTTTAAAATAGATAATTCATTCAGATTCTAACTCGAACCACCATCCTAATTTTATTCCTAATTTATTGAACTTAGTCTCAATTCCATGGAAATATCTTGAACAAAACAGTAAGCATTCATTTGCAATATAGCCTTCTGCAATGGAACCTTCAAGACAAGCTTGATTACACACATAAGCCTTCAAAGTGTGTAAGTACCTATATAAACAAATGACATCTAAAAATTAAATACTCTAACTACACACCTACTCATTAATCTTATAATTGATAAGTATAATAAATTTTAAATATCATAATGGTATAAGATAATGAAATACCTTTCAATGAGGTACATCCAACGGTAGTGCACTTGTCCAACAATTTTTGTTTCATTTGCTAAATGAATTGGTAAATTGACTATGACATCAAAGAATGATGGAGGAAAGTGCATAACTCAATCAATGGATTATGGACATGGTCCATTTAACTTCTTTACAGTCAAAACCTTAGAGCATAACTCTTTAAAGAAAGTGCACAACTCAATCAATAGATTACGAACATGTTCAGGTAAAAGCCCACATAATGCAAGTGGAAGAAAGCACTCCAAAATAACATGGCAGTCATGGCTCTTCAATCCAAAAATATTTCGCTCATGAATATTCACACATCTTGCAACATTTGAATAATATCCATATGGAACTTTGATATTTTTCAAGAAATGACACAAAATCTTATTTTCCTTACTATTCAACATGTATACAGGACTAGGTATGGTTAACTTATCTCCTTGTTGTATTGGATGGAGATCTTATCTTATTCCCAAAAGTTGTAAATCTAACCGAGAATTCAAATTATCTTTTGTTTTGCCCAAAACATTCATTAATGTTCCCATAACATTCTCACAAACATTCTTTTCAATGTGCATTGGATCTAAATTGTGAGGTAATAGCAAAGTTTTCCAATATGGCAACTAAAAAAAATACTCTTTTTAAGCCAACCATTTCCAGCAGTATTTTCATTTCTCTTTCTTTTTTTCATAGATTTTCCAAGTACTAATCCCTCTAGACCATGAACTTTTTGAAGCATATCACACCCACAAAGTTGTTTAGGTGGATACCTAATTTCTTTTGTACCATCAAATAAATTTTCTTCAAAGCATCATCTATGCTTAATTGGTAAGAAACAACGATGTCCTTAAAAATAATACTTTTTGCCATTAGTTAAACACATAGCCTGAGTTTCTTTATGGCAAGAAGGACATGCTAAGGCCCTTTTAGTATTGCAACCAGAAAAATTTTCATAGGCTGGAAAGTCATTAATTTTCTATAAAATAGCAGCACACATTATAAAATTTTGCTTTCTACTTGCATTATACGTTTCTACACCCACTTCCCACAATTGTTTTAACTCATTAATCAATGGTTGTAGGTATACATCAATGTCATTTCCAAGACCGGCCCAGGAATAAGTAATGATAGTATCATAGAAGGAGCCTTCATACAAATCCAATGTGACAAATTATAAGGAATTAACACCACTAGCCAAATACTATATTGGGTGCTCATGTTCCCATAAGGATTGAACTTATCGCTAGCTAAACCAAGCCTTGCATTACGTGGCTCAAGAGCAAAGGATTCATGTGACTTATCAAATATCCAAGCTTTTGAATCAACTGGATGTCTTAGAACATTATCAATAACTCACTTTTCATAATGCCATGTCATTTCAGATGTTTTTTTTAGACATATACAATCTCTTCAACTTTAGAGTTAATGGAAAATAACGGAGAATCTTTTTAGGAATCTTTCTACTATTAAACTTCTCTTCATCTTTCCACCTAGAGGCCTTACAAATCAAACATTTTTCTATCTCTGAATGCTCATTCCAAAATAACATACAATCTTTCTCACATGCATCTATTTTCACATAATCTAAGCCAAGGTCTTTTATCATCTTCCTCGCTTCATAATAAGATTTTGGCAATTGCACGCCCTCTCGAAATTCATCATTCAACAATTGGAGTAACATAGTAAATGATTTATTACTCCAACTACTAAGGCATTTTAGATGAAACAATTTCATCAAGAAAGATAGTTTATAGAATTTTTTGCATCCTCGATATAAAAGTTGTTCTGAATCATCTAATAATTTATAAAAAGTCCTTGCATCTTCATTTGGCTCCTCTACCTCCCAAGCTCCAAAATGATCAATTAACGTGTCTTGAATAGATTTCGTATCTGACTCATCATTATCACTAAAGCATTAAGGTGAATCAAGCAACTCCTCCTTATGGTTATACCAAACAATATAATTTTCAACTATTCCATAGCCTAGCAAATCACCTTGAATATCTTCACTATTTCTTTTTCTACAATTATTGCATTTAACACAAGGGCAGAAAATCTTGTCTTTACTTGTGTGTCTAAAGGTAAAATTTAGAAACTGAATAACTCCTTCTCTATATTTAGCCTCTGTTCTATTTTTAATTTTCATCCAACTCTTATCCATTTGTATAGTGTAAGCTAAAGTCCTTCAAATACTGTACATAATTCATTCACATATAAATACTATTGAAGACATAAAAATAGGAAAAGAAATTGCCTAAAACAGAATTACACTATCACAAAGAAACAATAATAAGGACATTACATAAACATCATCTTTGAAGAGTTTAGTTGAATATAATCAAATTCAAGCCTTATGGTCCTCAAATCATTATAACGGAATGTTGTGTATGTTTTACCAATTAACGCAAGCTCACGACGTAGCTGTAGCTAGTCTGGCGAGTACGGGTCGTATCCCACAAAGAACAATGCTAATTACTAGAATTTCACAAAAGATGCTATCTAAATCAATGCAATTCGATTAGAAAGTGTCACAATTAAATAGAGGAAAATAACCAATTAAGCAAAGCCTAGGGTTAGGGTTTACACACTTGTGATACTCAACAACTAATATTTACCTCTAATTGTAATTATCTAAATTATAAGGGATAGTTTAGCCTTAATTAATTAGCAATCTTTTTCAAACATTACCAATCGTACCTAGGTTGATCTAATTGCCTACTTTCGTGGTTCTTAACTCAACCTAGGTCCATTAAGCTTTATGCCAACCATGGAATATAATTAATCGATTTTCTCGTGCCTACTAATTGATTCAATCCTAGAGTATCTTAAACTACTTTCATGATTAAGATATCCCTAATTAACTATTAAGTTTCGATTTTAATCTTCACCTTTCAGTTCATCGATTAAAAACCTAAGACGTGATAGATTGGTGATCAGGCATTCTACCAACTCATTTATGCATATAATAGTCAATCCTAATCAATCTAGTCACAATTAGAGTTTCAACATTCAATTCATCAGCACAGTATCATCATATCACAAGAGAGTTTCCCTAAACCTTAGATTAAATCTACTCACACATCGTATAAACGAAAACCAAATTCATATTCATTGAGTAAATCATGATAGTTTAGTACAATTTAAAGAGAATAAGTAGAAGTAGAAGAGAATAATTCAAATAGAAAGATAAAACCTGGTCTTCGAAAAAGTCAGATGAAATACAACCTTTGAATGTAGTAGATTCTACTCTAGAACGTCAAAATCCATAATGATTCAAGTAAAAATCTAACCTATGAGTGTTTTCTAAGCCTAAAAACTCAGTCTAAAGTGTCTCTTTGAGTCTCCATATGTGCCTTTGCGTTTTCCCCCAAATATGTATCAAGTCAGAAACCAAAAACTCTAAAAACCACGTGCAGTACGAACCCAAAGCACAACCGTGTTCCAGGACATGACTTGGCCGTGCCTCGAGCTGGTTTCTGGAGGTTCTCTACATCATCTGCCCAGAGCACGGCCTGGCCATGCTCCATGCCACCAAGCACGACCTGGCCGTGTTGGGGACTACCGAACTGCTTTCTTGCCAATTTTTGGTGCATTTCTTCCTTGTTTCCTCCTTAGCATATCCCAAGTCCTTTTTGGCTCTTCCCATGATTGTTTTCTCTTGCTTCTTTGCCTCTTTTGCTCTCCTACAAACACAAAATAAACCACAGCAGTATCCAGAACAAAGTATAACCAAAAGCAGAGAAATAACCACAAGTTACTATGAATTAGGGGATAAAATATAGCCATTAAGTACTTAAAATTCCCCTTTATCAAACTCCCCCATGCTTAAACCTTTGCTTGTCCTCAAGCAAATAAAATATCATGTCAAAAGGAAGGGGGAATATACAATCAGATTCCAGAAGGTAGAAAAATGCAATACAGGTAATTTTTCACTCAATCAGTGTGCACACAATAGATATATGAATAGACATTTATCAAATAGTCTCTATTCTTCTAAAACCAAACCAAAATTTCTTCTATCATATAACTGCTTCTACTGTTACCATTGGTTGTATGCACTAGACTGATTTTCAGACACTCAAGTAGGCCACCTCATCATTTAGATCTCCCTATTTTGCCTTACCCTTATTTCTATTTTTCTCACTCTATTTCTTTTATTTCTCATCATCATTCATTTTTTTTTATAAAAATATGTTGTGAGTGCATTTTATGCTCCATCTCACTAGGGTAAAAGCATCTAGGTACTCATACTAAGGCCTTTTTGGTGCCTTGAAGGGGGTACTCAGAGTGAAAACTTTTTGGGTGTCACATACCCTCATTTTCCACCTTTCCCTACCTTCACACTCTCATAGTGTTAAAACCAGCCATAGCATACAATTCACAGCACAATAGAGAGATATTTTTCAAAATTTGAGGTTTAATGCTAGAAGAGAGAGACTAAAATAATAACTACCTATTTCATATCCTATTGTGCATCACATGTCATGAGCTAAAATCAACCTATACTACACCAGTCTATCTTGGAAACAACAACTATGTGATTATGCAACAAGACAAAAGGAATGTGATATGTACAATATATACATGCAAAGAACAACTAAAGGCAGTAAAAATCAAATATGAAAGTCTACTCCCCCATGCTTAAACTAGACAGTGTCCTCAATGTTAGGAATAACAGTAAATATAGGCAAAGGGGAGAAGGAACTTAGGTACTCATTGGTCGTCCGGTGGTGGTGAAGGGGGGTGCTGACCCAGGTGCTAGGTATACCAAGCTTGCATCATACCCTGCATGCTTGGGATGGAGTCTTGCATGGCATGCAAGGTGGCTCTCTGAGAAAGTTGCTCGGCCTCAATGCGGCTGAGCCTAGAAGAGATGGAGGCCTGATCCTCCGATGGAGCAGATGAGGTACCTGCACGGTCAGTGAATTGGGAATAGGGTGGGGGTAGAAGAGCCATAAGTGGCTCAAGGGGGACATCTTCCTCCTCAGGAGGAATCTCAACATCCGCTTTATCCTCATCTACTAGATATATCCACTTCTGCCTATTAGTAACCACAGTCCTAGTAGGTTTAGGGAGCGGAAGAGTGAATGGCCACGAAAATACAACCAGTATTCAGCATTTTGTTTGACAACTAGTTTCATATTCAAGCAGGATTCTAAATCAATCCTGTTGCTGCCAACCACTGGTTGCATCCCCTGTAGATTAGCCTCAAATCCTAGTCCTTTAGCTATGGCAGTAACCAAGCCCCCTATTACTACCTTCCCATTCATTGCCCCACCTACCCGAGCCATCTGATGAGCCATGAAGGCTCTAGTATCCACTTTGGTACCATTTACCATAGCATATAAAAAGTAAAGCTCTCTTTGATTGGCAACCCCATCACTCTCAGCCCTACCGAAAATAGTATGGGCCATAAGACGCTGTAAATATCGGAAGGTAGGGTTGCAAATGAAAGATGCTTTAGAACTTAAGGAACTGTACTGCCCCTCAATAGCAATTGAGTTCCAAAAAATGTTGGCAAACCGTTCCAAACATTCCTCATCCATATATCGGGTACTCAGCATTCCCCTTTTAACGAGAGTATCGTATCGGGTTCGTTAACTATCATCAACGAACACGATACCATACTCGTTAATCTGATGAAGAAGTTGTGGTGGTTGTTGATTTCGTCTTCTACGGGGTTGGTGGGATTAGGTGGATGATTGACCTGTTCGGGCTCTTTTGGGACCCATTTTGACATGTAAGACAATTGGTAAATGGGGAGTGGGAACACCACAAACAGCAGAATTCAAGTAAGCTAATCCAATCTATTCAGGTTCAAACACACATGTCCAAATAACCAGAAGGTCCCATGCAAACAAATAAAGAAAAGATTAGCTACCTAACCAGAAATATTTTCCAATGCGGAATTCAGTAATTCAAGAACACATGCATCCAAATTTCTAGGAGAAATTCCAAGAATTAAAAGTCCAATGCAATTCAAGCTACCAATCAACCAGAAAATTCTAGAGTGAAGGAAACCAATGTTGCAAAAATTCCAGAACTAGTACAAATAAAGTCCAATGTAGGAAGGTAATAAAGGCCAGAAAATTTAAGGCAGTAACCAGCAAAGTGAGGCTCACAAACTACCTAGCAAAAACAGAGCAATGTATGAAAATTATCAATTGCAGAAATCAAAGTACATAAACTAGCTTTGAAACCAAGTTCAGAAAGCAAAATCTCAATGCAGAGTCAAAAACCAGGGAAACAACCAATAGTATATTGAGAGATAACCAACAATGAGCAGCAACCACACCAACAACGAGCAATAATCAGGGATTGTAAACCAGATAATTAAAAACAAAAGCAAGGATGGAAAATACCTGGATGGAAGTGCAGCAAGATGAAGATTGCTATAAGGAACGTGTTCCCAATAGTTTGAGGTAGGAAAGGTGAAGGAAGGATGGGTGGGTTTCGGGTAAAGGGGGAAAAATGGTGGATGGACCGAGGAAGGAGTTGGGTTGAGGGAAGAATGGTTAGGGCCACGATAGGGAGGGGGAAAGGGATTTCGGATGGAATAAGGGATGGGCAAATCGAAAGGTGTAGGTTTCGGCTAGGGGAGGTGTGGGAATAGGGAAGACGAAGCGATGGGAGAGCAAGAGAAGTGGGAGGACGATGGTTAGGGCATGGGTGTGGGTATGAAAAAACAAAGAAGGAGGGGCATGGCTGTGACGAGGGAGGAGGGGAATGGGAGGAAGTTGAATGGCTGAAGAGAGGGAAGAGAGCACAATTAGGGCACGGGTTAGGTAGGGAAACACGGGAAAAGAAAAAGAGGAAAAAAGTGGGAGTAAATTTGGGAGCAAGCTCGAAGCACAGCTGTGCTTCGGGCGGGTAACTACAACCTTCAACCCTCTTTTTTGTAATCAGGAGCAGGGGCTGGGGTATATCAGCACAGGCAACCTGTACTGTGGGCTGGAAAACCAAAAAATTTTTGGTTTTCAGCTTTTGACCTGGGGCACGGCCATGTCCTGTGACACGGCCTGCCCGTGTTTCTCGCAGGTTTTGGCCAATCTTGTAGGATTTGGCACGTGCTAGCAGTACGGGCGTGGTGTAGGACACGGCATGGCCGTGTTACTGGCTAGAACCTCCAAATCTTTATATTTTTCCTCAGCTTTTGATTCTCCTTGACTTCCCTTGATTTTAAGCCTTTTATATTACCTTGGACACATGGGAATGGACCTAAAAATCATAAGAAAACACTCATTAAACTTCTAACCTAAGAAATTAGCTAAATTAAGGGTGTAAACTAAATCTTAAAGTGAGAAATGAAACTAAAAGAAACTTAAAAACTAAAATGTGGGTTGCCTCCCACAAAACGCTTGTTTTAAGTCATTACCTCGACTCCCTTGCACTTCATTGGATCGAGGGGGGTTCTAAGAGGGCTTGGGTGACTCTCTTTTCAACCGGTTGCCCTGTGAAAAAGTGCTTGAGGTGTTGTCCATTAACCTTAAAGGATTCGGTAGCTTCACTCCAAACTTCCACTGCTCCATATGGAAAAACTTGGGTTACTTAGAATGGACTGGACCATTGGGAACGAAGCTTCCCGGGAAAAAGCTTCAGCCTTGAATTAAATAGTAGGACCCATTCTCCTACTTGAAATTGCTGCCTCAGAATGTGCTTATCGTGCCACCTTTTTGTTCTTTCTTTGTATAACTTGGCACTATCATAGGCATCAAGCCTTAGCTCGTCTAACTCATTCAATTGTAAGCATCTCCTTTTTCCAGCAGCTGTCAAGTCAAAATTAATTGTTTTGACTGTCCAATATGCCTTGTGTTCAAGCTCTACCGGTAAGTGAAAAGGTTTTCCATATATTAACTGAAAAGGTGTGGTGCCTATCGGTGTTTTATATGTAGTCCTGTAAGCCCATAATGCATCATCAAGCTTGAGAAATCAATCTTTTCTTGCCTTGGATACGGTCTTCTCCAATATTGCCTTGATTTCCCTATTTGATATTTTCACTTGTCCACTTGTTTGAGGGTGATAAGCTAGAGCCATTTTGTGAGTGACTCCATATTTCTTCAGGAGATTCTGAAATTGTTGTTCAGTGAAGTGAGAACCTCCATCACTTATCACAGCTCGAGATACTCCAAATCTTGAAAAAATTACCCTCTTGAAAAGCTTGACAACCACTCTACCATCATTAGTGGGTGATGCCACTACTTCTACTCACTTAGACACATAGTCCACAGCTACTAGGATATACTTGTTCCCGCATGAGGATGGGAAGGGACCCATAAAGTCAATCCCCCAAACGTCAAATATTTTTACTTCTAAAATGTTATTCAGGGGCATCTCATTCCTTCTTGAGATGCTGCCAACTCTTTGACACCGATCACATGCTTTTACAAAGGTGTGCACATCTTTGAAAATCGTAGACCAATAAAAACTAGCTTGGAGAATTTTAGCGGCAGTCTTAGAAGTGCTAGTATGGCCTCCATAAGGTGAATTATGGCAATGAAATATAACGCTATAGACCTCTTCCTCTGGAATACACCTTCGGAAGATGCCATCTACAGACCATTTGTACAAACATGGATCATCCCAAAGTAGGACTTGATATCAGAGAAAAATTTCTTTCTCTGATGGTAGCTCAACCCTTCAAGTAATATTCTGCATGCAAGAAAGTTCACAAAGTCTGCATACCAAGGAGCATCAGTATAAGTGACTGCAAGGAGTTGGTCATCGGGAAAAGAATCATCTATAGGCAACTCATCTTTGTCATCTCTCATTAAATCTTGCCTAAGTCTTGAAAGGTGGTCTGCAACCACATTCTCTATTCCTTTCTTATCCCTGATCACAAGGTCAAACTCCTGCAATAAGAGGATCCATCTAATCAGTCTTAGCTTAGCATCCTTCTTACTTAGCAAGTATTTGATGGCAGCATGATCTATGAATACGATGACTTCGGATCCCAACAGATATTTTCAGAATTTGTCAATTGCGAACACTACTGCCAGGAGTTCCTTTTCAATGGTGGAATAGTTGACTTGGGCATCATCTAGGGTCTTGCTATCATAGTAGATGACATAGGGCTTTTTATCTCTCCTTTGCCCAAGTACAGCTCCCACAGCATAATCACTTGCATCACACATAATCTCGAAGGGAAGGCTCCAATCAGGAGGTTGGATGATCGATGCAGATATTAGTGCCTCCTTCAACCTGCAAAAAGCACGTAAGCAGTCATTATCAAATAAGAATGGGATATCCTTAATAAGCAAGTTAGTTAATGGTTTAGACATTTTAGATAAGTCTTGGATGAATCTTCTGTAGAAGCCCGCATGCCCAAGAAAACTCCTCACTTCCTTAACATTTGATGGTGGTGGCATTGTCTGAATTGCTTCTATTTTTGCTTTATCCACCTCTATCCCTCTTTCAGACACCAAGTGTCTGAGTACTATTCCTTCCTTTACCATAAATGGCATTTTTCCCAGTTTAGTACTAGGTTGACTTCTTCACATCTTTTAATTACCTATGTCAAATTATTTAAACAGTTATCAAATGAGGTACCATAGACTGAAAAATCATTCATAAATACTTCCATTATATCCTCAATAAAGTCAGAGAAAATAGCCATCATACATATTTGGAAAGTGGCTGGTGCGTTACACAATCCGAATGGCATTCTTCTATATGCAAATATGCCATAGGGATATGTGAACGCGGTCTTTTCTTGGTTGTCTGGATGGATAGGGATTTGAAAGAACCCTGAGTATCCATCCAAATAACAAAAGTGTGAATGTTTAGCCAGCCTTTCCAATAATTGATCAATAAATGGCAAAGGGAAGTGGTCCTTACAGGTGGCCTTATTCAATTTTCTATAATCAATACACATACGCCAACCCGTAACAGCTCTAGTAGGGATTAATTCATCATTATCATTTTTAACAGCAGTCATACCTCCCTTTTTAGGAACCACATGGACAGGACTTACCCATTCACTGAAATAGGACAGATAATACCTGCATCAAGTAATTTAAGTACTTCCTTCTTGACTACCTCTTTCATATTTGGATTGAGTCTCCTTTGGTGCTCCCTGGAAGGTTTATGATCATTATCAACTATAATATGATGCATGCAAACAGATGGACTAATACCTTTTATATCATCAATACTATATCCAATCACTTTCTTAAACTTTCTAAGTACATCCAACAACTTACCAGTTTCTTCAACATTCTAATCAGCATTCACTATGACTAGATATGAAGAGTTAGGGTCCAGAAATTTATACCTTAGATTGGATGGAAGAGCTTTGAGTTCTACCTTAGGTGCTTTGCTTTCCTCATTAGTTGCTGATTTTTTACTACGGTCCAACTCCAGCTTTTCAGATCTTTCTCTTGAGGTGAGCATGGGACACTCATCAAGCAATTTAGTATATGCATCAGCTTCCACCTGTTCAGCACAAGAAACAAAACTATCCATAAGGCAAAGTTCAAGTGGATCAGTAGAACATAAACTCACTGCATATCAACAATATTTTGCTCAATTACATCAACCATGCAACAAGTATCACCTAAAGATGGGCATTTCATTGCATCATTAAGATTAAACTCAATCTTTTCATCCCCTACATTCAAGGAAAGCTTTCCATCTTTAACATTTATAATGGCACCTGCAGTGGCTAGGAAAGGCCTTCCCAGAATGATGGGGATTTGGTTATCTTCTTCTATCTCTAAAACAACAAAATCAATAGGTATGAAAAACTTACCCACCTTTAGAGGAACATCCTCTAATATACCTATCAAATGAGTAACGGATTGGTCTGCTAATTAGAGGGAAATAGTGGTAGGCTTCAAATCACCCATCTGGAGCTTCTTGCATATGGACAATGGCATAAGATTCACAATTTCTTCGAGATCACATAAAGCTTTAGTGATTTGCACATCTCCAATAGAACAAGGTATAGAGAAGCTTCCAGGGTCCTTAAGTTTAGGAGGCAATTTGTTCTGGATCAAAGCACTACATTCTTCAGTTAATGCCACAGTGGCATACTCCTCGATTTTCCTCTTATTAGAGAGGATTTCCTTCAGAAATTAGCATATGAAGGCATATGAGAGACAGCTTCCAAGAATGGAATATTAATGTGCAGCTTTTTTAGCACATTTAGAAATTTTCCATACTGTTTTTCTAACTTGGCCTTAGCTAGTCTCTGAGGGAAAGGAATTGGTGGCTTGTATGGTTCAAGAGCCACATATTTAGGCTCTTTTTCTTCCTTCCTTCTACTAACTTGCTCTTCTTCTTTAGTTTCTCTTTCAGGCTCATCTCTCTTCTCTTCTTCCTTATCTTCCTCCTTTTCCACTGTCTCACCCAATTGTTTACCACTTCTCAAAGTGATAGCTTTACAGTGTTCCCTTGGATTCTCAGGCTGGCCAAAAAATTTACCAAAATTTCTATTTGAAGAACTCGCTTGCTGTGCTATTTGAGTCTCTGGCATCTTGTTATGTGTAGCAAGTGAGTCAACTTTAGAAGCCAAGTCCTTTATAGCTTCATTCATTGAATGATTCTGGGCTCTAAATTCTTCATTCTGTTTACTCTATGTGGAGATGAAATCACCATTAGAGCCTCCAAATTCGACTTTGGTTGAGGAGGAGGACGATTGAACGGCCTCTGATTCTGAAAGCCTAGAGGTTGCTTGAAGTTATTCTGAGGCTACTGATTAGCATTTGGCTTGTAAGAAAGATTCAGGTGGTTTCTCCAACCTAGATTGTAGGTATTACTGTAGGGATTATTTCTTTGGTTGTTCACAAAAATATGCCTGCTCACAATCCTGAAGTGTAGAATTTCCAAGCTGACATTCGTTGGCCATATGACCAACACCTCCACAAATCTCACAAGATGAAGATGAAGATGGAGAACTAACAACATTGATGCTTAACTTGTCTAATTTCTAAAATAAGGCATCGACTTTAGAAGTTAGATGATTGAATGCATCTACTTCATACATCCCTGCTGGTTTTCTTGGCTGCCTCTCACTAGACCATGAGTAATGGTTTTGAGCTATATCTTCAATTAGCTCATATGCCTCATCAACAGTCTTATTCATCAAAGTTCCTCCTGTTGCAGCATCCATAGACATACGGGTGCTGTAAATCAGTCCGTTATAGAACGTATGGACTATCAGCCACTTCTCCAACCCATGGTGTGGGCATATTCTAAAGAGCTCTTTGAATCTCTCTCAAGCCTCATATAATGACTCCTCATCCTTTTGAGAAAAAGTAGTGATCTGATTCCTAAGATGGGCCATCTTATCCGGTGGGAAGTACTTGGCCAGGAAAGCTTGAGAAAGCTGTTGCCAAGTGGTGATGGACCCTGATGGAAGAGAATGCAACCATGCACGGGCCTTGTCCCTCAAAGAGAAAGGGAAGAGTCTCAATCTGATGGCATCAGAAGATACCCCATTCAGCTTCAGGGTGTCACAATACTCCAAAAAGACTGATAGGTTTAGATTTGGGTCTTCAGTAGGTGACCCTCCAAATTGATTCTATTGAACCATCTACAAAAGAAAGGGTTTCAACTCAAAGTTGTTAGCTTCAACAACTGGCCTGACTATGTTGTGAGTCAGGCCATGAGTATCTGGGGCAGTAAAATCTTTAAGAGATCGGTTATCTCTCTCCCCCATTGTAGCTGCAAAATTTTCTTACTACTGTATTCTTCTTCTCCTCCGCAAGGTGCGCTCAATCTCTGGGTCAAATTTGGCAATGAATTTGTGGCCTCTTCACATAAAATAGATACACACCTATGAAGGAACAAAAAGGAACAAAAATTAGCAAAAGAAAATTATGCAAAAAAATTAAAAAGAAAGTGATCTAGTCTAGCTATTTTGTAAAATATCTAATATTGACTTTGTTCCCTGGCAACGGCGCCAAAAACTTGTTGTGTATGTTTTACCAATTACCGCAAGTGCACGGCGTAGCTGTAGCTAGTCCGACGAGTACGGGTCATATTCCACAGAGAACAATACCAATTACTAGAATTTCACAAAAGATGCTATCTAAATCGATGCAATTCGATTAGAAAGTGTCACAATTAAATAGAGAAAAATAATCAATTAAGCAAAACCTAGGGTTAGGGTTCACCACACTTGTGATACTCAACAACTAATATTTACCTCTAATTGTAATTATCTAGATTATAGGGGATGGTTTAGCCTTAATTAATTAGCAATCTTTTTCAAGCATTACCAATCGTACCTAGGTTGATCTAATTACCTACTTTCGTGGTTCTTAACTCAACCTAGGTCCATTAAGCTTTATGCCAACCATGGAATACAATTAATTGGTTTTCTCGTGCCCACTAATTGATTCAATCCTAGAGTA
Organism: Gleditsia sinensis; assembly: GCA_037074535.1. Classification (NCBI taxonomy): domain Eukaryota; kingdom Viridiplantae; phylum Streptophyta; class Magnoliopsida; order Fabales; family Fabaceae; genus Gleditsia; species Gleditsia sinensis. Next base: position 63,642,531 of record CM073466.1, read on the forward strand.
TCTTAAACTAATTTCGTGATTAAGATATCCCTAATTAACTATTTAGTTCCATTTTTAATCTTCACATTTCAGTTCATCGATTAAAAACCTAAGATGTGATAGATTGGTGATCAGGCATTCTACCAACTCATTCATCCATATAATAGTCAATCCTAATCAATCTAGAAGTAATCACAATTAGAGTTTCAACATTCAAGTCATCAGCACAGTATCATCATATCACAAGAGGGTTCCTCAAAACCCTAGATTAAATCTACTCACACATCGTATAAACGGAAACCAAATTCATATTCATTGAGTAAATCATGATAGTTTAGTACAATTTAAAGAGAATAAGTAGAAGTAGAAGAGAAGAATTCAAATAGAAAGATAAAACCTAGTCTTCGAAAAAGTCAAATGAAATATAACCTTTGAATGCAGTAGATTCTACTCTAGAACATCAAAATCCACAATGATTCAAGTAAAAATCTAACCTATGAGTGTTTTCTAAGCCTAAAAACTCATTCTAAAGTGTCTCTTTGAGCCTCCATATGTGCCTCTGCGTTTTCCCCCGAATATGTATCAAGTTAAAAGCCAAAAACCCTAAAAATCACGTGCAGTGCGGACCCAAAGCACGGTCGTGTTCCAGGACACGGCCTGGCTGTGCTTCGGGCTAGTTTCTGGAGGTTCTTTTCATCATCTGCCCAGAGCACAGCCTGGTTCTGCTCCATGATACCAAGCACGGCCTGGCCGTGTTGAGGGCTACCGAACTACTTTCTTGCCAATTTTTGGTACGTTGCTTCCTTGTTTCCTCTTTAGCATATCCCAAGTCCTTTTGGCTCTTCCCATGATTGTTTTCTCTTGCTTATTTGCCTCTTTTTCTCTCCTACAAACACAAAATAAACCACAGCAGTATCCAGATCAAAGTATAACCAAAAGCAGAGAAATAACCATAAGTTACTATGAATTAGGAGATAAAATATAGCCATTAAGTACTCAAAATCCCCTTTTATCACGGAACAACAAAAATAGATTATCAAGGAAAGAAAATTTTTGAAGACAAGGACAACATACCTACAATGCAGAAAAACTTTCCTCAAGATGGGAAATAAACCAAAATGTTGGTTCTTATTGTGATTAACTGCATCCAACCAAATTTCAATGGGTCATCGATAAGAAATTTGACTAATGTGGGAAATCTGGGCATCAAATTAAGAAACTATAATATTATAATTTGCTAGTGATTTTTTGAACCAATAGTTTGAAATTCAAATCCAAGACAAAATTGATAGAAACAAATTGTAAAATATGCTAATGGAGGATAAATTGTATTGCATACCTTGCCTTCTTGAATGATGAGTAGAGATGTAAGTGTGTCTAAAAACTCTTGTCAGTCATAGATGGAGTTTAACTACAGAAACTCCTATGAGAATAAAGAGTTCACAGACTTCTACTTCAAAGGAGAGAGATTAACCGAAAATATCCAGTAATTTTTCTATTGCTTGTAGATGAAAATCAAATTGTGGCTCTTTGATAGTCATGAAGAAGATGAAAAAAGAAGAGTCAAGAAGGCTTGTGTTTTGATGGTGGAATAAAAGAAAAGGGAAGAAAAGCTTGACAATTTTCAATGGAATTTTTGAAAAAGAAAAAAAATTAAGGGATCTATTTTACCGCTAAAGCTGAGCGCTCAAATTTTTGTGTATTTTTCAACAGCTGTCAATTGGTGTTGTATTTGCTACCTTTTCCAATAGTTATTATTGGCTGTTGAAAATAACTTGTTGAAGTTGCTCCACTTTCTTGTAGTAAGTTTACTTTGTGCAAATTTGTTTTTTCAAAACAAAAACCCTCATAATTCACAAAATAGAACCCTCATCACATTGGCATGTTTGGTCGCATGAAAGAGGAGTAGGGGACTCACTTCCTTCACAATA
>CM073466.1:63649440-63764440 GCA_037074535.1 Gleditsia sinensis
GGTTTTAACATGGGATCCTCCTAATGTTATCATGTGAAATATTTTCATATATAACAACATTTGTTAAACGATCATACAGTACAGTATATGGTTTTGGATATATGAATATCCTTCATTTGAGAATATTTGAAATACGGGTCCTATATAGATGTATTTCCAAATTATATTTTTTTATGTGACAAATTTTAAAATATGAGTACATCCATATGTTGACCTAAAAGGTCATAGGAGGTATTATCTGTTCACTGAGTTGTCAAACTCACTACACGATACTTACATTTTTTTAGATAAAGATACAGAGTTTAGTCCTACAGCTACGTGATCAACTAGGGGTTATACTATCTGGGTGAGCCTACGTTACTTCCAAGACTCAAAATGTTTAAATTATTTTGTACTTGTATTCTAGAGTATGTTCTGAACGCTACAAGCAGGATCCCTCCTTCTGTTGTAATATGTGTATAAAGACTTGACTTGTATATTTGGTTATATTTGAGAACTTGTAAAAGTATGTTATTAATCTTGATATGTAATATACTTGAAGCAAGTATGCAATAGAATAACGTTAAAACTATCAGCTACTCGTGACAATCGTGTTCCTTTAAATTGGGGACGTGACACAATGAGCCTCAAAATTTTGAGATAAATTTTTGGATTTTGTACAGTTTCTCAATCTACTGGTTTCTACGATGTCCATTGTGATATTCCCAAACTTAGAAGAGATAACTATAAGATATGGAAGGAAATAATTCTCCTCCATTTAGAGTGGATGGATATAGACTACGCTATTAGAAAAGATGAACCATTTGCAATCTCTTATAAGAACACGCTGGCTGAAATTGGGCTATATGAGCAATGAGAGCCATCTAATGGGCTCATGTTCATCAAGACAAAAATAACTACCAGTATATGTGGTTCTGTCGATCAGCATGAGAAGGTCCGAGATTTTCTAAAAGTCATTGAAGAATAATTTGTCCCTTCTGAAAAGACCTTAGCAAGCAACCTGATCATGAAGTTCTCTTCTCTCTGACTCACCAGTGGAAGAGGTGTATGCAAGCATATAATACAAATGCATCATATTTTAACTCAACTTAAAAAACTCAAGGTTGATATGTTAGAGTCTTTCCCAGTGCACTATATTTTGAACACCCTTTCGCAATAGTACAGGCCTTTCAAGATTTCTTATAACACGCATAAGGACAAATTGTCAATTAATGAATTAATGACCATGTGTGTTCAATAAGAAAAAAGGCTAGTGATAGAGATGGACGAGAATGCATTATTGACAATAGCTCGTGGAAAGAACAAATCTGATAAGTCTCAAACTAATCAGAAGGGGAAAGGTAAAATACTACCTCAAGCTAATATTAAGAAATAAGCAAAGTGTTTTTTTTGTAAAAAGAAGGGACACATGAAGAAGGAATGCATCAAATTCCAAAAATGGATTGAGAAGAAAGATAAATCAATCTCATTTGTCTGTTATGAATTTAACATGGCTAATGTTAATAGTGACATCTGGTGGATTGACTCTGGATCAATAATCTATATTACAAACTCCTTGTAAGACATAAAAAATTTAAGAAAATCAATAGGAAGTAAGCAAAGCATCTTATCAAGCAACAAGATGGGCTCACATGTGGAAGTAATAAGAACTTGCACTTTAACTTTAAGTAATGGATTTGTTTTAAAGTTAGAAAAGACCTTTTATGTATCAAGTTTCTCATAAAACTTGATTTCTGTTTGCAGACTTGTACCATTTGGATATTCTTTTAATTTTAAAGACATATCATTCAGTTTATTATATAATTTCAATTGAGTTGGGAATGGTATTTTGTTTAATGGTCATTATCGTCTCAATTTACAAAGCAATACTACTTATTGTTCAATGCAAGTTCAGACTGATTCTAAACGGTGTAATATTAACGATGATTCCTCTATGTTATGGCACCGGAGATTAAAATACATTTTTATAGAGAGAATTAAGAAGTTAGTAAAAGATGGAGTACTTAGTACTCTAAATTTTACTAACTTTGAGATTTGTGTGAACTGCATTAAGGGAAAGCAGATCAACATGTCTAAGAAAGGTGTTGTCAGGAGTTCGAACATATTAGAGATCATTCACACTAATATATGCTGTCTAGACATGGATGTGCATGGTAAAAAATATTTCATCATCTTTATAGATGATTACTCATGATATATGTATATCTATTTGCTTCATAATAAAAAACGAAGCATTGGATTCCTTCAAAGTGTTTAAGGCTGAAGTTAAGAACTAATGTGGAAAGCAAATAAAGATAGTAAAACTAAGTAGAGGTAGAGAATATTATGGTAGATACATGAAAAATAGACAGGCACCTGGCCCCTTTGTTAAGTTTCTTCAAGAACATGGAATTGTTGCCTAATATATTATGCCTAGTTCTCCAAACCAGAATGGTTTTGTGGAAAGAAGAAACCAAACTTTATTGGATATGGTCCGGAGTATGCTTAGCAACTCCAATCTTCCTATATCCTTGTGGACTAAAGCAATAAAGATGACTGTGTATATATTAAACCAAGTTCTAATTGAGGCTGTCCAAAAGACATCTTTTGAATTGTGGAAAGATTGGAAACCGAGTTTGCGACATATGCGTATTTGGGGATGTCCGTCTAAGGTGAGGATATATAACCCACAAGAGAAGAAACTAGACCTGAGGACCATTAGTGGGTATTTCATTGGATATGCCGAAAGGTCCAAAGGTTATAGGTTTTAATGTCCATCTCATACAACTAAAATAGTAGAATCAAGAAATGCTAAATTTCTTAAGAATGATTTGATCAGTGGGAGTAATCAATTTACGAACTTAATTTCTGTACATGATCATATACAGTCTCAACTTTTCACTTCAAGTAACAAATTGGTTATTGTTCATAGCACCCCTCAAGTACAAATGAGTATTGAACAACCAATCATTGAGTTTCTACAAGCTGATCAATTAGATCAAAATGTTCAGGATTTACCTGTAGTTCCTGAACAAGTTTAACCATAAACTCTTCAAGGGGATGATGTTACAACATTAAGATCTACTAGAGAAAAAAGATCAATTGTTCCTAATGATTTTATAGTGTATTTACAAGAGTCTGACTACAATATAGAAGCTGAAAATGATCCTAAAACCCTTTTCACAAGCCATAAGTTGCAAAGAGTCAAATTTGTGGTATGATGTCATGAAAGATGAGATGAATTCCATGAAGAGTAATAGAGTATGAAAACTTGTAGAGTTTCCTAATATGACGAAGGCCATTGGCTGTAAATGAGTCTTTAAGACTGAGAATTATTCATTAGGAAACATTGAAAGATCACTACAAAAATATACGCTTTTAGCGGCGACTAAAGTCCCCGCTAAAAGTCTGGAAGTTGCCACTAAAGACTTTCAGTGGCGACTTTTGGTCGCCACCACCTTATCGCTTGTAACTCCGTTGCTGAATGTTTTTAGTGGCAATTTTTAGAGTCGCCACTGAAAGTTTACTTTTAGTGACGACTAAAGTTGTCATAAAAGACTATAAAAATCGCCACTAAAATATTAAAAGTCGCCACTAAAAGTCCACTTTCAGTGACGACTTTATTTGGTCGCCACTAAAAGTCTACTTTTAGTGGTGATTAAAGTCGCCACTGAATCTATTTTTGGTGGCGACTTTTCAAGGTCGTCACAGAAAGTGTAATTTTAGTGGCGACTTTAGTCGCCACTAAAACTCTAATATTCAATTTCTTTTATATTAATTGTTTATTATTAAAATTTATAGATGTTAATTTTTACTAACAAAATAATTAAAAAAATACAATTGGCATATTAGTTATCTTGCTAAAATTATAATAAAAAGAATATAAATTTTTATTTAAACTTATATTCAACTACAATTAGTTCAAATGTAAATATTCAAAGTAATGTAACTAATTACATTTAAAAAAAAGTAACTATTTACAAACAAAATTAATTAATCCTAACACAATGAAAATATACCATTAGTACTTCTATCACAAACTATAAAAATTTATCAAAAGACGATTAAGACCAAGTATATTTGGATTTTCCTTGCCGTACTCTTGGCCATACTCAACAATAAATATCATGTCATCAACATCTTCGTCATACATGTATGCTGTGATTGGCATTCTGCAAAAAAATCCTCATATTAGTCCAACAACAACAAAAATGTGTATAAAAAATTTGTGTTAAGCAAGTTGCTAAGACAAAAAAAAAAGATAACTTTTACTCATAGTTAATGATTATTTACCAAAAAATAGAATAAAGAACCAAGTCACTCAAATTCATCTCAAATATTTAATGAGCTTTCTTAAAAACTTATTTCATAACTTATCAATTTTTGGAGTGAGATCCAACACAACATATTTATATCCCCTATTTTCATGACTGAGAAATAGCCTAATATCATCATAATAAAAAATCTTATACTTTAAAAATAATTAAAAGTGATTTAGCTGTGAAAATTTTGAATACTTTACAAAAGTTTCAAAGTTCAAACATCAATGTTATCATTGTAAAAAAAAATTGATAGAAGTAAAAAATTATACATGGTCAATTTTACTTGAAACATACCACCACTGACTTTAGCATAAGTCAAATAAATCTTATTAAATCTATATCTTTAGTATGCCATTTATTAGAACCATGAACTCAAAAGACTGCTTGGTCAAGTTGCTGGAAATCTTCAGTGTCTGAATACATAATACAAAGTTTGAAGCAAAAAAGGCGTATGATAAATTGATCTAGAGATAAAAGGTTTCGTTTTCTCATTTTAAAACACATGCACATACACTGTGTCCATTACCATATTTTTAGTTCCGTCAATCAAGCAAGAGTAACAAGTTTAACTCTACAAAGCACTTATCAAAAGTAATAAATAAACAAAGGGCAGAACCATCTTGAAAATTGCCTCTTATGGATTAGTAATGGGTGAACACCTTCAAATTTCCCGATAATGGAGGATCTTATAAATTATGAAAGAAAAGAAAGGAATCAAATCAACTTTTTTGTTAAATTTAACAAGATCCAATAAATATACTAAAAAGTAATGAATTGTAATATTACAGATCACTATACAAGAAAATACACCAGCATACAATATTCAGCCTACCGGGGATAACAATGTCACCAAGTCCAAGCATCGAAAATGGCCTTGCAGAATCAAATGTGGGGAACAAAAGCTGCAAAACAACTTGAACAAGATTAGGAAGGAGTTTTTTGACCATAAAATAATCATTTGATGGGATCAAAGAAAATACACAATTAAAATTCAGATGAAGGATAGAAAAACAGAAATTTTCATATTTTAAATCTAAGATGATTTTGCAACGCTAACCATCACTGGAGTGAAGAAGACCCAGAAAATATCATATACAAAAAGTCCTGCCTGCAAAACACATGTATACAGAAGAGTAAAAGACCATGTTAATAGAGAATGAAAAATGATACAATTGAAACACATGCTTAATCATTTGGCAGCTAAAATCTAACAATCTAAATGACATAAACAAATGCTTTGCAATATTGGAGAACCTAATAGAGAGAAAGTAAATCAAGCTCGATAAATAAATGAATGAGGCTCAGCAGCATGGGCCTTTGGGATAAGCACACTCAAAAAATGCCCTTGATGTAAAAAAAGAGTGGCTTAGTTTATATGCAGCCAATGGGTGGTAGAAAACAAAATACTAAAAACAAATAGCAATGTAAACTTGAGAATGACGCTAGTCTTGAAAGACCCAAGAGAGAGCATTTCAATTCCCTGCCAATTTCAAAGATGGAGATATCAATTTCAAACTATAATCCACATAGTTATACATGATTTATGCAAGCATTTCAACGTAATCTCAATTTTCTCAACTTATACTCTTCGTAATAAGCTAATTATAAAACCAATATAATAGAACAGATGAAGCACATCAATGAATGGTATCCAAAGAAAGGCATGGAATAAATAAAATTCAATTTTTTTTTGAAGAAAAGTAAAAGTATATATTATTGGCTATGCGCCAAACCTGAATACAGAAAGTAAGACCCAATATATTATTCGCCAGCCAATGCTTCCACATAGCATACCACGCACAAAAGAAGGTCCCAGGGATTACAGCAACAATCTGTCTTGTCACGTCCCTACTTTAGGAACGTGAATACCTTTAATATCCGTTAAACTTTTTATTACACATATGCAAATGATCTCACGATAATACATATCCAAGTATTATTCAACATTCACAAGTTTACAAAACCAATAATTATACATGCTAAGTCTATATACATCAAGTTTACAGCGGAAACAAGGATCCTGCCTGTGACTTTCAGAGCAACACTAGAGTACAAATATATTACAATATATTACACTGAGAGCCTAGAAACAAGTTAGGCTCACCACGGAAGCACGGCACCTAGTCAATCAAGTAGCCGCGGGACCAAATTCTGGGTCTTTATCTGAAAAATATATCAACCACGTGTAGTGAGTTTTACAACTCAGTGAGCAGATAACACCTCCTATGACTTCTCAGGTCAACATAAGGATGTACTTATATAGTAAAACTTATCATATCAAAATCCACCGTTCAAAAGTACATTCTTATGGGACCCGCATTTTCAAAATATTCTTAGTTCAAATCACATTTTAATAGTTGTAACCACATATGATACAAATAAATCTTAAATAGATTTTGGTATGCATTCAAAATCAAATCTTTTCAATAGATAAATATGGAATGTGAGTTCATCACCCAACTGCCTCCTCACAATACCATAGTCACAATCACAGTAGGTAATCAGGGAATGTGAGTACATCACCCAACTGCCTCTTCACAATACCACTGACTACAACTTCAATAGATCAACAGGGAATGTGAGTACATCACCCAACTGCCTCCTCACATTACCACTGTCATCATCACAATAAGTAATCAAGGAATGTGAGTACATCACCCAACTGCCTCCTCACAATACCTCTGACTACAACTTCCATCAACAGGGAATGTGAGTACATCACCCAACTGCCTCCTCACATTCCCACTACTATCACCTTCACATTACCGTCTCAAGCCATATAACAGACAAAATTCATCAATACCTTTGAAGAACTCTTCATCCTGAGTCCGTTGGTGGTGGTGGTGTCGAAATCCAAGGTCCGTAGGCGAAGAAATCTTATAGAGAAGTTAGAGGGTTTTCGGGGAGAATTTTCTGAAGAGAGATGGAGAAATCTGTCACTGACCACCTTCCGGATTGGTTGAGGCCCTTAAAATATCCTGGGGGACCTTTCTGCAAAATTTTACTTTTTGAGGGAGGTCCTTGCAAAATTTTCTTATTTACATTTTAACCCCGAAACTTTTAAGAAATTGCATTTTTGCCCCGAAGCATAAATTTCTAACATTTCTTTTATAATTCTTTAATCCATGTAAATAATAACTTATTTTCACCGGGTCCTAACTCCATTTTCGAAATCCTCTCTTTAATTCCAAATTTTCCTTAATTAAAATCTCCATTTTCCAAAATTATCTCTTTTATTCTAAATTTCTTTAGTTGAACTTTCTCGTTAAATTTACGGCTATTACATTCTTCCCCCCTTAAAGAAATTCGGTCCCCGAATTTCATCACCATAGTAGCAGATAAATACTAACCTCATTGTTCAAACAAATGCGGATATTTGGCGCGGATGTCATCTTCTCTTTCCCACGTAGCTTCCTCAGATGAGTGATTTTGCCATATCACCTTAACCATAGAAATATCTCATGACCGCAACTTCTTCACTTGTCGATCAGCAATAGATATCGGCTTTTCCTCATAAGTTAAATTCTTATCCAATTGAATTTCCTGGGGTTGAATGACATGAGTAGGATCCGGTAAGTATTTCCGTAACATAGACACATGAAATACTGGATGAACATTACTCAGTTCTGGTGGCAGAGCTATGCGATATGCTACTGCACCTATTCTGTCAAATATCTCAAAAGGACCTATATACCGAGGGCTTAACTTCCCTTTCTTTCCAAATCTCATCACTCCTTTCATGGGTGAGACTTTCAGGAACACTTGTTTACCCTCTGAAAATTTTAACTCCCTTCGTCTGTTGTCAACATACGCCTTTTGTCTACTCTGAGCTGCCTGCAGCCTTTCTCTAATCAGCTTTACATTGTTCAAAGTTTCTTGTACAAGATCTGGTCCTATAAGTTTAGCCTTGCCCACTTCGAACCATCCAATGGGAGATCTGCACCGTCTACCATACAAAGCTTCAAATGGGGCCATCTAGCACAGTTCACAGCTGCTGAATAAGTTGAAAAATGATCCATCTGAGGACCCACTGACTTAAACAATGGGCGTATCAATCACAAAACAAACCTCTTAATTCTATCCTTTTCAGTTGGGACCAGGTATGGTGCATATCTGGACAACCGGGTAAAACGAATGTCATAATTATCAAGCAACTTGCCATGAGCTTTACGCTTGCCATTCAATTTCTTTCATAAAATAATATGCATAATTTTCATATCCAACAATTAATACGTGTAAAAAAAAATCACATGTTCAATGTGTTTCAAAATTTATTGCAAAATCAAACTCTTCTTGAACTACATATCATATACCAAATATTTCAGACATTTCCAAACCATTTCAAGAACATATGGAAGTATAAATAACATGTAATCGTGCTCATTTATCAATGTAAAGTTAAAGAAGAGTAAAAACAAGCCATAGAAAGAATCATCTACTCACCACTTTGAAGTATAAAGTTGGACACCCTTAAAATCCTATTTTCTGATCCGAATTCAGCGAAATAAATCCCAAAATCGAGTCCGGAACGTCCGAAAACCTTGAAAAACACTCCGGATTTGTGAAATTTGGCCTCCGGGAGCTCGGTCAACACAGGTCAACGCAAAGAGGTCCGGCTGCCACGCGCTACACGTGCCACCGGAGGAGCTGCGCGTGGGCTTCACTCGCCGAGGGAGATGCGGCGCGTGGTGTAATAACCGTAAAATTTAACGAAAATTCTAATTAAAGGAAATTTAGAATAAAAGAGAGAATTTTGACAATAGACATAAGAACCGGTGAAAATATGTATATTTATTACATGGTTTAAAGAATTACAAAAGAAATATGAGAATTTATGTTTTGGCGCGCTATAAGCAAATATATTTTTATTTATGTAGAAATGATTATGATTTGTTAAAAGTAAGTGGACTTTTAAGTAAAATAATTATTGTGTTGCTTCAAATAATTATACTGGCCTTTAATGAATTTTTGTCAAATTTTTAGAAATATTTTTTCTTTTATTATGTATAAAGATATTTATTTAATAATTTGTTTTATTGAGATTTTTATCAAGAAAAATTATGATTTAAGAGTTCTACTAAAGGTAATTGAGAATGTAAATTTTTAGAAATTTTTGAGATATTTTTAGATGCAAAACGGATTTTATATAAATTTATATAAAGAAAATCCTATTATTATTAATTATTTATTAATTATTATTATTATTAAAAAAAACATATAAATGAAAGGAGGAAGCAGGGAATGAAAAACGGAGAAAACGAGAAAAGGTACTATGCGCATAGTAATGAATAGTAACCTCCAACATTTTATCTCGATCTGGAGTGCCTATAGGTTTCCGATCTAAAAATTGAGGGTATTTCTGGATTAAGGACGAAGAATACCTCAGTTCTGACCGATCAGTTTTTCAAATTCACCGTTGAATCGCCGTAAATCTGAAGTAGAAAATCTCGGTAAAAGATAATTCCTGAAACTCTTACTTAGATATCTCAAATTAGAAATCTGACACCGTAGATGGGTTCAGAAGCTTGATAAACATTAGAATATGTAATTTTTTTGGTCATTTGGTAACTTTTTATGTGGCGGTGAATAGTAATTTCCGGCATGAATAGTGATTCCGACGATGAATAGTAACTGTGAATAGTGTTTCCGGTGGTGAACAGTACCCGAGCTCATTTAAAGTTTTTGGACCCTCCGGACACGTTTTTGAAACTTATTTGGTCAAATTCATATTAGAAAAGTGCATTTTATGGCTGTCCAATTCGGAGCCCTTACACTGTGAGTAGATGATTCTTCCTATGACTTGCCTATACTCTTCTTGATACTTGAACGTGTATATAATTATGTTTATGAGATATACACACTGTGATATGTTTCTGAAATGCATTAAAACGATCTGATATGCTCACATTTTGAAATACAGTTCAAGAAGAGTATAGTTTTGAAAATAGATTTATGAACTCATGGTGTATATGATTTCACATGTATTTCTCATTAAATGATAAAGTGAATATTTATACACGTGACATTGATTTATAAAGATATGTGATTGCCTAGAGAAAGAGCATATATATGTGATAAACCCTGAATGGGTAATTTATAACAGATGAATTTTGAAATACATTGAACATGTGATTTTTACATGTATTTCGCATTACATGGCAAAGAAAATATGTTATACATGTGACATTGATTTTACAGTGATATGTTTGCCTCGGATATGGGCATGTATACATGTTTCCCCTGAATGGGAAGTTTTGACATATGAGTATTTTGAGACTGAAAGTCTGTATTATATTGAGAATTTATACTGGATTATATGGCATATATGCGTATGGTATTTTCTGTGGAGGAATCCTGTTGGAAACACTGTCTGCTAACAGCAGGAGATGTTAGCCTTGGTGCACACCTTGATTGCCTCAGCTAGCAGGGGAGGTGGTGCTAGCCTCGTGTGAGGGCCAACACACGGGAGATTATATGTGAAGGAGAGCGGAATGCCTCCTATATATGGGCGAGATGCCAGTTATATGAGATGTTATTTTGCCTTCCCTTCCTGTGTGCTTGGGAAAGACTCATACAGAGTCCCTTCGCGTGTCCTCTTGAATGGTAGTAGGGCAAACCTCAGCGGGATGCTGAGTTTAGGCAAATCTTATACCACCAAATTACGGAAGGGGTCAAACTCTGGTTTGGTGGTTCTGATATGGGATCCTCCGAATATTTTATGAGAAATGTTTTAATGCATAACATAATTTGATTAATATTTTACAGTATTGAATATGATTTTAAATTTGACATGAGCATTGTGTATACAGTACCGAATACGGTTTGAAAGACCTAATTATGATATTTGAACAGAGAATATTTGAAGATGCGAGTCCCATGTGGATATACTTCTGCAATGTAAATTTTGATAACATAAATTTTATTATATGAGTACATCCATATGTTGACCTAAGAGGTCATAGGAGGTATTATCTGCTCACTAAGTTGTAAAACTCACTACACGATGTGGATTTATTTTTCAGATAAAGACATAGAGTTTGGTCCAAAAGCCATGTGATCGACTAGGGGTCGTACTCCAATGGTGAGCCTACATTGTTTCTAGGCTCTCAATGTTTATTTTTGTAAAATTTTTGTACTCTAGAGTTGCTCTGAATATCACAGGCAGGATCCTTGCTTCTACTGTTACTCTGGTGTTTATAGACGTAAACTGTATATTGTATATGTGTATGAGAACTTATATGTATTGATTTATATGATTAAGAATGGCATTATGTACATTTATGGAAAATATATGTGTATGGTATATGGATTTCACGTGCCCTAAAATTAGGATCGTGACAAGTTGGTATCAGAGTATTAGGTTTCCCTGTAACAATCAGAGCAAAGGATTCTTTAGTAGGACTTTTAGTATCGATATGAGCCGGACATATTTATACTTCAGGTGCTGCTAAGGGATTCTATAGGGTTTCAAATTCCTTTCTATTCGAAATTGTTAAAGTTTATAGTATAAGATAGATTGAATATTGTGACATCTTAAGAAGTATCTATGGATCAATTATAGCTTGAAAGTAAAAGCAATATGCGTCTTAAAGAATTTAAAGAATTGAGACAGATACCAAATATGATGGTTTCTGACTGTGACATCCGTTGTACCGGTTGTCTGGATATAGTAGACTGTGATGTGATATTGAGAATAGATTTGTTGGCATTATGTCATGTCATTTTGAAATGTCACTATAAGTTGATTAAATTCAATAAAGTATATCAGTGTAAATCAAGTTCCAGTGGTTAAAAAAAAACTTCTGATGTAATTCTTGAAGAATTGCCAGGATTACCTCGAAACGTAAAATATAATTTGGTATTGATTTACTTCCTGGAACCCAACCAGTGTCTATACCTCTATATAGAATGGCACCGACTGAACTCAAGGAATTGAAAGATCAGTTGTGACACTTGTTAGACTAGGGATTTATATACCCTAGTACTATTACATGGAGTGCTTCAGTTCTATCTGTGAAAAAGAAAGATGGATCACTAAGACTATGCATAGATTATAGACAATTGAATAAAGTGACAATGTGAAATAAATACTCATTACTTCATATAGATGATATGTTTGACCAGCTACAAGGTGCTCAACATTTTAAAAAAAATTGATTTGATTTGATATCTGGATCTCATCAATTGAGGATAAGGGAAGAGGATATTCGAAAAATTTCTTTTAGGACTCGTTTTGGTATTATGAGTTCTTGGTGATGTCATTTAGTCTGACAAATTTTCAGTTGCATTCAAGGACTTGATAAAAAAAAGAGTATTGAAGCCATCTCAGGAATAATTTGTTATTATAATTATTAATAATATACTAGAATATTTCAAGAGTGCAGAGGATCATAAGCAATATTTGAAGATATTATTACAAACTCCAAGGGAATATCAGCTATATGCTAAGTTCTCAAAATATGAATTTTGACTTAGTAATAGTACTTTCTTAAGGTATGTGGCTAGTAAGATGGTATCCAAGATAACCCTAAGAAAGTAAAAGTGGTACAGCAATGTCCACATCTTGCTACAGTTACAGATAAAGATCCAAGTCCAATTTGCGCTTTCTCCTATGGTCTGTTGTCCATTCTATTTGAGCTGTGATTGGATCAGGTACATGAACATATGCTTGTAAAGCATCAATCAACTCCTCAGCATCTGAAGCTAAGATGAGAATTCGTCGTGCTGAGTGTGGGATAAACCTTTGTTCCACAGCATGATCAATGAAAGATAACAGACCATCAAAGAAGTGATTAACATTTAACAAACCTATCGGTTTGTGATGCATATTTAGTTGTGCCCATGAGACTATTTAGAAAATTTCTTCTAAAGTACCAAACCCCCTGGTAAGGCAATGAAGGCATCAGCATTGCTCATCATTCTAGCCATGCGCTCATGCATGGATGCAACTTTAAACTCTTCTCCAATTGTCTTTCCTACGATGTTAGATGCAGCTAGAGCTGTAGGAATAATACCTAGAACTTGGCATCCTCCTACATGTACAGTTGTAGACACACATCCCATTAACCCACGGTTACCTCCACCATAGACTAGATGAATTTTTCTCCTGGCCAGCACCATACCTAGGTTTTGTGCTTCTTTCACATATTCCCCATCTTTTCCAGGACTGGAACCACAAAAGATACAGATATTTTGAAACTGATGGAATACGGTTCCTTCCATAATTTCTATCACCTTAACTCTGAGTATGAAAATAAAGATACTAATGTAGAACTCATAGAAGGGCATATTTATAATAGCTATGCGAATAGGCCGGATATTATTAGAACAGCTATGTGAGTGATTGCTGGATATCAGTTAAATTAAAGGTAAAAAAAAACGGCAAGCATGTATATATACAGTAGTTATGACTATGACCCATATTAAGCACATAAAGAGCATAAGATAAGATATCACCAGAAATCTGTCTTTTTCTTGTTGTCTTTGATGAAGCATTGATGTCTTGAAAGGTTGTAGGTGATAGACGTCATTGTAAAAAAAAAAAAGAAGAAAAAGAAAAAGAGTGAAAATGCAAACCAATTAATTGTTGAAGAGGAACAATCAAATGGTTTATTTTGTTTTCTCAATTTTTTTACCAGTCGACTATTGGTTTATAAGTCGACTAGCTATTTTGAGAAATTTTAATTTGGACTGGTTATTTACAGTTGAATGATT
Organism: Gleditsia sinensis; assembly: GCA_037074535.1. Taxonomy (NCBI): domain Eukaryota; kingdom Viridiplantae; phylum Streptophyta; class Magnoliopsida; order Fabales; family Fabaceae; genus Gleditsia; species Gleditsia sinensis. The sequence goes on from CM073466.1 coordinate 63,663,456, forward strand.
ATATATATTTTGAAACAACCAACTGCATCCTACCAGTTAACTATGTGCTCTTGTTATTCACAGACTTTATAGGCTCAGAAATATTTCTTTTCCATATGATATGCTTCCGCCGAATAACAATATCTTTGAATTAAATTTTGGCACATATATTCAAAATTTGCGGCCACCGATTGCAGCCACCGATTTTCGTCGAAATAGTAGCTAGATTTTGTTTACAGATTTTCAAGAATTACGGCCACCGATTTTAATTTCCTGTCAATGTTTTGTCCAAACTTCTGACTTCCTATTTTGGCACCATGCTCTATTACATGTTTCGCATTTTCTGCTGCATTACCCTACATTAATATTTGGCATTAAATGCAAGATTTTGATTAGTAGATTAAAGTAATAGAGATTTTGAAAAGGATAGATGGATGATGATGTAATGGTGCTTTGACGAATGTAATCAAAGGAATTAACGGTGTTGAAGTTTTTGAGGAGTAAAATATGGAAAGTAAGATTTAAGCTAATCTCAAAATTTTTAATTTGGAAACATGGAGAATATTTTGAGAATCATCTCTGAGAATAATGTAAGTGATTAAGATATTTGTGTTAAGGATTTATACCTTGCTAAATTGAGACTAATATCTAGAATGTAAATTATGTTGAAATTGGAAATTCACGTATGGATAATTGTTGAGAAAGGAGATTTCAGAAGAAGCCATAGATTATGAATATGGATGACCCGAGGTAATAAGGATATACTGAGATAAAAAAAATGGTACTAGTATAATGGTAAAAAGAAGATACAAGTGAAATTTTTCATTGGCAGGTATGTTGGCAAGTACGAATTGAATATATTATCTCAAGAGAGTTATTCAGGAAGACTAAGGATCTTTATTAGATTATAGTATAACTGATACTAAATTTAAATGATGTGTTTATACATTAGAAATTATGCTTTAAGTATCTTTATATTATTGGGGTGAAAGTTGGGAGAAATTAATTGTTCTTAGTTGAACTTACTCATATCAGTAATTATCATGCCAATATACAATGGCATCATTTGAAGTTTTACATGAACATCATAGGTTTCTTAATATGTGAGTGAATTGAGAAAAGTTAAACTTTGAAAATCTAATTTGGAATAACATGCAATAGATAGAATATGAATTATCTAAATTGATGATGCTAGTTTGGAAATCATGCTTCAAGCATATGTTTTTGAGATAGGTAGGAGATTTCTTAACAGAATTTGTCTATAATAAAATGATATTAGAAGATTTAAACCTTATGTAAGAGGTGTTACAAATGTTCTGTTAAATGACTCAGTGGAGTTATATTTATTATAAGATGTCATTGATAAAGTGAAACTGATTAGAAAAAGAATACTGGAAACTCAATACAAGTCAAAAGTTTATAAGGACTATGAATGTTGAGCACTAGAAATTATTAGTTGGTGACTATATATATTCTTTAATGACTCACCAATGAAAGAGGTAATGAGATTTAAAAAGAAAGGAAAGTTACACCCTCGGTATATAGAACCATTTGAATTCTTGATAAGATCAGTTCAGTGACTTATTGTTTAACTTTACCATCTGAATTGGGTAATGTCTATCTAGTTTTTCATGTGTCTATGCTACAGAAATATTTACCAGATTCTACACGTTATACAGTGTCCATAGATTCAGTTACAGAAAGATTTAATCTATGAGGAACAACCAGTAGCAATAGTGGACAGATAAGTAAAGAAGTTACGGTCAAAAGAAATACCTACAGTAAAGGTGATATGAAAAAATCACTCTACTGAGAAAACTACTTGGGAAAGAAAAAATGATATATGTGTCAGATATCTGTATTTGTTTAAACAATGAGGTTAGTGTTTATCTGCAACTGTGGTGATAAAATTCGGGGACCGAATTTCTTTAAGGGGGGAAGAATGTAATAACCGTAAAATTTAACGAAAATTCTAATTAAAGGAAATTTAGAATAAAAGAGAGAATTTTGACAATAGAGATAAGAACCGATGAAAATATGTATATTTATTACATGGATTAAAGAATTACAAAAGAAATATGAGAATTTATGTTTTGGCGCGCTATAAGCAAATATATTTTTATTTATGTAGAAATGATTATGATTTGTTAAAAGTAAGTGGACTTTTAAGTAAAATAATTATTGTGTTGCTTCGAATAATTATACTGACCTTTAATGAATTTTTGTCATATTTTTACAAATATTTTTTTTTATTATGTATAAAGATATTTATTTAATAATTTGTTTTATTGAGATTTTTATCAAGAAAAATTATGATTTAAGAGTTCCACTAAAGGTAATTGAGAATGTAAATTTTTAGAAAATTTTGAGATATTTTTAGATGTAAAACGGAATTTATATGAATTTATATAAAGAAAATCCTATTATTATTAATTATTTATTAATTATTATTATTATTATTAAAAAAAATCATATAAATGAAAGGAGGAAGCCGGGGAATGAAAAACGGAGAAAACGTACTGTGCGCATAGTGATAAATAGTAACCTCCAATATTTTCTCTCGATCTGGAGTGCCTATAGGTTTTCGATCTAAAAACTGATGGTATTTCTGGATTTAGGACGAAGAATACTTCAGTTTTGACCGATCAGTTTTTCAAATTCACCGTTGAATCGCCGTAGATCTAAAGTAGAAAATCTCGGTAAAAGGTAATTCCTGAAACTCTTACTTAGAGATCTCAAATTAGAAATCTAACACCATAGATGGGTTCAGAAGTTTGATAAACATTAGAATATGTAATTTTTTTGGTCATTTGATAACTTTTTATGTGGCGGTGAATAGTAATTTCTAGCATGAATAGTGTGGATGAATAGTGATTCCGGCGATGAATAGTAGCGGTGAATAGTGTTTTCGGCGATGAATAGTACCCGAGCTCATTTAACGTTTTTGAAGCTTATTTGGTCAAATTCATACTAGAAAAGTGCATTTTAGGGCTGTCCAATTCGGAGCCCTTACACTGTGAGTAAATGATTCTTCCTATGACTTGCCTATACTCTTCTTGATACTTGAACGTGTATATAATTATGTTTATGAGATATACACACTGTGATATGTTTCTGAAATGCATTAAAACTATCTGATATGCTCACATTTTGAAATACAGTTCAAGAAGAGTATAGTTTTGAAAATGGATTTATGAACTCATGGTGTATATGATTTCACATGTATTTCTCATTAAATGATAAAGTGAATATTTATACACGTGACATTGATTTATAAAGATATGTGATTGCCTAGAGAAAGAGCATATATATGTGATAAACCCTAAATGGGTAATTTATAACAGATGAATTTTGAAATACATTGAACATGTGATTTTTACATGTATTTCGCATTACATGGCAAAGAAAATATGTTATACATGTGACATTGATTTTACAGTGATATGTTTGCCTCGGATATGGGCATGTATACATGTTTCCCCTGAATGGGAAGTTTTGACATATGAATATTTTGAGACTGAAAGTCTGTATTATATTGAGAATTTATACTGGATTATATGGCATATATGCATATGGTATTTTCTGTGGAGGAATCCTGTTGGAAACACTGTCTGCTAACAGCAGGTGATGTTAGCCTTGGTGCGCACCTTGATTGCCTCAGCTAGCAGGGGAGGTGGTGCTAGCCTCGTGTGAGGGCCAACACACGGGAGATTATATGTGAAGGAGAGCGGAATGCCTCCTATATATGGGCGAGATGCCAGTTATATGAGATGTTATTTTGCCTTCCCTTCCTGTGTGCTTGGGAAAGACCCATACAGAGTCCCTTCGCGTGTCCTCTTGAATGGTAGTAGGGCAAACCTCAGCGGGATGCTGAGTTTAGGCAAATCTTATACCACCAAATTACGGAAGGGGTCAAACTCTGGTTTGGTGGTTCTGATATGGGATCCTCCGAATATTTTATGAGAAATGTTTTAATGCATAACATAATTTGATTAATGATTTTACAGTATTGAATATGATTTTAAATTTGACATGAGCATTGTGTATACAGTACCGAATACGGTTTGAAAGACCTGATTATGATATTTGAACAGAGAATATTTGAAGATGCGAGTCCCATGTGGATGTACTTCTGCAATGTAAATTTTGATAACATAAATTTTATTATATGAGTACATCCATATGTTGACCTAAGAGGTCATAGGAGGTATTATCTGCTCACTAAGTTGTAAAACTCACTACACGATGTGGATTTATTCTTCAGATAAAGACATAGAGTTTGGTCCAAAAGCCATGTGATCGACTAGGGGTCGTACTCCAATGGTGAGCCTACATTGTTTCTAGGCTCTCAATGTTTATTTTTGTAAAATTTTTGTACTCTAGAGTTGCTCTGAATATCACAGGCAGGATCCTTGCTTCTACTGTTACTCTGGTGTTTATAGACGTAAACTGTATATTGTATATGTGTATGAGAACTTATATGTATTGATTTATATGATTAAGAATGGCATTATGTACATTTATGGAAAATATATGTGTATGGTATATGGATTTCACGTGCCCTAAAATTAGAATCGTGACAAGTTGGTATCAGAGTATTAAGTTTCCCTGTAACAATCAGAGCAAAGGATTCTTTAGTAGGACTTTTAGTATCGATATGAGCCAGACATATTTATACTTCAGGTGCTGCTAAGGGATTCTATAGGGTTTCAAATTCCTTTCTATTCGAAATTGTTAAAGTTTATAGTATAAGATAGATTGAATATTGTGACATCTTAAGAAGTATCTATGGATCAATTATAGCTTGAAAGTAAAAGCAATATGCGTCTTAAAGAATTTAAAGAATTGAGACAGATACCAAATATGATGGTTTCTGAATGTGACATCCGTTGTACCGGTTGTCTAGATATAGTAGACTGTGATGTGATATTGAGAATAGATTTGTTGGCATTATGTCATGTCTTTTTGAAATGTCACTATAAGTTGATTAAATTCAATAAAGTATATCAGTGTAAATCAAGTTCCAGTGGTTAAAAAAAATTTCTGATGTAATTCTTGAAGAATTGCCAGGATTACCTTAAACGTAAAATATAATTTGGTATTGATTTACTTCCTGGAACCCAACCAGTGTCTATACCTCTATATAGAATGGCACCGACTGAACTCAAGGAATTGAAAGATCAGTTGTGACGCTTGTTAGACTAGGGATTTATATACCCTAGTACTATTACATGGAGTGCTTCAGTTCTATCTGTGAAAAAGAAAGATGGATCACTAAGACTATGCATAGATTATAGACAATTGAATAAAGTGACAATGTGAAATAAATACTCATTACCTCATATAGATGATATGTTTGACCAGCTACAAGGTGCTCAACATTTAAAAAAAAATTGAATTGATTTGATATCTGGATCTCATCAATTGAGGATAAGGGAAGAGGATATTCGAAAAATTTCTTTTAGGACTCGTTATGGTATTATGAGTTCTCGGTGATGTCATTTAGTCTGACAAATTTCCAGTTGCATTCAAGGACTACATAAAAAAAAAAGAGTATTGAAGCCATCTCAGGATTAATTTGTTATTATAATTATTGATAATATACTAGAATATTTCAAGAGTGCAGAGGATCATAAGCAATATTTAAAGATATTATTACAAACTCCAAGGGAATATCAGCTATATGCCAAGTTCTCAAAATATGAATTTTGACTTAGTAATAGTACTTTCTTAAGATATGTGGCTAGTAAGATGGTATCCAAGATAACCCTAAGAAAGTAAAACTGGTACAGCAATGTCCACATCTTGCTACAGTTACAGATGAAGATCCAAGTCCAATTTGCGCTTTCTCCTATGGTCTGTTGTCCATTCTATTTGAGCTGTGATTGGATCAGGTACATGAACATATGCTTGTAAAGCATCAATCAACTCCTCAGCATCTGAAGCTAAGATGAGAATTCATCGTGCTGAGTGTGGGATAAACCTTTGTTCCACAGCATGATCAAGGAAAGATAACAGACCATCAAATAAGTGATTAACATTTAACAAACCTATCGGTTTGTGATGCATATTTAGTTGTGCCCAAGAGACTATTTGGAAAATTTCTTCTAAAGTACCAAAACCCCCTGGTAAGGCAATGAAGGCATCAGCATTGCTCATCATTCTAGCCATGCGCTCATGCATGGATGCAACTTTAAAATCTTCCCCAATTGTCTTTCCTACGATGTTAGATGCAACTAGAGCTGTAGGAATAATACCTAGAACTTGGCATCCTCCTACATGTACAGGTGTTGACACACATCTCATTAACCCACGGTTACATCCACCATAGACTAGATGAATTTTTCACCTGGACAGCACCATACCTAGGTTTTGTGCTGCTTTCACATATTCCCCATCTTTTCCAGGACTGGAACCACAAAAGACACAGATATTTCGAAACTGATGGAATACGGTTCCTTCCATAATTTCTATCACCTTAACTCTGAGTATGAAAATAAAGATACTAATGTAGAACTCATAGAAGGGCATATTTATAATAGCTATGCGAATAGGCCGGATATTATTAGAACAGCTATGTGAGTGATTGCTGGATATCAGTTAAATTAAAGGTAAAAAAAAACGGCAAACATGTATATATACAGTAGTTATGACTATGACCCATATTAAGCACATAAAGAGCATAAGATAAGATATCACCAGAAATCTGTCTTTTTCTTGTTGTCTTTGATGAAGCATTGATGTCTTGAAAGGTTGTAGGTGATAGCCGTCATTGTAAAAAAAAGAAAAAAGAAAAAAAAGAAAAAGAGTGAAAATGCAAACCAATTAATTGTTGAAGAGGAACAATCAAATGGTTTATTTTGTTTTCTCAATGTTTTTACCAGTCGACTATTGATTTATAAGTCGACTAGCTATTTTGAGAAATTTTAATTTGGACTGGTTATTTACAGTTGATTGATTATATATATTTTGAAACAACCAACTGCATCCTACCAGTTAACTATGTGCTCTTGTTATTCACAGACTTTATAGGCTCAGAAATATTTCTTTTCCATATGATATACTTCCGCCGAATAACAATATCTTTGAATTAAATTTTGGCACATATATTCAAAATTTACGGCCACCGATTTTCGCCGAAATAGTAGCTAGATTTTATTTACAGATTTTCAAGAATTATGGCCACCGATTTTAATTTCCTGTCAATGTTTTGTCCAAACTTCTGACTTCCTATTTTGGCACCATGCTCTATTACATGTTTCGCATTTTCTGCTGCATTGCCCTACATTAATATTTGGCATTAAATGCAAGATGTTGATTAGTAGATTAAAGTAATAGAGATTTTGAAAAGGATAGATGTATGATGATGTAATGGTGCTTTGACGAATGTAATCAAAGGAATTAACAGTGTTGAAATTTTTGAGGAGTAAAGTATGGAAAGTAAGATTTAAGCTAATCTCGAAATTTTTAATTTGGAAACATGGAGAATATTTTGAGAATCATCTCTGAGAATAATGTAAGTGATTAAGATATTTGTGTTAAGGATTTATACCTTGCTAAATTGAGACTAATATCTAGAATGTAAATTATGTTGAGATTGGAAATTCACGTATGGATAATTGTTGAGAAAGGAGATTTCAGAAGAAGCCATAGATTATGAATATGGATGACCCGAGGTAATAAGGATATACTGAGATAAAAAAAATGGTACTAGTATAATGGTAAAAAGAAGATACAAGTGAAATTTTTCATTGGCAAGTATGTTGGCAAGTACGAATTGAATATATTATCTCAAGAGAGTTATTCAGGAAGACTAAGGATCTTTATTAGATTATAGTATAACTGATACTAAATTTAAATGATGTGTTTATACATTAGAAATTATGCTTTAAGTATCTTTATATTATTGTGGTGAAAGTTGGGAGAAATTAATTGTTCTTAGTTGAACTTACTCATATCAGTAATTATCATGCCAATATACAATGGCATCATTTGAAGTTTTACATGAACATCATAGGTTTCTTAATATGTGAGTGAATTGAGAAAAGTTAAACTTTGAAAATCTAATTTGGAATAACATGCAATAGATAGAATATGAATTATCTAAATTGATTATGCTAGTTTGAAAATCATGCTTCAAGCATATGTTTTTGAGATAGGTAGGAGATTTCTTAATAGAATTTGTCTATAATAAAATGATATTAGAAGATTTAAACCTTATGTAAGAGGTGTTACAAATGTTCTGTTAAATGACTCAGTGGAGTTATATTTATTATAAGATGTCATTGATAAAGTGAAACTGATTAGAAAAAGAATACTGAAAACTCAATACAAGTCAAAAGTTTATAAGGACTATGAATGTTGAGCACTAGAAATTATTAGTTGGTGACTATATATATTCTTTAATGACTCACCAATGAAAGAGGTAATGAGATTTAAAAAGAAAGGAAAGTTACACCCTCGGTATATAGAACCATTTGAATTCTTGATAAGATCAGTTCAGTGACTTATTGTTTAACTTTACCATCTGAATTGGGTAATGTCTATCTAGTTTTTCATGTGTCTATGCTACAGAAATATTTACCAGATTCTACACGTTATACAGTGTCCATAGATTCAGTTATAGAAAGATTTAATCTATGAGGAACAACCAGTAGCAATAGTGGACAGATAAGTAAAGAAGTTATGGTCAAAAGAAATAACTACAGTAAAGGTGATATGAAAAAATCACTCTACTGAGAGAACTACTTGGGAAAGAAAAAATGATATATGTGTCAGATATCTGTATTTGTTTGAACAATGAGGTTAGTGTTTATCTGCAACTGTGGTGATAAAATTCGGGGACCGAATTTCTTTAAGGGGGGAAGAATGTAATAACCGTAAAATTTAACGAAATTTCTAATTAAAGGAAATTTAGAATAAAAGAGAGAATTTTGACAATAGAGATAAGAACCGGTAAAAATATGTATATTTATTACATGGATTAAAGAATTACAAAAAAAATGAGAATTTATGTTTTGGCGCGCTATAAGCAAATATATTTTTATTTATGTAGAAATGATTATGATTTGTTATAAGTAAGTGGACTTTTAAGTAAAATAATTATTGTGTTGCTTCGAATAATTATACTAGCCTTTAATGAATTTTTGTCATATTTTTAGAAATATTTTTTCTTTTATTATGTATAAATATATTTATTTAATAATTTGTTTTATTGAGATTTTTATCAAGAAAAATTATGATTTAAGAATTCCACTAAAGGTAATTGAGAATGTAAATTTTTAGAAATTTTTGAGATATTTTTAGATGCAAAACGGAATTTATATGAATTTATATAAAGAAAATCCTATTATTATTAATTATTATTATTATTAAAAAAACCATATAAATGAAAGGAGGAAGCCGGGGAATGAAAAACGGAGAAAATGAGAAAAGGTACTGTGCGCATAGTGATGAATAGTAACCTCCAACATTTTCTCTCGATCTGGAGTGTCTATAGTGATGAATAGTAACCTCCAACATTTTCTCTCGATCTGGAGTGCCTATAGGTTTTCGATCTAAAAACTGAGGGTATTTCTGGATTCAGGACGAAGAATACTTCAGTTCAGACCGATCAGTTTTTCAAATTCACCGTTGAATCGCCGTAGATCTGAATTAGAAAATCTCGGTAAAAGGTAATTCCTGAAACTCTTACTTAGAAATTTCAAATTAGAAATCTGACACCGTAGATGGGTTCAGAAGCTTGATAAACATTAGAATATGTAATTTTTTTGGTCATTTGGTAACTTTTTATGTGGCGGTGAATAGTAATTTTCGGCATGATTAGTGCGGATGAATAGTGATTCCAGCGATAAATAGTAATGGTGAATAGTGTTTTTGGCGATGAACAGTACCCGAGCTCATTTAAAGTTTTTGGACCCTCCGGACACGTTTTTGAAGCTTATTTGGTCAAATTCAGACTAAAAAAGTGCATTTTAGGGCTGTCCAATTCGGAGCCCTTACACTGTGAGTAGATGTTTCTTCCTATGACTTGCCTATACTCTTCTTGATACTTGAACGTGTATATAATTATGTTTATGAGATATACACACTGTGATATGTTTCTGAAATGCATTAAAACGATCTGATATGCTCACATTTTGAAATACAGTTCAAGAAGAGTATAGTTTTGAAAATGGATTTATGAACTCATGGTGTATATGATTTCACATGTATTTCTCATTAAATGATAAAGTGAATATTTATACACGTGACATTGATTTATAAAGATATGTGATTGCCCAGAGAAAGAGCATATATATGTGATAAACCCTGAACGGGTAATTTATAACAGATGAATTTTGAAATACATTGAACATATGATTTTTACATGTATTTCGCATTACATGGCAAAGAAAATATGTTATACATGTGACATTGATTTTACAGTGATATGTTTGCCTCGGATATGGGCATGTATACATGTTTCCCATGAATGAAAAGTTTTGACATATGAGTATTTTGAGACTGAAAGTCTGTATTATATTGGGAATTTATACTAGATTATATGGCATATATGCATATGGTATTTTCTGTGGAGGAATCCTGTTGGAAACACTGTCTGCTAACAGCAGGTGATGTTAGCCTTGGTGCGCACCTTGATTGCCTCAGCTAGCAGGGGAGGTGGTGCTAGCCTCGTGTGAGGGCCAACACACGGGAGATTATATGTGAAGGAGAGCGGAATGCCTCCTATATATGGACGAGATGCTAGTTATATGAGATGTTATTTTTCCTTCCCTTGCTTTGTGCTTGGAAAAGACCCATACAGAGTCCCTTCGCGTGTCCTCTTGAATGGTAGTAGGGCAAACCTCAGCGGGATGCTGAGTTTAGGCAAATCCTATACCACCAAAGTACGGAAGGGGTCAAACTCTGGTATGGTGGTTCTGATATGGGATCCTCCGAATATTTTATGAGAAATGTTTTAATGCATAACATAATTTGATTAATGATTTTACAGTATTGAATATGATTTTAAATTTGACATGAGCATTGTGTATACAGTACCGAATACGGTTTGAAAGACCTGATTATGATATTTGAACAGAGAATATTTGAAAATGCAGGTCCCATGTGGATGTACTTCTGAAATGTAAATTTTGATAACATAAATTTTATTATATGAGTACATCCATATGTTGACCTAAGAGGTCATAGGAGGTATTATCTGCTCACTGAGTTGTAAAACTCACTACACGATGTGGATTTATTTTTCAGACAAAGACATAGAGTTTGGTCCAACAGCCACGTGATCGACTAGGGGTCATACTCCAGTGGTGAGCCTACATTGTTTCTAGGCTCGCAATATTTATTTTTGTAAAATTTTTGTACTCTAGAGTTGCTCTGAACGTCACAGGCAGGATCCTTGCTTCTACTGTTACTCTGGTGTTTATAGACGTACACTGTATATTGTATATGTGTATGAGAACTTATATGTATTGATTTATATGATTAAGAATGGCATTATGTACATTTATGGAAAATATATGTGTAAGGTATATGGATTTCACGTGCCCTAAAATTAGGGTCGTGACACGTGGGGGCGCGTGCGGTGGTGGGTCTGGCTGAAATTTGAGATCCAAAGGTTTTGGTGCCTTCTGGATCCATCTACGGTGTTAGTTTTTACGTTTGAAAACTAAAAGTAGGAGTTTTGGGGGTTGCCTTTTTGGCAGTTTTTCCCTTCAATTTTCTGGCCAATTTCCGGCCAATTCTCCAGAAACCAATCGAATGGATTTGAAGAACTCTTCGTCCTGGGTCCGTTGGTGGTGGTGGTGTCGAAATCCGAGGTCCGTAGGCGAAAAAATCTTAGAGAGAAGTTAGAGGGTTTTCGGGGAGAATTTTCTGAAGAGAGATGGAGAAATCTGTCACTGACCACCTTCCGGATTGGTTGAGGCCCTTAAAATATCCCGAGGGACCTTTCTGCAAAATTTTACTTTTTGAGGGAGGTCCTTGCAAAATTTTCTTATTTACATTTTAACCCCGAAACTTTTAAGAAATTGCATTTTTGCCCCGAAGCATAAATTTCTAACATTTCTTTTATAATTCTTTAATCCATGTAAATAATAACTTATTTTCACCGGGTCCTAACTCCATTTTCGAAATCCTCTCTTTAATTCCAAATTTTCCTTAATTAAAATCTCCATTTTCCAAAATTATCTCTTTTATTCTAAATTTCTTTAATTGAACTTTCTCGTTAAATTTACGGCTATTACATTCTTTCCCCCTTAAAGAAATTCGGTCCCCGAATTTCATCACCACAGTAGCAGATAAATACTAACCTCATTGTTCAAACAAATACGGATATTTGGTGCGGATGTCATCTTCTCTTTCTCACGTAGCTTCCTCAGATGAGTGATTTTGCCATATCACCTTAACCATAGAAATATCTCGTGACCGCAACTTCTTCACTTGTCGATCAGCAATAGATATCGGCTTTTCCTCATAAGTTAAATTCTTATCCAATTGAATTTCCTGGGGTTGAATGACATGAGTAGGATCCGGTAAGTATTTCCGTAACATAGACACATGAAATGCTGGATGAACATTACTCAGTTCTGGTGGCAGAGCTATGCGATATGCTACTGCACCTATTCTGTCCAATATCTCAAAAGGACCTATATACCGAGGGCTTAACTTCCCTTTCTTTCCAAATCTCATCACTCCTTTCATGGGTGAGACTTTCAGGAACACTTGTTCACCCTCTAAAAATTCTAACTCCCTTCGTCTGTTGTCAACATACGCCTTTTGTCTACTCTGAGCTGCCTGCAGCCTTTCTCTAATCAGCTTTACATTGTTCAAAGCTTCTTGTACAAGATCTGGTCCTATAAGTTTAGCCTTGCCCACTTCGAACCATCCAATGGGAGATCTGCACCGTCTACCATACAAAGCTTCAAATGGGGCCATCTAGCACAGTTCACAGCTGCTGAATAAGTTGAAAAATGATCCATCTGAGGACCCACTGACTTAAACAATGGGCGTATCAATCCCAAAACAAACCTCTTAATTCTATCCTTTTTAGTTGGGACCAGGTATGGTGCATATCTGGACAACCGGGTAAAACGAATGTCATAATTATCAAGCAACTCGCCATGAGCTTTACGCTTGCCGTAATTATCAAGCAACTCGTCATGAGCTTTATGATTGTCATTCAATTTCTTTCATAAAATAATATGCATAATTTTCATATCCAACAATTAATACGTGTAAAAAAAATCACATGTTCAATGTGTTTCAAAATTTATTGCAAAATCAAACTCTTCTTGAACTACATATCATATACCAAATATTTCAGACATTTCCAAACCATTTCAAGAACATATGGAAGTATAAATAACATGTAATCGTGCTCATTTATCAATGTAAAGTTCAAGAAAAGTAAAAACAAGCCATAGAAAGAATCATCTACTCACCACTTTGAAGTACAAAGTTGGACACCCTTAAAATCCTATTTTTTGATCCGAATTCAGCGAAATAAACCCCAAAATCGAGTCCGAAACGGCCGAAAACCTTGAAAATGACTCCGGATTTGTGAAATTTGTCCTCCGGGAGCTCGGTCAACGCAGGTCAACGCAAGGAGGTTTGGTTGCCACGCGCTACACGCGCCACCCGAGGAGCTGCGCGTTGGCTTCACTCGCCGAGGGAGATGCGGCGCGTGGGGGCGCGTTCGGTGGTGGGTCTAGCTGAAATTTGAGATCCAAAGGTTTCGGTGCCTTTTGGATCGATCTACGGTGTTAGTTTTTGCGTTTGAAAACTAAAAGTAGGAGTTTCGGGGGTTACCTTTTTGGCCGTTTTTCCCTTCAATTTTCCTGCCAATTTCTAGCCAATTCTCCAGAAACCAATCGGATGGATTTGAAGAACTCTTCGTCCTGAGTCCGTTGGTGGTGGTGGTGTCGAAATCCGAGGTCCGTAGGCGAAGAAATCTTAGAGAGAAGTTAGAGGGTTTTCGGGTAGAATTTTCTGGAGAGATAGAGAAATCTGTCACTGACCACCTTCCGAATTGGTTGAGGCCCTTAAAATATCCCGGGGGACCTTTCTGCAAAATTTTACTTTTTGAGGGAGGTCCTTGCAAAATTTTCTTATTTACATTTTAACCCCGAAACTTTTAAAAAATTGCATTTTTGCCCCGAAGCATAAATTTCTAACATTTCTTTTATAATTCTTTAATCCATGTAAATAATAACTTATTTTTACCGGGTCCTAACTCCATTTTCGAAATCCTCTCTTTAATTCCAAATTTTCCTTAATTAAAATCTCCATTTTCCAAAATTATCTCTTTTATTCTAAATTTCTTTAATTGAACTTTCTCGTTAAATTTACGGCTATTACATGTGACCTCGTAAACTCAAACTCTAAAGCTGTGTAAGAAAGGTGTAAGGAAATATATCATTCTGCATGATACAGCCAAGTTAATGTCATCTAGATCAAATTTAATAACCTAAAAGCAGAAAGAAAACAGAAATGCACAACACAATGAAAGAATCATATAAGGATAAATTAGAGGGGCATAGCACGTGACCCCATCTCCGCGGAGGTAGACAATTAGCTTGCGCTAAGAGAGCGCAGTTACTGTGAAGAAATAAAAGAAAGCATAATTTCCATCCCTCGTATTAAGGAGGAATTTGAAGAAGCCGAAAAGCGATTTTCAGGAAAAGGTTTCCGGTTGCCATAAAACCGCAATACCCGAATCAATCACCATAACAAACAAGGGCAACTCGAACAAAGAGCTTCTCGCCTAGCCCCAAACTTTAGGCAGATGATCCTAGCCCTTGCCTATCCCCATTGAGCCCCTGTAGGTAGAGACGAGATGGAGAAAGGACTATATTAGGAACAAAACGAACTCAGATTTCAAAAATTCTAGACAGCAGAAAAGAAACAGGACCTAAGAGGGAAAACTCTGCCAATGGGCAAATGGATTCTTCTTTCCCAAGCAACTAGAAAGAAAAGTATGAATGGACTAATCGAAAGAACCAACCTCTGAGTAGGGGCCGTAGAGATGCGTGTAATATTTCCCTTCGCGATTTCAATCAAAGCTCAGAGCCTCGGACAAAATTAGGGTTTTATTTTTTCCCTTTGCAATATTTTCTCGCCGGTGTTCTTTTTGGTGTTGAGTCCGAAAGGCTTCGTCTATAACACTGATTTCAGAAAAGGTATCTCTCAATTTCAGTTAGTGCCTAGTGGATTCTAGAAATCTCTTGGATCACAACCTGTAATGCGAATTATTTTATCCGAATTAGATTAAAGATTTTTATTAATAATCAAATATCAATACCAAAGTTTAGTGATAAATTTAAAAAAAATTCTAACCCACAATAAAATAAATTACTAATATTAAAAATTTTAATCTTACTAAAATATGAGGAAGAAAAAACATACACTTACTACTTAAATTTTAATCTTACTAATAAATTACTAATATTAAAATTATAAATTTATACTAATTTTGAATAATAGTTAAATATAACATGTTTAATAATTATTTTTATCTTCTCTGGTACAGCACTTAGAATGGAAGAGTATGACAAAGACAAGAAGATAAGAATCAAAGATAAGATTAAGTTTATAATCAAATTTAGTAGGTAAAGTTTGATAAAATTATTCTTCAATTAAAATTTTGAAATTCTGAACACTCCCACTCTCTATATATACTAAAATTTTGAACACTCCCGCCTTAATAATTTTATGCTTTCACAACCCTCGTATCAAAATTTTTTAAATAAGTTAATTTGATTAAAAAAATTAAAAATTATGCTTACGAGTGATAAGTCAATAATAAGTGTTTGTTAATTAATATATTAAATTTACAATAATTAATATTGTGTCTGCGTTATATATACAAAATATTTAAACAATTAAATTATTTTAATACATCTTTATATTATAAGTTTAAATAAAATTTAAATAATTTCATGTTATTTTAAAATATGTCTTGAAGTTTTATTATTAAAAATTTAAATATACAAAACTTATGAAAATCATCATCAGAATCTCGAATATCAAAAATTTATTATTAGAAATTTCAATATTTCAAAAGTTGCAATGGTGAAGAATGCCATTGACAAGTGTGCCAATTGCATTTTTAGGTGCCAGATGCACAACCTAAGTCGAAGACTAGCTAGACCATGTGAATATTTTGATGGTGCTATCCATACTTCTTACATTATTGTAAATATTGGAGTAAAAATTAAAGAAAAATATATTGAAACACTATAAAATTTACTAACAACAGCTCTGCAATTTTCATAAATTAAGGGTTTATATAATTTAAGTAAAGATACAGTTTAGTTAAGCTTTCCTTTAAACTAATTAAATAAATTTCTAAAAATTTTGTTAATAATATTCACATAACAATACTTTTAAAAAGTAAATAATTTTTTATGTAATTTCTTAAAAAAATTAAATTTTATACATATACTAAAAATAAAAATTGAGTTTTGGAAGCAACCAAGAGAAGATATATGTCCATATATATATATATATATATATATATATATATATATATATATATATATATATATATATATATATATATATATACATTACTCTTACCTTTCAGTGGCGACTATAGGTCGCCACTGAATACTTTTAGTGGTGACTATAGGTTGCCACTAAATACTTTTAGTGGCGACATAGTTTAAATCGCCACTGAAAGGTGTTAACTGATACCCTTTTGGTGGCGACTCTGACTGGGTCGCCACCAAAAAGTAATTTTCAGTGGCGACTTTGTATGGTCACCACTATAAATGTCATCTTTTAGTGGCGACTTAGAAAGTTGCCACTAAAAATCAAAATTCTTGTAGTGGATACAGAGCGAGACTCGTTGTAAAGGGATTTACTGAAAAAAAATGAGTCGATTACAGAGACTTTTTCTTCTGTATCTAAGAAAGATTCTCTTCATATCATATTATTTTGACATTAATTGTTCATTTTGACCTTGAGTTGCAATAAATGGATGTGAAAATGACTTTTTCTTAATGGTGATATAGAGGAAGAGGTTTATATAAAACAACCTGAAGGTTTCTCCTCTAGTAATGGTGAGCACTTGATTTGCAAGATTAAGAAATCCATATACAGTTTAAAATAAGCCTCCCACTAGTTGTATTTTTAATTCCATAGAGTAATTTCTTCATTCAGATTAATTGAAATTCTTATGGATCAATGTATATACCAAAAGATCAGTGGGAGTAAAATATATTTTCTTGTTTTATACGTAGATGATATTTTGCTTGCAACCAACAATAAAGATTTGCTGCATGAGGTGAAACAATTCCTCTTTAAAAATTTTGACATAAAGGATATTGGTGAGACATCTTATGTCATTGGCATTAAGATCTATAGAGAAAGACCTCGAGGCATTTTAGGTTTGTCACAGGAAACCTATATCAATAAAGTTTTAGAGAAATTTCGGATGAAGGATTATTCACCAAGTGTTCCTCCCATTGTGAAGGGTGATAGGTTCAATTTGAATCAATGCCCGAAGAACGATTTTGAGAGGGAAGCTATGAAGAACATCCCATATGCTTCTGCCATCAAAAATCTTATGTATGTTCAAATTTGCACTAAACCTGACATTACATTTGCTATGGGGATGCTCAGGCGACATTAGAGTAACTCAGGAATGGACCACGAGAAAGCTACAAAGAAATTTATGAGGTACCTAAAAAGAACCAAAGACTACATACTTATGTATAAATAGATGGACAATCTGGATGTGATCAGCTATTTAGATTCAGAATTTGCTGGTTATGTTGATTCTTACAAGTCAACATCAGGATTCATTTTCATGCTAGTTGATGGAGCTGTTTCTTGGAGAAGCATTAAGCAGACCTTAACTATTATTGCTGAAGTTGAGTTCGTCTACTGTTTTGAGGCCACTTCACATGGTGTATAGCTTAAGAATTTCATTTTGTGGCTTAGAATTATAGATTCAATTTATAAGCCATTGAAGATTTCTGTGATAATTCAACAACTATCTTTATGGCTAAGAATAATAAAAATGGAAGTCAAAGTAAACACATCGACATTAAGTACTTATCCATTAGAGAATGTGTAAAAGAAAAGAAAGTAGTCATTAAGCACATTAGCACTGAATTGATTATCACTAATCCTTTGACTAAGGGCATGTCACCACTAAAATTCAAGGATCATGTAGAGAAAATAAGACTTGGTTCAACTTTATGATTGTATATATATAGTTTATTAATAAAATTCTATATATTGTGACGTTTTCTCATATTCATGTGCATCTTAATTCATTTGAGAAAAACATATTTTGTTTTTGGATAAAAAATAAACATAGGGTTTATTCGTTAAGTTTTCGTTACTACATTAAATATAACACTTGAGAAACTAAATGTATTATAATACGTGGTTGATATTACTCAATTTTAGAGGATTTATCACTATGATTCATGTATTTATTTCTTAAGAAAATTATTTGGTGACTTATTTGAGTCATTAGGTTAAACGTATGAATTAAGTGTGAGAATGTAACAATTTTTCATTCTTAAACATGAATAAATGGTCCAGATGTTTTTCCCTTATGGAGTCTCAATGTTTTTGAAGTTAAATGGCCATTATTTAGTGGTTTAGTAGTGACCCTTCGGATTCTTGATGGTGAAACATATAAATGGATAGTTTTGGTCTCTAAATCTGCTTCCTTCGTTAACCCACGAATCCTACACTATCTTCAGTAAGGTAGACCAGATTTGGAAGAATCAAAACCATTGAAAAACTTGTGAAGAAAAGTAACGATGGGAGGTTTGTTTATTTTTCTTAATTCTATTCATTAATTTAAACATATTATTTTGAATTTAGAAATATGTTTAGATTATTTTTAATATCTAGTAAGATAGTGGCAAAGAGGTAGAGTAAGGGAGAGAGAGATCATGGCCTCAACAGCTACAAACTTGACAATGGCCTATGGAGAGCGGAGACAATAGCTCAACGGTGGGGTTGGTGTGATGGAGATGGACACAGCATTCACCTAGGGTTTGATACGGGGGAAACAATTGCCGAAAGAGGGAAAATGAAAAATTTTCAGTGTTGAACTTTTTATATTTTCATATTCATTGATGATAGATAGCGTCGTACAAAATTGAAACGTACACCTCTTAGACAACTTACTCATAAGTACTCTTTCAATAACAACTACATTGAGTCAACTTTTTTAATTACCACCAAAAAAGAGTTTTTGTTTGTCGTGTAAACCAACATTCATGAAGAGTTTATAAAATCTCTTAGGCACTTTAAGCAATCATTGTCTTTTCTTCTATAATTATCACTTTATTTTTTTTGGGTGAATTATTTCCTTCATTGCTCTATGTTGGTGGTCCAAATTTTTTTTTTGCAAAACACAACAATAAACTAATTATTTCAGTAATATTTAAGTCGGTCTCCAAAACTTCACAGAAAAAAAAATACTACACATCCATGAATTTTCACTTGAGAAGAATCTTAAAGGGCGTGATCAGGATATTCAACCAAGTTAGCCGCAAAATGTTAATTTTTCTTCTAGAAGAACCAAAATTCAATGAAACACAAGCTGAACATAAGGAAGTTCTTAGTCGCCTGTGACAAAGTATACAACTTCGGGATCGTGATCTACAGTCCCTCATGTGCACCTTTTATCAATTTTATCTAAATTTTTTGACAAGATAATTAAATCTAAATATGAATTATTTGAAAAATAAGATAGTTGTTTTTAAGCTTATAACATAAAGGGCTGTCATAAATAAGCATTATTTCAAATCCTCTAAAGTATTTAACTATTTGGAAGATAGATTAATTAGGGTAAACTACCCTCATATCCTTCTCAGTTTAAATTTATGCAAAATAACATTTATATTCTCTAAAATATAATTTAATTACAAACACATTACGTTGTTTTTAATATCACACTCGCTTTGGAAATTATTGTCTCTCAATGGCTATATTAATATACTATTAAATTTCTACAAAACTATTATAATTCCCTTGAAAAAAATATTAGAATAAAAACACTAAAGAGACTAACTTTTAAAATTAGTCTGTATTGTTTTTTTATAGATGACTCTTTATTTTTTTATTATTGTGTAAATTGAATTTTTATAATATTTAAATTATAATTTGATAGATTAATATTTTAAATATGTGTTATATTTACATTATCAGATCATGCTATCTTTTATTTATTTACTTAAAAGTTGATATATTTGAAAATCCAATATGATCAGTAATGTCCTATTTAATATTTTTGTCCTTCGTGCTGTACTTTCAGTTATCTGTATTAGCTCATTAAAAAAAGAAAATAGGCGAGCCGCTGAGAGTAATAAGGTAACTTAAGTTGGTTCCCAGGTGCCAACAAGCGCCGGTCGTCACCAGCATGAATGGTTCCACTTCCACGATTCTTAGCATGGACGATGCCAAGTCTATGCCGTTGCGTCGTATTCGGTGGGAAATTTATGCGTGTCATCCTGTCTGGGGTGTGAACCTCTATGTTCCACGAATGCTCTTGCGTTTCTAACAGGTTGGCAGGTCAGGCTCGTGCCACCCTAGTCGGTAGACCAAAGTTACATGGTGAGCTCATTGTCGGCTCAAAACCCAATATCATATAAGTGTGATTACTTGTATTCAAAAATAATTTCTTATAAATATTCATATAATTAGTATAACAAGTTAAATGAGTAAATACGACTGTGACATGTCCAAAAAAAATTAAGTAGAAACAAATTACAAGAAAATCAAATTAATTAAATATGAATCTGATTATTCTTACCTAATTTTTTATATCAAATTACCACACTTAAAATTTGCTATACTTATTTAATAAAAATTAATTGCTTTATAAGGATATACCTAGTTGAATTTTTTTTTTGATACATTAATACAAAAATATATGTACCAGTTAACTTACTCAAATTTCATTACATGTCGTATGCCAAGTTATTTATATTTGGAACTTACAAAATTCATTTTAAATAACCCTTAAAAGATTTCTTTTGGTAAAACAAAAATTAAGATAAATGTACACTAACATATCTTGAAGCCAAAGATGTATTATAAGTTTCATTAAAAATTTAAAATAATATTTATATACCACCAATCAAGAGAAACTACTAGCAATATATAGGAAAATTAAATCTAAATTTTATAAATTAAATGTTTCGATCATTATTACTTAAACTAACTTTCATTAATAATCTTCAAATGTTTCTTATTTTTTAAAGTTGTACAACAAACGCTAAAACAAAGTTAAAAGGTAAGTATTTTCCTTACCATAAAATGAAAAATAAAAGGCCATTATATAAATATTATGAAGCAGATCAACCTTCTCTTTTCTTCTTTTTTCATATTTCCTTTTGTTCCCCTCATTCTTCTTCACATATCTGGTAGCATACCTCATTCACATAACTGCTAAATATTAGCTTCTTATTACAGATGACATCATCAAATTAGAACTAGAAAAATCAAATTCAAGGTTTTGGAGATGCATTTCCTCTTCATATATACTTGTGAAACTAAAACTCTTAACAATTCGAGGCAAACTTTTTCTTCTCTTTATGGCAAACTCATTCTTCGCAAACATGTAAGGATGATATTACTAGTCATAGACGCCTATTATTAACGTTAATTAAGAGTGCACTAATTTTTTTGCCACTAAAATTTTAAACTCTTTTAGTTTAGATCCTCTAATTTGTTTTTGAATGCACATATTAGTCACTACAATTATTAATTCGCAACATATTGATTATTTTACTAATTTTTTGAAAAAAAATTATATTTATTCACTCTCATTTATACTATCAATTGCAACTTTCTCCTAATCTAATAATCATTACAATGTTTTCCTTAATTTATGAATCTATTGAAAATAGTACTTAAAGTAATATAAATACTCACATACCTTATTCTAACAACTTTGGCCAAATTGTTATTTGCTCCCCTAATTTATTTTTAATTTTATTTTGGTCCCTTAATTAAAAATAATTTTTCTAAAATCTCTTAACTTCAAAAAACTATCATTTATATCCTAAACTATTGTTTAAATAGAACCAAAAAAATTCTAAATCCTAAACCCTAAAATTATAAACCCAAAATTCAAGCCAAAAATCATAAAATTCAAAACACAAAAGTCTAAAATTCTAAAACTATAGACCCTAAATTTTAAAACTTAAATTCTAAAATCTCAAACTCCAAACCTTAAATGTCAAAATCCTAAATACTAAAACCACAAAACCTTTAACATCAAACTCCAAAACCCAATACTTCAAACTTCAAATTCTAAATTTCAAAATCTCAAACCTCAAACCTCTAAACCCTAAACCCAAACCCCAAACCCCAAACTCTAAAATCTTAAATCTTATACCAAAATGCCACACCTCAAACCCGAAACGTCAAAATCTTGTACCTTCAAGCCAATAAAAATAAAACTCTAAACCCAAAAATTTCAAACCCCAAATCTCATAACCTCAAACCAAAAATCCTTAAACATATAAGCCCAAAGCTCCAAACACCAAATCCCAAATCCCAATCTTTAGTTTTTGGTGTTTAGAGTTTGAGTTAAAATTCAAGTTTTGAGGGTTGAGTTTTGAGATTTAAGATTTAGAGTTTGAAAATTTAGGGTGTAGAGTTAGATGTTTGAGATTTAAGGTTTGAAATTTTTTAGTTTAATGTTAGGTGTTCAAGGTTTTGGGTTTAAGATTTAAGATTTTAGTTTTTGGTATTTGAGGTTTTGAGTTTTTAGGTCATGATGTTTGAAGTTTAGAGTTTGAGTTTAGGGGTTGAAATTTAACATTTGGAATTTGGAGGTTTATGGGTTAAAATTTGTAGTTTGTATTTTTGGTGTTTGAATTTTTAAGTTTATGATTTAGGGTTTGGATTTTTATGGTTTGAGGATATGGGTTATGGGGTTTGAGTTTTAAAATTTTAGTTTTTATATATTGTTTGAGGTTTAGAGGCTTTAGGATATTGATGTTTAGAGTTTAGAGTGGGCTTTGAGCTTTAAGATTTTAGTTTTTGTTGTTTGATGTTTAGGGTTTTAGGGTCTTGATGTTTAGAGTTTAGAGTTGGAGTTTGAAGTTTGGATTTGGAAGTTTAGGGTTTTAGGATTTGGAGTTTGTAGTTTTCAATTTGGGGTTTGTGATTTTTGGGCTTGAAATTTAAGATTTAGGGTTTGAGATTTTGTGATTTTGAATTTGAATTTTTGATATTTTAGGCTTTTGGGGTTTGAAGTTTGAAATTTTGAAGTTTTGAGTTTTGGAGTTTTGAGTATTAGGAATTAAGTTTTGGTATTTAAAAATTTAGAATTTGAGTTTTAGAGTTTTGGTGTTAATGGTTTTGTGGTTTTAGTGTTTAAAGTTTGGATTTTGAGATTTTGACATTTAAGATTTGAGGTTTAAGATTTTATTATTTAAGTTTCAATATTTTAGATTTTTAAATTTGAGATTTAGGTTTAAGAATTTAGGGTTTAAAATTTTAGATTTTAAAATTTATGGTTTAAGGTTTTGAATTTTATGATTTTAAAATTTTTGAATTTAACATTTAGAAGTTTTTTTTCTATTTAAACTATAATTTAGAATATAAATGATGATTTTTTTAAAGTTAAAAAATTTTAAAAAAATTATTTTTAGTATATGAACCAAAATGAAATTAAAAGTAAATTAGGGGAGCAAATAATAATTTAGCCAAAGTTGTTAGAATAAAGGAGAGGGGTATTTATGTCACTTTGAGTCTTATTTACAATATATTTATAAATTAGAGTAAACATTGCAATAACTATTAGATTGAGAAGGAAATTGCAATTGGTAGTATAGATGATGGGGGATAAATGCATTTAGTTTTCCCAAATTTTTAAAAAGATCAAACATGTTATGTATTAACTCTTTTAAATATTAATATATAATGAATTTGATATTTTTAAAAAATAATTTATACACTCAAAAATATTCAAAAACTAAAACTAGTTGAGTACATAAATTTAAGGAAAAAATTGTTAGTTTATACTATATTAATTAATCGTGTAATTTTAGAGAATTCAGCTGTACTATATTTTCAGGGGTGTCATCCACCGTCGTCTATTGAGGAAGTTTGGACCATTCGAATTGGGGATTTTTAGTTCTGAAACGAGTGTAGTTTGTTGATTTTTTTTGTCTCTCTTATTTACATTACTAGATTCCAATTATTTTGCTCAACTGGATTTCTATATTGTCTGATAACATGCTCCCTAAAACTGAAGAGATTCAGCTATATACGTAACAGGGGCTATCATTTCTTGAGTTATTTTTCTATTACTTGCTTTAGCGGTGAGGCGGGACATTCATGCATTCTGAAGCTTGTAGATGAAGGCTGAAGCAACTCAAGATTTTCTGAAATGGGGTTCGGCTGAAATAATCATATCAATATACTAAGCTAGGCACAAACCCATTTCAGAAAATCTTGGACTAGTTGTAGGAGGTGAGAACTTCTAATCTAATGCGAACAAAAATGAGGCTGTGTTAGGAATTTGACTTTCTATGCAGCCAAACTGTTGTTAGATGCTCTCTAAATGCTTTTCTGAAAGATAAAAAGCTCTAAGCATAGTTTCAGTTAAAAATAGGAATTTTCACTTGATTAGCCAAATCGAATGTTTTCTCTTCGGAACTATGATTTGAACAATGGGTTAGCCACAAGATCATTCTTTAGCATAGAAAAAGAAATCCTTAATAATCATCAGAACAATTAGAATATCCAGGCTTCTGGTTTCATGTGAGAAATAAAGTAGGGGCACAGAGGCATTCAGGAGTTTTGGTACCTGCATATCAATATTTTAATATATACTTTTTCAGTTTAGGGGCATATCCAGATTACGTGCTAGTATTATTTTAAGATGATATCGTGTCTTTGACATCACCCTATAACTTATTTCTTGTCATTGATTGCTTGGTTTTGTGTGTTTTATCAGTGCAAAAGCAAGAGTTCAGATGTAAATATATGGCTTCTCAACAGCATAAGAGAATTTTCTTATGGGATAATATGAACTTTATTTTTCATTGCATCATGTGAAACGCGCAGCCTTGACGGATTACAATGCCAGCAGTGCTGGAGTTTTACGTGAGGTGAGTGAAGCTGTCCTCATTTTTCATATATCTTTTTTTTTTATCTGTGCTTTTGAATTGTTACATAAGTCAATTTTAACTTAAACTTGCCTTTAACTCAAATTCTTTTATCGAAAAGATCTATCTATACTCTAGAGTTTTTATTTATTTATATTAATGCTTTAAGAACTAATCGTGAACTTTAGAAAAATTTACAATTACAAGTTGTAATTACGACATACAAGCAGTCAATCATATAAAGATAAAAGATTATTAAATTATATTGTTATAATAATCTCAACTCTATCTATATTTCAATATTTGTATAACCCATCTCAAATTCGAATAAAAAAATTTGTATTAGAATTCCGACAACCAATATAAAATTTTGTTGAATTTACATAAATATAAATTAACAAAGTGATAGTATTGTACTATTGTAATAATCCCCCCCCCCTTTTCAAATTACAGAAAATAGTGTAATGTAAACAGTGATATAGATTTCTTGTTTCTTTTTGAAAGTGTCTTATGTGTTTATGGTATATTGCTTAATCTCAATTCCTTGGCATGAGACTAGTTCTTTCTATATGCAACTATTTTTGCAGCTAAAGGCATGGCTACTGAATATGAAAGTGTTGGCTTTGAAGATGAGAATGAAAGCAGGATAATGTCATGCAAGCTAAAACAACATCTAAGATATGGGAAGAAACGAAGAAAATACAAATAAGTCTCAAAGCTCAATGCATGCACTGTGGAAGATGATTGTCGTGTAGGGTTGAAACTTCTTATTTCAGGCATCACCGGCTCAAGTGTTCCAAACGCTCCTAGATCTAGAAGATGAGTGACATAGGCCACATTAAGGTACATTCAAAAATTTCATGTTTGAGTCAAAATGTGCCTCGTAAAGCTTCTTGTTTGTGAGAAGTATACATTTACTGATGTAGAAACTTAGTAAATTTATGCAAGTCAACAACCCCCGACTTTAGAACTTGAGTAAACATGCTACAATGAGGGATTTAATGTCTAGTTATATTAGGTAGTGCAAGTGATAAAATATGTAAGTACTGATAACTGGAGATCTAAGCATACTATCAATGAGATATTTGCGTTATTGCCCATTGGTAGATGCGCTTTAACCTACTTGGTAGATGCCCTTTTGAATGATAAATTGAAGCTCACAAGGAATTTAATAGAATTTTACAATTTATGCTTGACCAATTATGCTTGCACGTCATACAAATTATTTCAAAACTTTTCTTTGAGGTGACTCATATATTTAGCCAAATATGACATAATTTTATTATTTAGCTAGTAAGAAGTTAAGTTGTATCATTTTATCGCCAACAAAAATGAACGGTAACAACAGGGTAAGCCTTGCATGGGGTTGAGCCTAATCTTGGCCCGCGATGATGGGCCAAAATTAAGATGAATTTAAACTTGGGTCACCCATATACATGAAGCCCATTGAGCTTAGGTTTAACCCCCACCAGCCCAGGAGCATACCTAGTCATGACAGCAATGACTCGCCTGTCCAAAAAAAAGAAAAAGAAATGGCTCCAGGTCCCTAGAATATGAGTTTAGTCCAATGAAATTAGGATAGAAGACAATGCATACTTATGAAACATTGATACTTAAAATCGAAGCCAATTCGTGTCATTTCATATTATACATAACATGACATTTCAAATAATGCTTCAACACTACATATCATGTTGTAGTGTTGTGTCATATCCGAGATACATGTCAATGGCCATGCTTCCTAGATCCATACCATGATTTCACAAAATCCAAATGTGATAAATCAATTCTAGCTACGTTACCAACATCACTTGCAGTACAGCACACTCCAATTCAAGGGACAGATACACTGGATGCCAAGGATACCACTATGGATGTTTCGATTATATCATGCTATTTCCCTAACTTCAATTTTGCCAAGGACAGAATGATACTATTTTATTTGTCATAAAGTTGGAGTGGCAAAAACCTTGCGCTGGCATGATTTATTTTTAGTCAAACATACAAAAGCATGATAATAGATTTGGAAGCATGCATCAGCTGAATTGAAATTTCCATGCGGGATCTGTATCTTGGCATAGAATGCCCTCATCTTTCTGCTAAACCACAAAGATAGGGTATGCGTAAGACTAAGACATTAGCTTGTACAGGAACCAACTATGTATTAAGAGTAGAGACAAAACCCAAACAGAAGAACAAGTATTTGTTGGCATACTAAGGCATGTTTCATACATTTTATTAAGCTTTATCAATCAAAGTTGAAATTTTAAAAAAAAGGTGAAAACCAGAATTGCAATGAGAGAAGGCATTAATCACACACAAATGCACATGCACATGCACACAAAGTTTTAGCTTTTAACAAAGTAAGAAAGATTGAATCAAAGTAACAGAATCAGATAGCTTCTGAAATGAACACAAGGCAGAATTAATTTATAGACATATAATTTAATGGGCCTTAATCAGGACTATCAATTTACCAATATCCCAAGAGCATAAGAGAGATGGAGATGTCAATTTTTTTCGTGCAAGGGAGCAGCATGGAACTTACCTAGTCCCTATTATCCTTATTGGCTTGCAGTCGTACAATTAAAGCACTGGCAAATTTATAAGAACCATGCTCACATATGAAAATAATCATTTCTGGCTTAGACACATAAGGAAGCAACATAACTGGAAATAAAGCAGTAATGCAGTTCTATTGACATGCTAGATATTCACTCTCCAATGCAATGAAATGAAGAGGAGGGAGAAGTACTTCACAACTTCTTTTCAATTAGGCAAAGAAATGATTATTAATTTCTTTAGCTTGATCCTTGTCACCGCAAATAGAACAGAAAGGCAAGAAAGAGAAAGAAATGCAGGAAATGAAATGAAGAAAAAAAAATTATTTTGGACAATCAGAAGATTAAAATTAGGTCTACATGCGAAACATCTAAGAAGAAATAACTAGAAAAGGATAAAAGTTAAGGTCCAATGTTATGCCTAATCTGGGAGACTGATTGTAAGATGATAGCACCAGGAACTAGTATAAACAAAGTTTATCTCATTCTAGACAATATTGCGGTCCATTATGGAACAAAAAGAGAAGGGAAAGAAAATGGGAGGAATGAAAGTTGACAATGAATCCAAACATGACGCATTCATTTATTTGCTGTGAAGCCGGTATCAGCTAGCACCCCAAAACTGTAGCTGCCTCAACAACCAGTGTAATCCAGTGAAGTATTTCCACAACTAAAATGCGTAGGAAAAAATGTTGAGAATAATAACAGTTCTTACTTAGAACTATTAAAGAGAAAGTTAGAGTAACACTTATTGTAGAAAAAAATGATTGAATCTTGTTTAAGGTGATTTGGTCACGTGTGGAGAAGACTTGCAGAAACCTTAATGAAAAGAGTATATCAGATGGAGAATAGTCTAATAATTAGAGGTAGAAGGAAGTCAAAGAAAATAATAGATAAAACTATTAAGAATGATTTAATAGTTAATAACCTATCTATTGATTTCATTTATGATAGGCTATTGTGACGCCGTTTGATCCATGTAGCCGATCCCAACTAGTAAAAAAAAGTTTAGTTGTTATTGTTGTAATAACAGTTCTTACCTAGGAGGCTAGCACACATACGTTTTGTGTTAGAAGCCAAAAACTTTATTTATTATTAATTTCTAAAGAATATAGCATAAATCAAACTTTCAAAGAAAATGGAAAATGGAAATCGCCATTAAGGAACTGAATGTTCATCTGTTACGGGGTTCAATTTAAACATGAATGGCTAAAAAATGTGGAAACATGGAAGAGATCCTCAAACCTTATTAGCCATGGAAGCATTTGTCAGCACAATGCCTGCCTGTCAACATCTTTAAAGCAAACCATCAACCAAAAGAACCCCGGCATTTTGATGATCCACATAAACATTTCTTTCTCCACTTGAGTGAACCGCCACCCTCAGTATAATCAGTATGGGAAATCCCATAATCATATGTCAATTCTGTCATTGGGGGAATGTGTCTAATGGCGAAAAAAGCAATATGGAGGAAGGATTGATTGTTTTCTTCATATAAAACTGGCTGCCAGAATACATTTGGGGAGCAACTATGATTCATGAATCTAGCCACGTTTCCAACATTCTTGGCACTAATAATTAGAGGAAATGGAATGTTGTAATCCTCACTAGAATCATTTGAACTCACCTCTTCTAGTAATGTAGGTTCATAGTTCCACTTGAATGGATCATAAATACGGGTTGTATCAAAAACATACTCATCATTATCTCCTTCCTTCTGACTTACCTTGGCTCTGTCAATAACTTCTCCTGCATACTCACAAATAAATGTACCCGCACGAATAGGATCCAATGATCGAAGACCCCACCCTCTATCCTTCGTTTTAAACACTTCCATATGGTGCTTTAAACCAGTCTGGGATACTCGAATTTTGCAGTTAGGAAAACATTGACATGTGGGGCCACATTCATGAACCAATTGCTTCCGACTCACTAGAATGTTATTGCCGGTATATGGAAAATCACCTTCATTTCTCCTAATGCAAGAGCAGTCCAAATCACCAGGGACACAATCTTTAAGACAGTTGCAGCCATAAGAAGGCTGTGACACAATTGGGGATTTTTGACATCGGAGAGACTGGAAATAAGTGAAATAAGTAAGTAACTTCTCATCATCAACATCATTGACAACTGAGACAGGAATACTCTCAGCCCCTGAGGAGAGGTCTGCAAGAATGAGTCCAGTCCTAGAAGTGATGCCAGCCTTCCACTTTTGAACAGCTTTCCAAACAGCAAAGGCACTGGGTTGTCCAGGGATTCTCACGAACTTGTACTTAAATACACCACCGCCAGATTTCCCCCTTTCCATCCATGAATCCTGAATTTTATACAGGCCATCATAGAGATAGACCTTTGAATTTGGATTCACAGGATCTCTCATGCCTCGGATGACTCTTACTTCATTCTTCCAACGGGAACTTCTATCCAAAGCAAGATTACCTCTTTCTAGCTTCTGATCAGCCCCCTGCTCCCTGCCCTGACCACTATAAATCAAAATATCATCATCCTCTGCATTGTCATCGTATTTTCCTGCTGAAACAATGCTTAAAGCCACAGGTTCCTCCTCAAACTCACCCTTGATCGTTATGTAGTCAATTCCACCCATTGACTGAGCATGTAACCCCACAACACATAATTCTAGTCGGAAAAAGAAAATGTCCCCAATCTCAACCCCGGGCACTGCTCCTATTCTTCTCCTCTGATTTGTTCGAATCCCTTTACTCATTAAGAGAGTGCCAGCTTTCAAATCAGCACGCTTGACTAACCCTGGGGTCAATTCCTTGGCATCCTCAAGTTGACTGAGCCTTCTTCTTAGTCCATCAAATTTCATGAGTACAAGATTAACCACTTCCCGGTTACCATCTTCACGTTGAATTTGGCTAATACATACTAAAGAACTTGAATCATTTCGTAAATCTTGACTTTTCTTAGTCCTCTTTTGGGAGGATCTGGATCTTTGTGGTGCTGCACGTTTCTGGTTATCAGCGGCAAACCCGTAATCACTGAAACCCTCCATTGACGAAGTAATGTCTCCATTGGATGCTCCAGGAAACTCAGGTGGGAGTGATGCTGCCACTTCTGGGCTTCTAAATGACCGTATTGGAGTTGGCATGGGAACCCTTGGAGGCGATGCTTGAGATCCTTGAGGTCCACCAAATGGGAAAAATGGATAAAACCCAGAGAGATGGGTACCATCACAGGGAGGAGCTTGAGCTGACGCTTCGAATACTGGCTCCAAACTACGCAGAGGTTTAACATCTAAAATCCTGGACTTATAGACGGAGCCTGAAGGAGGAGCTGAGTTTTGGCCTGAACCGCCAGGCATTATAGACCCTTTCAACCAAGCAGGAAAAAATCAACCTTCACAACCTGGTAACCCCCCCCCCCCCCCCCCCCCCCCAAAAAAAAACTTTTTTTCTCCTTCAAAGGATGAACAATCCAAATTTCTTATTTCTCTTTCCCTTTATCACAAGAGGAATTGCTGCTCACTGTCCAGACAAACAAAAATTAATTTATCACTTGCACAAGAAAAGCACAAGTGGGTCATGTAATCTTGAAGACGATATTAGAACAATGATTTCAGATAAAATGAAAATTGAAAATGAGATCAAGCACGAGGTTTTAGATAAATGTATATGGACTTACAATTTCCCAAGAAGCTGGCATAGCATAACGGATGAATATATGTACCATTTTCTAATAATAGAGAATTTTAACCCCAAGGAATCGTAAGCTCCTGAGAGTGCTTGATTTCTGAAGCTTTCCAACAGAGAAATGGTGAGGGAAGAGGATAAAGCTGCAAAATAAAGAACAAGAGAGAAAAATTAGCGATTGCTTACGGAATAAGCACTGTGCCGTCCTAAATGGTCAGAATCATGTTTTTTAGGATGTCGGAACATGCTGTAGAAGGTAAGCTCAGTAGTAGTGTGTGTGTCCGTGAGAGGGGATGACCTGCGCTGACGCGCAGTGAAAGAAAATTCTTGTTTGGAACAAAGATTAGCTCAAATTAATTTATTTAAAATAATTTAAATTTAAATTGAATTCAAATTTTAATTAAATCTATTTTTTTAAAACAAGTCTCTAATTATTTTTTTATTCCCTATTTTAATAATATATTAATTTAATTTTTTATAATTTATAATATAAATTTAATTATCAATTTTTAACAAATAAATTAAAATAATTTATTATTTATTCAGCCATTAATTTTTTATTAATACACCAATAAATAATTAAATAACATATATCATATTTAATCATATAAAAAAGTATATTAATATGTTAGTTTGACTTACTTATTAAAATTAAAAAATTAAATTTTATTATAAAAAATTAGCAATAATTTTTTTATTATATATAGAGATAATTTGCACCTATATATTCCATCTAGTTATTTAATATGCAAAAAAAATAATCAAAAATCAATTTCACAATATATAGGTGGTATTTATTCAAAAAATATTAATCAAAAATAAGTTTCTTAATATATATATATATATATATATATATATATATATATATATATATATAGTACAAATTTTTCAAGATGATTGACAAATTCATCAAACAACAAAAGGAATTTGATTAAGAAACCTTCGTCATCAATTAATACGAATTGTTAAAAAATATTTAATTTTTAATTTTAAAATTCAGGTTTTACATAATATAAATTTTAAAAAAATATTAAATTATAATTTTTGTTATTTTCAATTTCGTTTTAAATATTTTATTTGGTTCAAATTTATTTTGTATAATTTAAAAAAAAATTGTAATTGTATCTTAAATTATAACTCCTTGATTTACAATGATCGAAAATGATGAAATAGATATTAAGCACAAACTTAACAAAAATGCATAAAAATACAGAGTAATCACTGAATTTATTGAATCCTTTAATTTTAGTTTTCACCACACTGCATTGGACTCTAAATTTATCTAATTCACACTACTTGAATCTCTTCGTCATCTTAAAGCTGTGATTTTTTCCAATACCTATAAAGGCCTTAAGGCCTTTTCTGTTCGGTCTATCTTCTTTACTCGCGAAGGAGCCAAATTTTGGTCAAAGCCTTCAGCTTCTTTAATTATTATTATTTTTCTTTTGACTGACGTGTTTGCCTTTCATTTTTTGTAGTTGAGTATTGATGATGCTTCAGATTTAATGTAGTCTGGCACTTTCCCTTAATTGAGAATTTGTTTCTGAAATTGATAATGATGGTATTTTCGTTTTGCCTGCTGTTCAAATCATGTTTCTTTACGTTAAAACTCTTCCAATTTGCTGAGTTGCACTGGGTTGGTCTTATTACCGGAGGATATAATGCCTTTTAAGGGAAGTATGATAAGTGATAAGGTTTTTCATTCTTAATATATTTTTTGAGAATAATAATTATTAAAAATATATATAATATATTTAATTGAATTTAAATATTTATTTAAAAACTTATTATTATGTTTGGTTATAATAAAAATTTTAATATTTTTTAAAAATATATTTATTTATTTTTAAAGTGAGAGAAAGAAAACGAATACAAAAATGAGAGAAAAAATGATAAGAAACATAGAAAGATAATAAAAGAGAAAATAAAAAAGAGAGGGATGAGAGATGTGTGTGAGATAGAAAAGATAAGAGAGATGAATGAAAAGAGAAAATAAAAGAATAAATGATATTATTGTCTTTTCATATTTAAAAATTTAAATTTTTATTTCTATAAAATTTTTATGAAAAATTTTTAAAAAAACATTTCTAAATATTTATAAGTCTGTTTGTTTTTTATTTTTAAAAAATATTTTTATTTTTAGTTATTTTTAAAATAAAATAAAAACTCTTTTGATAACTGTTTGTTATTATTATTTCTAAAATAAATTTTAAAAATAAGTTATTTTTAAAATAAAAATAAAAAAATAATATATATTTAAAACAATTTATCAAATAATTTTTTTTGTTTTTATTTTACAGAATAAATTTTAAACAAATTTTTTAAAAACAAAAAAAAATAAAAACAAAATCAAATAAATTCCATATTTCTTAAAAATCTTATTTAAAAATATAAAAATTTAACATAAAAATTTAACTTTTTCAATTTTAAGTTCTCAAAAATTCAAAAAAAAAAGATTTCTACCAAACACCCCTTTAAATTGTCATCTATAAAAGGCGCTATTTTGGATTATTGGTTGAGGTAGCATATTATGTGGAGTGGCCGGCTATTACTTGCCAACCAGATACTTAATTAGCCAACTCTATATTTTTTAGACTGTTTGTGAGTAAGAAAGATGAAAGAAAGAATTTTGAACATTATGTGGAGTGGCTGGATATATTTTTTGTTATGACTTACATAAATTCGAAGGTTAATTTATGTTATAACATACTTTTTGAAACTAAACATAAATAATCTAAGAAATTGAGAGACTGTTTTGTGGGTTTTATTAAAAATATATCTCTCGCCATCGCTTTGTTTAAATCCCGATGTCCAAAATTTAGGATTTCCCACGAGTCAAAATTGACATTGTAATTGATTTTGAAACAACCAAAAATGAATAAAGTTAGAGATGATTAAAAAATGAAAAAAAAAAGAAATTTAGTAACGCACGAAATTAAGTTTCACGGATGGAAGATAAAGGAATATTTTTGGCTTTCAATATCCTTCCAAGCCATGGATAAGAACCTTGCAACATAAGGAAAAGGCAAATCTTCATATCAACAAGAAAATAGAATCGCCATAATAGGTGGGAGCTAAAGGTATGAATTAAGGAAAATGAAGAAAGAAAACAATATTCACCACAAGAAAAATAAGATTTTGCATCAAGAAAATTCGATATAAATCCGAAAATTTTCAATGCAAAATGGATTTAGCTTCGGATATTTTCGATGGTATAAAGTGCAATGCAAAATTTAGCATGGTGAATTTAACATTAGATGAACAATTTGATGCTAGATTGTGAAAAAAAAATTGTAAAAAAAAACTTACAATCAAAATTATCAATAAAATTTAAATAATCAATAAATTTTCTGACACAAATACATCTCATTGATGACATAAAAATGTCATTGCTAAATTTTTTCAAATAATTACAAAGGCTTAATTTGTTTAGTAATCAACAAAAACACACAAAAAGAAATGTACATTTGCAGCAAGATCAACTAGATTCCCACTATTTCTTCTGGTACTCTCTTTTGCAGCAATATTAGCTTTGCTACCAACAACAATATATGGCACAGGAAGACCACCAGGGCCACCAAATCTCAAAGGAGCTAAAAATGTTCCAGTTGCAGCAATCTCAGCTGCCCACTTCTGCAAAGTAGCCTTCGTTCTTCTCTGTGAGAGATCGTCAACAAAAATTACACCTGCAAATGAAGATCAAACCAAAATTCTCAGTCATAAAAAATCAGACGATTAAGTTTCAAATATGTAATTACTGCTAAGGTTTCACTAAATATATTTAAATTTAGGAAGTTCCAGTATTACAGATAATAGTGAAAAAGATTTGTGATGCAAATAAATGATATCACAACAGTCAAATTTTAGATAATCTTTTAGGTGGTGTTTGGTACCATACATGTTTTAAGATTTTTAGAAGTGAATGAAAATAAAATTTTTTCTTATATTTAGTACAAGAAATAAAATATTATTTTCAGACATCTAAAAATAAAAATTTATAAATAGAAGTTAAAATTTTCATTGGCTCATGTGAGTTCTCTTGTAAACTATTATGTATGGAGCAACAATAACCATCAAAGGGATAAGATTAAAGCTGAAACATTCAAATAAAACATTCAATCAATTTCCAAAATTTTAGTATGTAAGGCTAGAAAGAGAAGCCAAAAAAAAAAAATATAACAATGAATGTCTTTAATTTCGTTTGGATCATAAACTGTGGGCCTATCTCTTGATCCTCCAAAATCCTTAGGAAGTAATAGGACTAGGAGATTTAATAGTGTACTTAAAAGTGATTAGGTTAGTAATTCAAAATTCTTGACTTTAAGTTAATCAAGTTTTATAACTTCTCTTGCATTACAAAGCAAAAAAAAAATTACAACATATAAAGTGACTATTGTCTTTACTCTCTTTTTTAAGGGTGAACTAACGGATGATTTGAATTAAATTGACCTGATAAAATTTAAATTAAAAAAAATAATATTTTAACTTGATGGAAATTTTAAATTATTTTAAAATTTTGTAATCAGTGAGTTAAGTTACAACGAATTGATTGAATTGATTTTAAAAAAGATTTAAAAAAAATCATATCAACCCGTCTGACTAAATTTGATATTTTGAAAAATTCAAACTATATAAATTTAAATAAGTTGATTCAAAACGAAGTGATTTTTTTAATAGAGTTTCGTCAAATTCAATCAGATGAATATGTTATATTCAACCCTACTCTTTTTTAGATTATTCTCAAGCATTATGTTTTATGATGAGCCCTTAAGAAACATATATTTACATCACACCACACATGTTACGCTCCTAATTTTAGAACACGTGAAACACATACTTTATGATCATATATTTTTCATAACATGTATAATATACTAATTTACAAATATGTATTTTCATATATATATATATATATATATATATATACCAAATCTATAAACATTATAGTACAGTAGAAGTAGAGATCTTGCCTGTGGCGTTTAAAATATACTCTAAAGTACAAATACAATATAAATCAAAATCTATGAGTCATGAAAACAAAGTAGGCTCACCTAGAGATTGTGTCGTCTAGTTGATCAACTATCTGAAAGGAAATGACCAAACTCTATATCCCTATCTGAAAAATATATAAATAACATGTAGTGCGTTTGACAACTCAGTGAGCAGATAATACCTCCTATGACCTCTTAGGTCAACATATAGATGTACTCATATTTTAAAATTTGTCACAGAAAAATACAGTTCAGAAATACATTCATATAGGACTTGCATTTCAAATATTCTCAGTTCATATCACATTCAGATATTCAAAATCATATACAATACGGTATGATCATTATTCAAATATTATAATGCATTAAAACCTTTCACATGAAAACAGGAGGATCCCATATTAGAACCACCATATCAGAGTTCAATCCCTTCCGTACTTTGTTGGTGTAGGATTTGTCTAAACTCAGCATCCCGCTGAAGTTTGCCCTACTATCATTCAAAAGGACATGCGAATAGACTCTAATATGGGTATTTTCCAAGCACATAGTAAGGGAAGACAAATCACATCTCATATAGTTAACATCTCGCCCATATAGGAGGTATCCCACTCTCCATCACATATCATCTCTCATCTGTTGACTGACACACGAGACTAGCACCACCCCCTACTAACTGAGTTATCAATGTGCACTAGAGTTAATATCACCTGTTGTTAGCAGACAATATTTTCAATAGGATTCCTCCACAAAAAATACCATATGCACATATGCTATATAATCTAATATAAAATTTTCAATATAATGCAGACTTTCAGTCTCAATATAGATTCATCTGTCATAAATTTCTCATTCAAGGTTTATCACATGTACATTCCCCTTTCTCGAGGCAATCATATAATTTTATAAATAATGCCACATGCATAAATATTCACTTTATTATTTAATGAGAAATACATGTGAAATCAGATACATCATGAGTTCAGAAATCTATTTTCAAAACTATACTCTTCTTGAATTATATTCTAAATTATAAGCAATTCAGATAATTTTAATGCATTTCATAAACATATAAAAGTGTCAATATCTCATAAACATAATCATATACATGCTTAAAGATCAAGAAGAGTATAGGGCAAGCCATAGGAAGAATCATTTACTCACAAAGTAAGGGCTCCAGATTGGACAGCCCCAAATGCATTTTTCAATTCACATTTGACTAAACAGATTTCAAAAACGTGTCCGGAGTGTCCAAAAATCAAGAAAATGACTCTAAAAATTTAGTCGCTATTCATGGCTGAAAAATACTATTCACCACCGGAAAAATACTATTTATTACAGGAAAATATTATTCACCAAAAACAAAAAGTTGTCAAATAGCTGAAAAATTTCATATCCTAAGGTTTATCTAACTCCTGAATCTATTTATGATGTCAGATTTTCAATTTGAGGTCTCTAAATAAGAGTTTTAGAGTTTACATTTTTCTGAGATTTTCTACTTCCGATCTACGACAATTCAACAGCTGATTTGAGAAATTATTCGGTCAAAATCGTAGTACTCTCCGTCCTGAATCTATTGGTACCATTAGTTTTGAGATCGGAAGCTTGTAGACACTTCAGATCTAGAGAGAAAATATAGAAGTATTATTCATTATTCACACTATTTATTTTCCTCTCTATTTCATCCTTCTGCATTCTGTTTCATTCTTCTGCATTCCGTCTCCCCCTTCCCCTTTTATTTTTTTTAATAATAATAATTATTTAATAATTAAATATTTAGATTTATTTTTATTTTATTTCATATATATTTATATAAATACCGTTTTTTATCCCAAAACATCTCAAATTTTTTTAAAAATTTGCATTATCATAAAAATTTAGTTAAACTCTTAAATCATGACTTTTCTTGATAAAAATCATAATAAAACAAATCACAAAATAAATATCTTTATACATAATAAAAGAAAAAAATATTTCTAAAAATATAACAAAAATTTATTAGAAGTTAATATAATTATTTTAAACAAAACAATAATTATTTTACTTAAAAATATATTTACTTTTAGCAAAACATAATTATTTTTAAACAAATAAAAATAAATTTTTTATAGTAAAATATTATTATTTAAATTTAACAAAATATAATTATTTTTAAATAAATAAAAATATATTTATTTATAATAAAATATTATTATTTAAAAATAAAATTACGAGATATTATAACACAAGTACTGTTTAACTAAAATTTAGAATGTTGTATGAGCGACTCCATTTTTTTCAGTATAATGCTTTATAAGTGAGCACGCAACTTTTCCAATCATAATGCACTTGGCTCAAGTGCAACTGTATTTACCCATGCATATAAATTTCAAGTCTTGTCCCCTTTTCTTTCATTCAAGTATTAGGCCAGAAACTAACAATTTTCTTACTTAAGATTAAATCTTACGCTTTTAACAATAAACTATTTTGAACAAAAGTTTCAAATGGAAATTAATATATGCATTATTGGACCCCAAGCACAACCAAAAATAAAATTAAGCAATGGCTGACAAGCATAAGATAATTTTTTTTTTCTAGAGTATAACAAGGAGAAAAAAGATAATTCAATAGTGAACTCCTAACTAGACCAAGAGTTCATACCTGCTGCATTGAGCCATGGACCAAACTGTAGGAAACAATGTGGGATGCCTCCACTATCTCAACAGAAAATTATCAGTATATGGAATCCATAAGTATCAGTAAAGACATAGAAACTTCAAATATTGAAAGTTACCGGCAGCTCAAGAAGCTCTGATGACATTAACTAGTTTAAGAAAGATATCACCAAGAAAATAGGTCCCATAGAAGGTCATATTAAAATTGGCAGAAGAAAAAAAGCTTGGAAGAATAGAGAAGCATTCATAAAGCTGGAATTACATATATTTTAAATATATATAAAAAAATCACACTTACAAATCAAATCAAGATAGCTAAGTCAGCAACCTGACTTGATAAAAATCAGATTAAAAAAAACACTCAAACTCAACAAAAATTTTGAATTATTCAAAAATTTCAATTAATTTGAATCGAGTTAGTTGAATTCGATTAGGTGAGCTAATTATTTTCATCTCTACTTACTAGTATAAGTTGCACTTCAAAAGAAAATCTTCTTCAAAGTTCTCTTCACGTTAACAAAGAAAAGACATCATATATTTTCTCTTTTAATTAAGTCCCAATCCCACCCCTCCTTATTCCGTTAAAAATCAATGTCCCACTCAGTAACATATAGTCCTAAGGCCTCTCATCGATGTTAGCTTTTTACCATCTATTTTTCCAATTCAATGCCCTATAAAACTCATCACCAAGGTAAGCCCACAAGCAGAAGAACAAAGTTAACACCAATTCGATCAGCACATGGAAATCAAAGACATTATGGATTTCAATGTAAAAATGGCGTGATAATTTATGAAAAAACAGAACAAGGGTGAGATGTTTATAAAAGCAACGATGCAGACAAGACCTTCAAATAAGAGCTTGTTTACTCGGAGAACACCAACAAAATCACCTATGGAAACCAACCAGCAAATAACTTCCTTTACCAACAATGTCATCCTAAAACTCCTATCTTTTCGCTAAAATGCAACAGATCTGAGACAACATGTAAAAGAGTCTATGTTTTTCTATATCTTACTGATCTCAAAGTACATATATATATATATATACATGTGCATGCGAGCATGCATTAAGCTAAGCAAACGTTACTCATAAAATAATGCCTAACGAAAATCCTAGAAAGATGGAGACAATCACGTGGTCAGCTATAGAAAGATCCCAAAACTGCCTCATCTATCAATGCTGATATTACGGTGATTGATTACATGAAAAATAAACCAAGGATAGATAGCGTAATACCCCCCCTCAAGTTGGTGCATGAAGGTTCTGAATGCCCAACTTGCCAAGAAAGTAATCAAACTGAGATTTGCCTAATGCCTTCGTAAAAATGTCTGCTAGTTGGGTGCGAGTGGAGACATAGGCTGGCGTAATAGTACCTGTAAGTATCTCATCACGAATAAAATGGCAATCCACTTCAATATGTTTAGTTCGTTCATGAAAAACTGGGTTCTTAACAATATGTAACGCTGCCTGATTGTCACAAGAAAGCCGTATGGGTTGAGTGTGTATAATGCCAAGATTAGACAGGAGACCTTTTAACCATTTCAGCTCATATGTTGTAGCTGCCATAGAACGGTATTCGGCTTTAGCAGAAGATCGAGATACTGTGTGCTGCTTCTTAGTTTTCTAAGAGACTGGAGAATTGCCAAAGAACACTAACCATCCTGTAAGAGAACGTCTAGTCAAGGGGCAGCTGGCCCAATCCGAATCACACCAGCCAGAAAGTTGCAAATCGTTGTCCCGACGAAGCAAAATCCCTTGACCGGGATTACCTTTCAAATAGCGAACCACTCGTAATGCAGCTTCCCAATGATCCACTCTTGGTTTCTGTATAAATTGAGAAAGAGTATGGACGCAATAAGAAAGTTCAGGCCTAGTAAAACAAAGGTATATGAGTCTTCCCACTAAGCGTCGATACTGTTCAGGTTTATCGAGCAAAGGACCTTGAGCTAAGGCAAGTTGATGATTCTGCTCCAAAGGAACACCAACAGGCTTGACTTCGAGGAGCCCAATTTCAGAGATGATATCTAATGCATATTTACGCTGATAAAGAAAAATGCCAGTGTGATTTCGAGCAACTTCAACCCCCAAGAAATATTTCAAAAATCCCAAGTCTTTCATATGAAAACAAGAACTTAAGTAGCTCTTGACGTGCCGAATAGCTGTAGGATCATTTCCTGAGATTATCAAATCATCAACATAGACCAGAACCACAAGCTGCACTGTCTGACGTTGTAACGTGAATAGGGAATAGTCATAATAAGATTTTTGGAATCCATGGCTCTTTAGGGCAGTAGAGAGTTTGGCAAACCAACATCTGGGAGCTTGTTTCAAGCCGTAGAGCGATTTTCACAACTTGCACACTATATCTAGTTGTTTCACGTGAAAGCCTGGAGGTAGTTTCATGAAGACCTCTTCGTGAAGCTCGCCATGGAGGAAAGTGTTGTGGACATCCATTTGATGCAACTCCCACGCCTTTGCCGCAACCACGGCCAAGACTATGCGTACTGTCACCATTTTTGCCACGAGTGCAAACGTTTCAGTATAATTAACACCTTCAACTTGATGATTGCCAAAGATCACCAACCTGGCCTTAAACCGTTCTACAGTTCCATCGGAGCGATGTTTGATTTTGTAAACCCACTTACAACCAAGTGGTTTCTTACCCAGAGGCAAACGCTGGACTTCCCATGTTCCGGTAGTTTCAAGAGCTTGAATTTCATTTTGCATGGCTTCTCTCCAATGAGCATCCTTAACGGCTTCATGAAATGAGACTGGTTCCCGTTCGGTGGTGATGGCTGCAAGAAAATTGCGATTCTACAAAGAAAACTTGTCACAGTTCACATAATGATCTAAGGGATAAGGCGCACCTGGAGTATGCGTTGGAGCAGGTGAACTACTAGAAGGGCTCAGTTTGGAGATTGTATTAGTGACATAGTCTTGTAAATGCACTGATGAGCGCCTTACTCTATGTCCTCTTCCAAGCTGTTCAATATTAAACGGTGCATCACAAAGTTGTTGAATTGGCACTACATTATCAATGCCCTGTGTAAGTTCAGCTTCATGTTCATTACCATCCTGTGTTCCCCCCTTGTCATCATGTCTCGTCTCATTTGATTGCTCAGAATAAGTCCTCGCAAGCTCGGTATTGTCTGTGTCACTATAAATGTCCTCTGCAGCATTTTCTTGATTTCTGGTGATCATAGGCTCCTCTCTTGGTCTTGAAATGTCTTCAACAAAAGGGTACTCCGTTTCGAAGAAATCAACATCTCGTGATATAAAAAATTTATTTTCTTCGATATTATATAATTTCCAGCCTTTCTTACCATACGGGTATCCCACAAAAATACACTTACGACTCCGGCTGGCAAATTTGTCTCCTTTTCGTCCCTGATTATGTGCATAACAAAGTGAGCCAAATACTCGTAAATGATCATAAGAAGGTACCTTACCATGCAGTATTTCATACGGAGTCTTCCCTTTCAAGATAGAGGAGGGTGTGCGGTTAATTAAGTAACCTACTGTTAAAACACACTCCCCCCAGAACTTAATAGGCAGATTTCCTTGAAATCATAATGCTCTGGCCACATTTAAAATATGTCTATGTTTTCTTTCTACTCTTCCATTTTGCTGTGGTGTACCTATGCAAGAAGTTTGAAAGATAATGCCTTGTTCAAGAAAATAATTCCTTAAGCATGTAAACTCGCTTCCATTATCACTTCGAACAATCTTAACTTGCTTATCATACTGTCTTTTCACCATAGCAAAAAAATTCAACAGTGTACGGGACACTTCTTTCTTATCGATAAGTAAAAATATCCACACAGCTATAAAGCAATCATCCACTATAGTCAAAAAATAATAAGCACCACAAGAAGACGGAGTTCTATAAGCTCCCCACAAATCACAATGGATGAGTTTAAAAACATTAGATGCTGATTGGTTACTCAAAGAAAATTTTTCTCTAGTTTGCTTGGCCCTTTGACATACATCCCAGACCTTATTTTCTAGCTCATTACTTTTATCACAACCAACATTAGGAACTAACTTGGTAGTTTTCAAAGAGGGATGTCCTAAACGCTTGTGCCATATTTCAAGCTGATTAATTCCTTCTGTTCTAAATGCCTTCATAGTTGGAATCCCATGAAACAAATAGAGCCCATTCCTTCGTTCATCCGCACCAATCAGCATCCTCAAAATGCAATCCTGTATCACACATAGATTGTTAGCAAACTGTACTATGCAATCCATTTCATCTATTAATTGTGATACAAAAATCAGATTGCAATTTAAACTAGGAACATAAAAGACGTTTGTAAGCTTTAATCCTCCATCAAGCTTTATTGATCCTTCCATTGTTGCAGTAACATGTTGTCCATCAGGTAATCCCACTGGGCATCCTCTTACTTCTCGCTTATCACATAACTTGTCTAGTGTCCCAGTCATATGGTTTGAAGCCCC
Organism: Gleditsia sinensis; assembly: GCA_037074535.1. Classification (NCBI taxonomy): domain Eukaryota; kingdom Viridiplantae; phylum Streptophyta; class Magnoliopsida; order Fabales; family Fabaceae; genus Gleditsia; species Gleditsia sinensis. Next base: position 63,706,853 of record CM073466.1, read on the forward strand.
TGTATCTATGATCCACATATTATGTTTATTCTTACTAGTCATTCTTTCACTTGTTCCATTTTTAGAGTTGTTTAACATCTCTAGCAAAGTTCGCCATTGTTCATTGCTCAGTCCTGTTAATCCAGAATTTTCTGCCTCAGTTGCACCTTTTGTTTCAGCACTAGCGCCTGTAGTCATTGCTTGTGCAGTGTTGGCACACACTACCCCACTTTGCCCACGGCCTGCACCACTTCCACTACGCTGTTGTCCTCTTCCTCGTCCTCCTGTCTTTCCTTCACTTCGTGGCCGATCACCCCACCAGTCTGGATAGCCAATGCGCTGGAAACAATTCACTTCGTCATGGCCTGCTCGATTACAATATGAGCAAACCATTGTTTTATTTTTCACGTCCCCGCGTCCTTTTGTTCTGCTGCTTGTTTGTACTGCGAGGCCCATGACTTCTTTTATTTCTTCTTTGGCTCAGGTAATGGTTCTCATCCTCTCTTCTTGGATTAAGGTTGAATATACTCTGTTTAATGATGGCAAGGGATCAGTAGCTAGAAGGTTGAAACGAACTGTCCCGTAGATCTCGTCATCGAGACCCATCAAAAATTGGTGAACCCTTTCCCCTTCACGTCGTTTCTCTAGTTTTGATGCAATATCACACTTGCACCCTCCGCAGATGCATATTGGAACCTGGTCATAGTTAGCGAGTTCATCACACAAAGATTTCATTTTACCATAATATGCCATCATAATCATACCTCCTTGCTTGCATTCTGCTATGTCTGATTTCAGTTGCTGTATTCTGGGTCCATTCACGACTGAAAATCTTTCCTTGATGTCTTCCCACAAGTCTCTTGCATTCTCCATGTACGTGATTGTTGAACGTAAGCTGGGTTCAACAGTATTCAAGATCCATGACACCAACATGGATTGCACTGTCCACCAATCCTCCAAATCAGAGGATTTGTCGTTCGGTTGTCCAACGGTTCCATCTATGAAACCCCACTTTCGTCGTGCTCTTAATGATGTTCGCATGGCTCGTGCCCATTCCTCATAGTTTTCACCACATAGCTGCACCTGCATTATCACATTTCTTGGGTTGTCATTCGTGTTTAGATAATAAGGTGATATGATCCTTTTGACAGAATCAGACTTCAGTTGTTTTGGATTTTCAGCCATGACAACCACTGAAAATACTGTGGTTTAATATCTTCTGATGGTGTCTGGCTCTGATACCATGTAAAAGAGTCTCTATTTTTCTATATCTTACTGATCTCAAAGTACATATATATATATACATGTGCATGCGAGCATGCATTAAGCTAAGCAAACGTTACTCCTAAAATAGTGCCTAACGAAAATCCTAGAAAGATGGAGACAATCACGTGGTCAGCTATACAAAGATCCCAAAACTGCCTCATCTATCAATGCTGATATTATGGTGATTGATTACATGACAAATAAACCAAGGATAGATAGCGTAATACAACACAATGATACAAACTTGGAATGAAATCAAATTAAAATAAAACAGATAACGAATAGAAAAGGGCTGAGAGGATTTAAAAAAGTGAAAAATCATTAGAGAAAGCGTAGTTGACTCTAAAAATGAAAAGTTAAAACAGAGACAAATCAAATAAACTACAAAGTAAAAACCCTAGAAATGAGAATAGACTACCTCTTGATCTGAGAGTAGGTACTTTGCACTTGAACAGTCTCGAATTTAAATGTTAACTGGCATACCATGATATATAGTCAGTGAAGAAAGAACGAGTTTTGGAAATTTTCCCGCCCCTTCTATAACTCGCACCCCCACAAAGGTAGATTCTTTATTGCTCAAACTTGTTAATGCCATTCCAAAACACCTGCTTCACCTCCAAATTGTGCAATATTGAAATTTATGAATTACGGGAACAAACAAATTTGCCAAAAATCAAGAATAGATATTGGAAAAGAACCCCAATTCAATTGAGAAACAAGAATGGGGAATGGATCTAATATTGTCTAAAGAAATGCAAGTGATGAGAGAGTTACCAGTTGATGCGGCTAAGGTTTGAAAAGGAAATGGTGTTGGCAGAGAATGCCATTGCCATGTGTGACAAGGTTGCATATCTAATAACTAAGAAAGATGAGGTTTATGAAGGTCGGGTGGGAACCTGGACAGCGGTTGCTTGGACCCTCGCAAGTGGCCAGCACGATTTCGCTCGCGGAGTCGCGATGGTGGACGATGGGGGTTGTGGCTCGAAGAGACGAAGAAGTGAGGGATTGCGCTGTCAAGCAGAGCAGAGGTGAAGCTTAGTGGTTTTGGGTTTGCAAAAGAAAGGAGCTTGTCGTTTTGGGAGGGCAAAAGAAAAAGGCTTGCTCGTAAGATTATCCTTCTTGTTGAAATGGCATACCATATTCGGCACTGAACATTGCGAGTTACTAAATTCTATGAAAGAGCTCAAACCAAAGTCTTCATCACCACTGCCTTGATTAGAAGTTCTTTACATCGTGTCAAAGTATAGTAAGAATAGTCGCCACCTCCAAAATATGATGATGAAGGATCTACATTTGGAGTTGGATTATAATGTCCAGCCTTCTCTAATTTATCCGAACTAAGTTGTTGAATAGGTCTTCGGCACTACAAGAAACCAGTAGGTCTCTTTCCTCACCTACACTCTGGCTAGAGGATTAACAATCTTGGTATATCTTGCGCTAAGGGAGCAGGTTCTGGGTTCTTTTCAACCAGTGGCAAGAACATCTTCACAATAGTTTAAGAGTTTGAAATAAATTCAAATTATCTTTAACAAGCCTTAAATAAAGATATTAAGTAAGTATTTGGACTGGCATACTAGTACTAAAATTTAAACAAATTAAAATTTTAAAAGTTATTATTTATTTGATTAAATAATTTTTTTAATTGAATCAAATGTAAATGACAGTCTTTTAATTTTCTATTTGTATAAATTTTGGTCCATTAGTGAATTAAACGCATACTTCTATCCTTAATTTAAATATTTTTCCCAGTCTACTTGTCAATGACTATATTTGCCCTTTAAAGATCATTCTTGAGGCTTTTTATAGCAAATTATGATTTCTCAAAGACATACAATGTTTTGAATATAGATAATATTTTCTCCCCATTTGAACATTATCAAAAATGTTTATAACAATAAAGTGTAGAGTTTACCAAGCAAATCAAGGTTTCTCAAATTTCAAATTGAGCTTGTAAACTTCAAATTTTCATAAAGAGCCATAATTATTCTACGAAAGCAAGTGAAATAGAGAAAAATACTCTCCTGTTTTATGGATATGGATCCTCTACTGCATCAAAATGGCAGCTTTTTTGTCACTTTTTTTTTAAATTTAATTAAATTACTAAAATTATTTTTTTACTTAAAAAATTATTTTTAAATTTATTTTAATAACACTTTTTTTTAAAAATCTTACTTATAAAATTATTTTTCTTTAAAAATATTTTCATCTTGATTTTATCAATAAAAACTTAATAAATTTATTTAACTAATTTAAACAAAATTTTACTTAAATTATATTTTTATTTAAATTATATGCACTCCTACTTATAAAAAATAAGAAAATGTGTTAAACATAATTTTTTACCGTATTTTAGATTTTGTTTCTCTTTTTATTATTTTTAATTTATTTTAATAACAATAAATTTATTTCAATTTAATTAAATCACCAAAACTAAACTAAAATAAATTTTCATTAATTAAAATGATTATTTAACTAAACTATATTTTTACATAAATTATGCAATTATAACATATAAAAAATATGCTAAATATTTATTAATAGAGTAAATTAAAAACATTTTTTAAAATAAGTTAATATTTAAGACATTAAATTGATAAAGTAAAATTTTAAAAATTTAAATTAAAAATGTATATGACTTTAACAAATCAAAATAATTATTTATTTTAAAATAAAAAAAAAATTATCGTTACTTTAAGTAAACTGTTTAAAAAATTAAAATCTAAAAAAATTCAATTAAAACACATTTTAAAAATATGAAAATAAATATTGGCTCTTTTACCTTTAAATTTTGAAATTTTTCTATGATTTAATTAAATTAAAATAAATATATTGTTATTAAAATAATTTTTTTAAAAAAATAAAAAATCAAAACGCGGCAAAAAGCTACGGTTTAGACGCGAATCCATATCCCTGTTTTATGTAGCTTTTGCTTCTATTCTTTTTGTTATTTTTCAACTCAACGAACTTTATGCATTTCTTTTTTAAATGATCAATTTTTGCCCTGTTCTAGGAATTGACAACAAGTATGCCTCCAAGCTAATGACTAACCAAAGACAACAACAGTGCAATATCCCATTATTCTACAAAAACAAACTAGCATTAGCAGCAAACATTCAGCAAAAGATAAAACTATAACAGCATATATAAAAGCAAATATCAATATATTTTCTCCCCCTTTGTTTTTCATAGCATGCATATAAAATTATCAATACTAAAAAGTTGCATTTATACAATAAAAATAAGATTTTGCATCAAGAAAATTGGATATAAATCTGAAAATTCTCAATGCAAAATGGATTTAGCTTCGGATATTTTCGATAGTATAAAGTGCAATGCAAAATTTAGCATGGTGAATTTAACATTAGATGAACAATTTGATGCTAGATTGTGAAAAAAAAATTGTAAAAAAAAACTTACAATCAAAATTATCAATAAAATTTAAATAATCAATAAATATTCTGACACAAATACATCTCATTGATGACATAAAAATCTCATTGCTAAATTTTTTCAAATAATTACAAAGGCTTAATTTGTTTAGTAATCAACAAAAACACACAAAAAGAAATGTACATCGCTCAAAGAAATGTACATTTGCAGCAAGATCAACTAGATTCCCACTATTTCTTCTGGTACTCTCTTTTGCAGCAATATTAGCTTTGCTACCAACAACAATATATGGCACAGGAAGACCACCAGGGCCACCAAATCTTAAAGGAGCTAAAAATGTTCCAGTTGCAGCAATCTCAGCTGCCCACTTCTGCAAAGTAGCTAGCCTTCGTTCTTCTCTGTGAGAGATCGTCAACAAAAATTACACCTGCAGATGAAGCTCAAACCAAAATTCTTAGTTATAAAAAATCAGACGATTAAGTTTCAAATATGTAATTATTGCTAAGGTTTCACTAATTACAAATATATTTAAATTTAGGAAGTTCCCAGTATCTTTAAGCTATTAAGGATAAACAGTATTAAAGATAATAGTGAAAAAGATTTGTGATGCAAATAAATGATATCACAACAGTCAATTTTAGATAATTTTTTAGGTGGTGTTTGGTACCATACATGTTTTAAATAAATTTTTTATATTTAGTAAAAGAAATAAAATATTATTTTCAGACATCTAAAAATAAAAAATTTATAAATAGAAGTTAAAAATTTCATTGGCTCATGTGAGTTCTCTTGTAAACTATTATGTATGGAGCAACAATAACCATCAAAGGGATAAGATTAAAGCTGAAACATTCAAATAAAGCATTCAATCAATTTCCAAAATTTTAGTATGTAAGGCTAGAAAGAGGAGCCAAAAAAAAATATAACAATGAATGCCTTTATTTTCGTTTGGATCATAAACTGTGGCCCTATCTCTTGATCCTCCAAAATCCTCAGGAAGTAATAGGAAGATTTAATAGTGTACTTAAAAGTGATTAGGTTAGTAATTCAAAATTCTTGACTTTAAGTTAACCAAGTTTTATAACTTCTCTTGCATTACAAAGCAAAAGGAATTGCAACATATAAAGTGACTACTGCTTTTGTCCTCCTTTTTAAGGGTGAACAAACGAACTGATAAAATTTAAATTAAAAAAATAATATTTTAATTTGATTGAATTTTTAAATTATTTTAAAATTTTGTGATCAGTCGAATTAAGTTATAACAAATTAATTAAATATAAATCCAAATAAATCAACTCAAAGCGAAGTGATTTTTTTACTAGAGTTTCGTCAAATTCAATCAGATGAATATGTTATATTCATCCCTACTCTTTTTTAGATTATTCTCAAGCATTATGTTTTATGATGAGCCCTTAAGAAACATATATTTACACCACACCACACAAGTACAGTTTAACTAAAATTTAAAATGTTGTATGAGCGACTCCATTTTTTTTCAGTATAATGCTTTATAAGTGAGCACGCAACTTTTCCAATCATAATGCACTTGTGGCTCAGGTGCAACTGTATTTACCCATGCATATAAATTCTAAGTCTTGTCCCCTTTTCTTTCATTCAAGTATTAGGCCAGAAACTAACAATTTTCTAACTTAAGATTAAATCTTACGCTTTTAACAATAAACTATTTTGAACAAAAATTTCAAATGAAAATTAATATATGCATTGTTGGACCCCAAGCACAACCAAAAATAAAATTAAGCAATGGCTGACAAGCATAAGATAATTTTTTTTTTCTAGAGTATAACAAGGGGAAAAAAGATAATTCAATAGTGAACTCCTAACTAGACCAAGAGTTCATACCTGCTGCATTGGGCCAGGGACCAAACTGTAGGAAACAATGTGGGATGCCTCCACTATCTCAACAGAAAATTATTAGTATATGGAATCCATAAGTATCAGTAAAGACATAGAAACTTCAAATATTGAAAGTTACCGGCAGCTCAAGAAGCTCTGATGACATTAACTAGTTTAAGAAAGATATCACCAAGAAAATAGGTTCTATAGGAAGGTCATATTAAAATTGGCAGAAGAAAAAAAGCTTGGAAGAATAGAGAAGCATTCGTAAAGTTGGAATTACATATCTTTTAAATATATAAAAAAACAATCACACTTATAAATCGAGTCAAGTTAGTTAAGTCATCAATCTGACTTGATAAAAATCAAATTGAAAAAAAAAACACTTGAACTCAACAAAAAAGTTGAATTATTCAAAATTTTTAATTAATTTAAATCGGTTTAATTCAATTCGATTACGTGACCAGATTATTTTTACCTCTACTTAATAGTATAAGTTGCACTTTGAAAGAAAATCTTCTTTAAAGTTCTCTTCACGTTAACAAAGAAAAGACATCATATATTTTCTCTTTAAGTCCCAATCCCACCTCTCCTTATTTCGTTAAAAAGAAAAGTCTCATTCAATAATGTAATATTTTATAATTTTTATTTTTAAATAATAATTTTTTATTATAAAAAAATATATTTTTATTTAAAATAATTTTTATTTTGTTTAAAATAATTATATTGGTTCCTAATAAATTTTTGTTTTATTTTTTAAAAATATTATTTCTTTTATTATGCATAAAGATATTTATTTTTTGATTTTTTTTTATTAAAATTTTTATCAAAAAAAATCATGATTTAAGAGTGTAACTAAAGTTTTGCAATAATATAAATTTTTAAAAAATTTTGAGATATTTTAAGATGAACAATAATATATATATATATATATATATATATATATATATATATATATGTAAAAATAAATTCCATTACTTTTTCCTTCAATTTTGTTTCTCAATTTCTCTTTAAGATATCTTTCAATATATACATCCAATTGAGATATCAGAAGTACCGTTAGACTCGTGGCAATGAGAGTTTCAAAATTCACCGATTAATTTCGCCGAAAGTTCACCAAAATTTTGCCAAAAAATCGTGAATAGTAACTTATAGGTAATTTTTCTAAAATGCTGATTTTTTTATGATTTTTCAAGCTTTCAAGTTAGAGATTTTGTTAAGGATATAGAGTATTGGTTATATGATAAATTTCACAGGCAAACAATGTGATTTAGTGCTTTAATTTTGAAAATTGTTCTTCGATAAACAGTAACTGTGAATAGTGCCCGAATAGTGTATAAACAATAATTTTGGCATAAATAGTATTTTTCGGCTATAAATAGTACTCATCAGTTAACCAAGCTTTCGGAATCATTTTTTAGACTTTTAGATCCTCTGGAATCGATTTTGAAGTTTGTTTAGTTAAATTCAGATTGAAAAAGTACATTTTGGGGCTGTCCAACCTGGAGCCCTTACCTTGTGAGTAGATAATTTTTTCTATGATTTACCATATACTTTTCTTGAATCTTAAATATATAATTGAGTCTGTTTACAGATTATTTATACTATCATAAGTTTCTAAAATATGTTAAAATACCTGTTTTGTTTACGAACTAGCACATAGTTTAAAAAGATTAGAAGAGTATGGTTTTGCAAATAGATTTTGAAACTCATTGAATATGTGATTCTAAATATATTTATCATTATTTGGTAAAGTGAATATTATGTGCACGATGCATTGATCTATAAGCTATAAATTTGCTAATTATGGTTGAATGGCAAGCGTAAAGTTCATGACGAGTTGCTTGATAATTATACATTGTATTTGATGAATATGTATATATATATATGGATGAATATCGATGGGTTGTATGGCTTGAGACGGTATCGAGTAGGGGATGCCTTATTAGTTTGAGTGAGCCAAGGGATAGCCGCTCCAACCGGGTGACAATGGTAATGTGAGGAGGCAGATGGATGATGAACTCACATTCCCTGATCACTTATTGTGACTGTAGTCAATCGGTCATTATACGTATAGCAAATGAGTGAATTGAGAGTTGTAACATGTTTGAGTATTATGTAAAAAGAGTGAATTTTCAGTGCATATATAGTATGTTAATTGTACATCAACGAAAGTTATGACTTTATCCTAAAAATTTAATAATTTACTGTAACTTATATAGCTGAACATAACATCATCTCTTGCTATGTGCTTAGGAATATTTGAGAGTTTTGATATGGGTTCTTCCTAATATTTTCATATAAAATTTTTTTTTTGCATAACAACATTTGTTTAATGATAATACAGTATAGTATATGGTTTTGGATATCTGAATATTATTTGTTTTGAGAATATTTGAAATGCAAGTCCCATGTGGATGTACTTCCAAACTGTAATTTTCTATGTGAAATTTTTTGAAATATGAGTACATCCATATGTTGACTTAAAAGATCATAGGAGGTATTATCTCTCACTGAATTGTTAAACTCACTACATGATACACTTTTCAGATAAAATTACAGAGTCTGATTCTGTAGATAAGTGATCAGTTAGGTGACATATTCTCTGGGTGAGTCTACCTTGCTTCCAAGACTCACAATTTTTTGAATTATACTGTGTTTATATTTTAGAATGTACTTTGAATGCCACAAGCAGGATCCCTATTTCTATTATTACTTTGACCTTTATAATTTAGTATGTATAATGTGTATATATGAGGGAACCTATATGTATCTATTTCTATGAAAAAGAATAGTGCTATGCATGTTATGGTAAATATCTGATTGCGAGAAAAACATATTTGTTTCACGTGTCCGTAAATTGGAGGCGTTAAAAGTTAGTATCAGAACATTAAATTTCTCTGTGGCTATCGGAGCAAAAGATTATTTAGTAAGACCTTTACTATGAATATGAGCCGAACATATTTATACTTCAAGTGCTGCTGAAAGATTCTCTAGGGTTTTAATTTCTTTTCTATTCAAAGTTGCTAAATTTTTTAGTATAAGATTGTTTGAATTTTGTGGCATCTTAAAAAGTATTTATGGGTCAATTTCTGCTTGAAAGTGAAAAGGATAGGCGTGCCAAAGAATTTAAAGAATTGAGACAAATACCAAATATGATGGTGTTTGAATGTTATATCCGTTTTATCCCATTGTTTAAATATGGTAGATTTTGATGTGATACTGAGAATGGATTAGTTGGTATCATGCCATGCCATTTTGGAATGTCACTTCAAGGTGATTAAATTCAATATTCTTGAAGAATTTTCTTTCTTGATACAAGAAGACCATAGTGAGGTATCTAGTAATCTAATCTCTGCTTTAGCAACCCATAAGTTATTATAAAAATAGTGCCAAGGATATTTAACAATAGTAAAAATATATAGATATAAAATACACTAATGTAGATCAAGTTATAGTGGTTAAAGAATTCCCTGATATGTTTCTTGAGACATTTCCAAAATTACCTCAAAACGATAAATAGAATTTGGTATTGATTTATTTACTGGAATCCAACTAGTGTTTATACCTCATATAGAATGGCACCCATTGAATTTAAAGAATTGAAGAATCAGTTGAATAAGGTGACAATATGGAATAAATACACATTAACTCATATAGATGATCTGTTTGACCAACTATAGGGTACTCAATGTTTTTCAAAAATTGATTCAAATTTAGGTATCATTAATTGAGACAAGGGAAAAGAATAATCTGAAAAAAGCTTTCAAGACTTGGTATGAGCACTATGTGTTCTTAGTGACGTCATTTGATTTGAAAAATGCCATAACTGCATTTATAGACTTGATGAATAGTAATTAACCTATTACTGGATCAATTTATTTTTGCATTTATTGATTATATAATAATATATTTCGAGAGTTCACAGGATCATAAGCAACATTTGATGACAGTTTTACAAATTCTAAGAGAATATCAGCTATATGCTAAGTTCTCAAAATACTAATTCTGACTTAGTACTATTACTTAATTAGGGTATGTGGCTAGCAAGATGGTATCCAAGTTGACCTTGAGAAAGTAAAAGTGATATAGTAATAGTTACATTCTACTACAGTTAAAGATAAAGATTCAAGTCCAATTTGCACTTTCTGTGGTTGTCTGTTGTCCAATCTATTTGATTTGTAATTGGATCAGGTACATGAACATATGCTTGTAAAGTATCAATCAACTCCTTAGCATTTGAAGTTAAGATGAGAATTTGTTGTGCTGAATATGAGATAAACTTTTATTCCACAGTTTGATCAAGAAAAGACAACAAACCATCAAAGAAATGATTAACATTTAACAAACCTATCGGTTTGTGATGCATATTCAATTGTGCCCGAAAGATTTTTTGAAAAATCTCCTCTAAAGTACCAAAACCACCTAGTAAGGCAATAAAAGCATCAGCATTGCTTATCATTTTAGCCATGCGCTCATGCATAGAAACTACCTTAAATTTTTCTCCAATTGTTTTTCCTATGATGTTTAATGTAGCTAGAACTGTAGGAATAATACATAGAACTTGAAATCCTCATACATGTGCAGCTGTAGACATACACCCCATTAATCCACGGTTACCTCCACCATAAACTAAATGAATTTTTCTCCTGACCAGCACCATACCCAGTTTTGGTGATGCTTTCACATACTCTCCATCTTTTCCAAGACTGAAACCACAAAAAACAAAAATATTTCGAAATTGAAGAAATGTGTTTCCCTCTATAACTACACTCACCCTAACTCTGAGTATGAAGATAAAGATATTAACGTGTACATTTATAGAACTCAGAAACAGGCATAATTAGAACAACTATGTGAGTGATTTGTGGATATAAGTTAAATTAAAGATGAAATTCAAAAATGAAGACACACATGCATATGTACAGTAGTTGTGATTGTGACTCATATTAAGCACATAAAGAGAATAAGGTTAAGATATCACCAGAAATTTTTCTTTTCCTTGTTGTCCTTGATGAAACATTGATGTCTTGGTTCATGTAGAAAAGTTGTAAGTGACAGGTGTTATTGAAAAAAAAAGAGTGAAAATACAAACCAGTTAATTGTTGAAAAGGGACAATCAAATGGTTGATCATGTTATTTCTAATATTTTTACCAGTCGACTATTGGTATTATTAAGTCGACTAGTTATTTTGAAAATATTTAATTTGTACTAAGTTATTTTACAGTTGATTGATTACATCTGTTTTGAAGCAACTAATTGCATCTTATTAGTTAACTAAGTGTTCTTTGTTTTTCACAGACTTTTATAAGTTCAGAAATGTTTCTTTTCCATGTGCTATTCTACCACCGAATAACAGTAGCTTTGAATTAGAGTTTGACACTTATATTCAAAACTTGCTGCCACCGATTTTTACCGAAATAACAACTAAGTTTTGTTTACAAATTTTCAAGAATTACGGCCACCGATTTTAATTTTCTTTCAATGCTTTGTCCAAACTTCTGACTTTTTATTTTGACACCATGCTCTATTATGTATTTCTCTTTTTCTGCTGCGTCATTCTTCATTAATGTTTGGCATTAAATGTAAGGTTATTTTTCTTATTACAAGGAGGGTTAATTTCTTTTCTTTAAAACTTAGTTATTATGGTGCCTAAGTGGTTAGTATGTTAAAGTAATGAAAAATTTAAAAGAAATAGACAAATGATGGCCTTATGGTGCTTTAACAAATGTAATCAAGAGAATTAGTGGTGTTGAAGTTATTGAGGAATAAAATATAGGAAGTAGGATTTAAATTAATCTTTGAACTTTTAATTTAAAAATACAGAGAATATTTTAAGAACCATGTCCAAAAATAATGTAAGTTATCAAAATATTTGTATTAAGGATTTATACCATACTAAGTTGAGTCTAATCTATAGAATGTGAATAATGGTTGAGAAATGAAATTTCAGAAGAAGTCATAAATTATGAATATGGATAACCTTATGTCAATAAGGATATATTAAGATATGAAAAAATTGTATTAGCATAATGGTGAAAAGAATATACAAATGATATTTTTTTTATACAATGGAAGTTATGCTTAAGATATCTTTATATAATTTTGGTGAAAGTTATAAGAAATTATTTATCCTTAGTTGAATTTGTCCATATCAGTAATTATCAAGCCAATATACAAATTGCACCATTTGAGATTTTACATGAAACATCGTAAGTTTCCTAATAGGTGGGTAAGTTGAATAAAGTTATGCTTTTAGAATCTAATTTGAAATAACATGCAATAGATAGAATACGACTAACTTAAATTGATAATATTAGTTTGAAAAGTATGCTTCAAGCATATGTTTTTTAGTTTAGTGGGAAATCCCTTAGCATAATTTGCCTATAATAAAATGATATTAGGTTACTTAAAACCTTATGTAAGAGGTGTTACAAACTTTTTGTTAAATGACTCAGTGGAATCAGACTTATTGTAAGATATCATTGATAAAGTGAAATTGATTAGAAAAAGAATACAAGAAATTCAATACAGGTTAAAAGTCTATAAGAACTAGGAATGTTGAGCACTAAAAATTATCAGCTAGTGATCAAATATTCTTGAAAGACTCACTCATGAAAGAGATAATGAGGTTTGAAAAGAAAGAAAAAGTTAAACTCTAGTATATAAGCTCTTTTAAAATTTTGGACAAAGTATGCATAGTATATATTGCCTAGTTTTGCCATCAGGATTAAGTGATGTTGGTACAGTCTTTTTTACATTAATGATAAGGAAGTATCTAATAGATTCTTCTTATGTTATCTAATTCCAAAAAATTTAATTGGACAAGAATTTTGTTTAATTATAGAAAAAAAAAATTGGTTGTCTATTGTTGATTGATAAGTAAAGAACTTATGGTTGAAGGAAAGCCCTATGGCTAAAGTTATATGATAAAATCACTCAAATAAAGAGACTCCTTAGAAAGTAAAGATGATATACAAAAGAGATATCCCCAATTGTTTGAATAATGAGATTAATAACTATAATTTATGCATTGATTTCATTCCTTACTTGTGGTAAGATGGTTTAAAATTTGGAAACCGAATTTCTTAAAGGGGAAGAATGTAATATCCCATAATTTTTATTTTTAAATAATAATGTTTTTCTATAAACAAATATATTTTTATTTAAATTAATTTTTATTTTACTTAAAATAATTATATTGGCCTCTAATAAATTTTTTTATTATTTTTAGAAATATTATTTCTTTTATTGTGCGTAAAGTTATTTATTTTGTGATTTGTTTTATTAAAATTTTTATTAAGAAAAGTTATGATTTAAGAGTGCAACTAAAGTTTTGCAATAATATAAATTTCTAAAAAAATTTGGGATATTTTAATATGAACAATAATATTTATATGTATATATATATAAATAAATCTCATTATTCAATTATTAAATAATAATAATAATTAATTAAAAAAAAGAGGGGGTAGAAGCAAACAAGAGAGCAGAAGGTTCGGCATACCCTCCATTATTTTTTCCTTCATTTTCTCTCTTTATATTTCTCAACTTCTCTTTAAGATATCTTCTAATATACTGAAAGTACTGTTAGATTCGTGGCGATGAGAGTTTCAAAACCCACCAATCAAGTTCACCGAAAGTTCATTGAAATTTCGCCGAAAAATCGTAAATAGTAATTTATAAGTAATTTTTTTAAAAATGCTAGATTTTTTTTATAGTTTTTCAAGCTTTCAAGTTAGGAGTTTTGTTAAGAATATAGAATATTGGTTGTATGATAAATTTCATGATCAAACAACGTGATTAGGTACTTTAATTTTACAAATTGTTATTCGGTGAATAGTATTTCTTGACATGAATAGTATTTTCTGGCATGAATAGTTTTTTTCGGCCATGAACAGTACATATCAGTTAACCAAACTTCCAAAGTCATTTTCTAAGTTTTTGAACCATCCGAAATCGATTTTGAAGTTTGTTTGATCAAATTTAGATTAGAAAAATATATTTTGGAGCTGTCTAACTTGGAGCTCTTACCCTGTGAGTAGATAATTCTTTTTATGACATACTTTATACTCTTCTTGAACCTTAAATGTATAATTAAATCTGTTTACAAATTATTTATACTATCATAAGTTTCTAAAATGTGTTAAAATATATGTTTTGTTTACGAACTGGTACATAGTTCAAGAAGAGTATAATTTTGTAAATAGATTTTAAAACTCATTGAATATGTGATTCAAAATGTATTTATCATTATTTGATAAAGTGAATATTATGTGCACGAGACATTCATCTGTAAGCTATAAAATTGTTGATTATGATTGAATGGTGAGCGTAAAACTCATGGCGAATTGCTTAATAATTATACATTACATTTGATGAATATGCATATATATATATATGGATGAATATTGACGAGTTGTATAGCTTAATATGATATCTAGTAGAGGATGTAACAACTCCAATTATGTAAATGTAACAAATTTTTTTTTTTTTTTTTTTATATTTGTAAAATTCCATGAAGTTATTACTACTTTAATTCTAACCACTTAACTCGTAATAATAATCACTTTAACCAAGCATAATTGTTATTAACAGTGATACAATACTGAGTTTCCATACACACTATTATTTTACAAACTACACAACATTATTTTACAAACATTTGTACAAAGATACATATTACCTCTAATCATCTATGTCGACTACTTCCGGGGACACTGGTGCGGGTAGCACCTCCACCGGAATCTCAGTCACTTCTACGACAGTTACATCTGAAATAACTGGTAGTTGCCCAAGGTAGGGCACCTCGATCCAACATACGGAAATAATAAGTGTCATAGAGAAAATCTGCATATTTATTCTTCTGAACATGATATGGAAATATAGTGAGAATTAAATCCCAGTAAGTTCAACAATAAATCATAATTTACCATCAATATAATTCATCATGTCATGTTCAGCTGTATAAACTACAGAAAATATCTTTGGTCACATGAATGCATTATATCTATGCACATAAGAATAATACAATAATGATATGTATGACAGAATTAATTATTTTCAGAATATCATATGATGGCCATCAACTTATTCTCATTTCAAACTACCCCGGTCAGGGTGAGTATCCTCTACTCTCTGGTACGGGCTTTTCTCGCTCCGTTCGACATGGCCCACTTTCTCTTTCTTTTCTCATTAACATGATCATAACCGTTGGTAAGGCGTCCCCTACTGATGCACCACACGGATTGCCATGTGACCGTGCTCATTTCTTTTCTTTTCACAATGATAGCCAAAAATATGCTTTCAATAACAAGTATGTTCATCAAAATATAACTATTACCATAACTCATTGGTAATCATGCCATGAACATAACCATTTCAAATATCACTTTATAAAATATTTCCATGTCAGAATTTCACACTTAAGATGGTAAGAAATTCATACAATGGCAATGGCTATGGCATATTCTAGTCATTTATTATTTTCATTTATAAGATTCATCTTCTTTTTTAAATATTAATTTCATCTCTTCATTTTCTTTATGCATGGCATTTAGTTAATTTCTTCTTATTTATATCATTTCTAACACATGTTCTTACAAATTTATAGAGCATTTTCCTCCAATTTGATTTCTACTATTACCCTATAGTTAAAGAGGTTCATCTAGGGTAGAAAAATGTTGAAAATAGACTTCACCAGCTTCTAACACGGTCTGGCCATGTTCTAGGACACGACCATGCTTAAAAAATACTTCAAATGTATTCAAAAACAGCCCCGAACACGACTAACCCGTGCTTGAAGCACCCAAAACACGGCCTAGCCGTGTTCTGTGACCTTTGCTCACTAATCAGAGCATAACTCCCTCATTTTAACTCTGATTGAGGTGATCTTGGTGTCTATGGAACGATAAGAAAATTATCTAAAACTATAATGTTAATAATATTAGCAAAATAGTAATCAATCTTTGTGTTATTACTCCCTTAAATTCAATATTATTTCTTCTCGGGTAGGTTCTAACTTTTACTTACTAATCTGACTATATCTCCCACATAAGAATTTCAAATTAAGTGATTCCAGTGGCTAAACATCCGTTACACATAAATATATAATTCATATGTTAACCATTTATTTTAATTCCTTATAGAATTTTCCCAGAAATTAAAACACCGAAACTATCCTAACATATTCTTTCCTGATTAACAATTTTCTGACCTTTGTTTACTAATTGAAACATATCTACCTCATATGAACTCTAAATTGAATGATTCCAGTGGTTAAAAATCCGTGACATACATAGCTATAATTCTTATGTTAACCATTTATTTTAATTCCATACATATAATTTCCAGAAATTAAAATACAGAAGCTATCCTAACATATTCTTCCCTGATTAACAATTTTCTGACATTTGTTTATTAATCGGAACATATCTACCTCATATGAACTCTAAATTGAATGATTCCAATGGCTAAAAATCCGTGACATACATAGCTATAATTCTTATGTTAACCATTTATTTTAATTCCATACAGATAATTCCCAGAAATTAAAATACAGAAGCTTAAAATTTTGCCAACCATAGCCATACCTATGCAGAACTATCTACACCAACCTAAGTATTCAAACATACATCACATGCACGATCAATATGTAACATGATATAGCAACATCCATGACCAATTATTAAAGTTCTGAGATCAAAATCTCATATAAATATTATAAGTTTCAAAGGTTTTCTTCAAAAAGAAATATTGTCAAACTTACCTAATAATCTCCCTAACTTACTTAGTGAATTGATTTTCTTGTTTCCTCTTGAAAGAAGTAGCAAGATTCCTCCATTCCCTTAGCTTTTCTAGCAGATTAGGTAAGAGAAGGAGGGTGAATTTTTGAACCTCAAGGATGAAGAAGAAAAATGGATTCAAGTGGAGATTAAGGTAACTTACCTTGAGTACTTAACCTTCTAAACTTCTCCTTCTTCTTCCTTCCTTTCTTCTCCTCTCTTTCTCTCCTTTCCTCACTCTACCTAGCTTCTATTTCTCTCTCTTCCTCACTTGGACGAAATTAAAATGTTGTAGGGGTGGGTTTTGCTTATATAGACCACCAAATAATACACCTTTCATGATCATGAGTCTACCTTATCACAATTAGAATACACTTTGTTGAATTTTTGGAAAACAAACATCTTATGTTCTTGTCTTCCTCTTCCTTAGTCAAGATATGCATAGGAAAAAGAGATTTGTATTTTGAAAATTATGATGATATGTTCTTAAGATAAGGGATAAGGTCCCTTTAATTTAGGGATTCATTTCCATTTTCTTTTATCTTAAACAAGTATGATAGGTTTGCTTTTTTAGGTGGCAAATTTCTAACCCTTGAATCTCCATTATTTGGTTGATATTATTTGTGTGGGATATGAATGTTTTGTCCTAATGCCATGTATTATCATACCACTTGCTAAAATTATGAGTGTAGGATATAGATGTTTTT
Source organism: Gleditsia sinensis (assembly GCA_037074535.1). NCBI lineage: Eukaryota > Viridiplantae > Streptophyta > Magnoliopsida > Fabales > Fabaceae > Gleditsia > Gleditsia sinensis. The sequence goes on from CM073466.1 coordinate 63,724,834, forward strand.
GTCCTAAAGCTTTGTATTATCATGCCACTTGCCAAAATTATGAATGTAGAATCACACCACTTGCTAAATTTTTGTCTTAATGCCATGTAACTTATTCTTTATTATTATTACATTATTATATCATCACCTAATTTATTTTATTTTATTTTTTCTCTTGGATTTGGGCTTATTCCTACCCATTATGGGCTTATTCCTACCCATTTTCTTTGCTTTGGATAAAATTCTACCTTTCTTGGAGGGCTTGGTCACATTTTCATAATTTTTGGGCTAATGGTCCAATTACTATATTTTAGTCCAAATCTATGTTTTATTTCTTACTTAAGTTATCCAATGGGCTTACTAGAAACTTATATGAAGTGGAAAAACTCTATATGAAGTGTCAATAGGTAAAAGCCCAATGTATGGGTAAAGATTTTAAACTTAGTAACTCTAGTTCTTGAATTAGGAAAAATTACCCTAATCCAATGTTCTTGAAAATTTAAGACCTTTACTTGTTTCTAAAAATTTATATTCCTTATCTAAGAATTTTGCATCTCTTTAGTATGTTCTTTCTAATTTTTTCTTATTAGGTTTTCCCTCTTTATTTATTCTCTTAATGTTAGAAACATTTTCTATGCATATACATAAGGTGAAGAATTTCTAAGGATTATATTTCTTTAGATATCTAAAATATTGTCTAATAAACTTTATTTCCTTAACTATCAATAAAAGAAACGATATTAGGGATGTTACAGAGGATGCCTTATTAATCTGAGTGAGTCAAGGGAGGGCTGTTCCAATCGAGTGACAATGTTAATGTGAGGAGGTAGATGGGTGATAAACTCACATTCCCTGATCACTTATTGTGATTGTAGTCGATAAGTCACTATACGTATAGCAAATGAGTGAATTGAGTGTATTGAGAGTTACAACATGTTTGAACATTATGTAAAAAGAGTGGATTTTCAGTGCATATATAGTATGTTAATTATGCATCAACGAAAGTTATGACTTTATCTTAAAAGTTTAATAATTTACTGTAACTTATATAGCTGAACATAACATCATCCCTTACTGTATGTTTAGGAATATTTGATGGTTCTGATATGAGTTCTTCATAATATTTTCATGTGAAATATTTTGTTGCATAACAAAATTTGTTTAATAATCATACAGTATAGTATATGGTTTTGGATATATGAATATTCTTTGTTTTGAGAATATTTGAAACACGGGTCTCATATGGATATACTTTCGAATTGTGATTTTCTATGTGACAAATTTTGAAATATGAATACATCCATATGTTGACTTAAGAGATCATAGGAGGTAATATCTGTTTACTGAGTTATCAAACTCACAACACGATATTTCCACACTTTTCAGATAAGAATACAGAGTCTAATTTTGTAGATAAGTGATAAGTTAGGTGACATATTTTCTAGGTGAGTTTATGTTGCTTCAAAGGCTCACAGTTTTTTAAATTATACTGTGTTTATATTTTAGAATGTCATCTGAACGCCATAGTTAAAATTTCTATTTCTATTATTACTTTGATATTTATAATTTGGTCTGTATAATTTGTATATATGAGAGAACATTTGTGTATCTATTTCTATGACAAAGAATAGTGTTATCATGTTATGATAAATATCTGATTGCAAGAAGAAAAAATGTTTGTTTCATATGCCCATAAATTGAAGACGTTACAAGTAACATATAGTCCTAAGGCCTCTCATTGATGTTAGCTCTTTACCATCTATTTTTCTAATTCAATGCCCTATAAAACTCATCACCAAGGTTAGCCCACAAGCAGAAGAACAAAGTTAACACCAAATAAACTAGTAAATTAACACCAATTCGATCAGCACATGGAAATTAAAGACATTATACATTTCCATGTAAAAATGGCGTGATAATTTATGAAAAAACAAAACAAGGGCGAGATGTTTATAAAAGCAACGATGCAGACAAGACCTTCAAATAAGAGCTTGGTTAATCGGAGAACACCAACAAAATCTCCTATGGAAACCAACCAGCAAATAACTTCCTTTACCAACAATGACATCCTAAAACTCCTATCTTTTCGCTAAAATGCAACAGATATGAGACAACACAATGATACAAACTTGGAATGAAATCAAATTAAAATAAAACAGATAACGAACAGAAAAGGGCCGAGAGGATTTAAAAAAGCAAAAAATCATTAGAGAAAGCGTAGTTGACTCTAAAAATGAAAAGCTAAAACAGAGATAAATCAAATAAACTACAAAGTAAAAATCCTAGAAATGAGAATAGACTACCTCTTGATATGAGAGTAGGTACTCTGCACTTGAACAGTCTCAAATTTAAATGTTAACTGGCATACCATGATATATAGTCAGTGAAGAAAGAACGAGTTTTGGCAATTTTCCTGCCCCTTCTATAACTCGCACCCCCACAGAGGTAAAGTCTTTGTTGCTCAAACTTGCAAATGCCATTCCAGAACATCTGCTTCACCTCCAAATTGTGCAATATTGAAATTTATAAATTACAGGAACAAACAAAATTTCCAAAAATCAAGAATAGATATTGGAAAAGAATGCCAATTAAAATGAGAAACAAGAATGGGGAATGGATCTAATATTGTCTAAAGAAATGCAAGTGATGAGAGAGTTACCAGTTGACGCGGCTGAGGTTTGAAAAGGAAATGGTGTTGGCAGAGAATGCCATCGCCATGTGTGATAAGGTTGTAAATTATTGTGTTGTCCTCTACCTTATCTGTATTATGGATAAATGATTATGAAAGCCATTATCTTGTCTCCCACTAATCCTTATATTGTCTCCCACTAATCTTTATTATTGTATCCAACAACTCTATAATGGTGAGAGTTGTTGGAATGATTAATATAAGCGAAGGGTCCCTGAGCTAGTTTAGTTGAATCAGAAAATCAGTGTGCACCATATACAAAGACCAAAGGATAGCTTGGAAGAACTTCTTCAACTTGAGAAAGAAAGCAATGGCGGGAGGTTGGTCAATAAATTTTTATTCAGCATTTCTTTGATTTATACATGTTGTTTTGAGTTTAGAAGCATGTTTAGATCATTTTAGAAATCTAACAGTTGGTATCAGAGCCCAAAATGACATCTGCTTTGCTTTTGAATATATGGATATTGTTCATCATTTTGTTGAAATTTTATCAACGTTCTGGATGCTATTTAAGATCATGAATCATTTAGAAATTGTTTTCTGATCATTTCGGTATATAATACATGATTTTTGGTGGTCAAAATGAGGAGAAAAATGCGGGTTTTATTCGGGCTTTCGCGGGTTTTAACCGGGTTTTCGTGACCCGTCTAAGGAAGAAGAAGATGAACAGTACTTCTGTAAAAAAAAAAAATCAGGCTGCATGTTCTGCGCCTAGAACCCGAGACCTAGATATATATTTTAGCATGCCTTAACCGCTGAACCAGTGACTGTCTTCAATAATATATATGCTTCTTTTATTACTTAAAGGCTTAGCTCAAAATATATAAGAAAACTTCATCCAGGAGGTTAGAACCCGCGCCCCCTTTAAGGATAGTATGCAGCTTGCCAGTGGACCTGTGCTGTTTCTTTAGTATCATATGTGCATCTTTTATTATTTAAAGTCTTGCATGAAAATATGTATGAAAATGCCATCCACGGGTATTGAACCCGCGGCCTCTGGGTTTAAAATATAGCGTCCAGCCGCTGGTTTGTGATGCACCTTTGGTTATTTATGTGTCATTTTAATATTTAAAGTCTTCTTTATTAAATGCACATAAAAACCTGCATCTACGGAAATTGAACCTGCAGCATTTAGACGAAGTGAAATGGCATTTTGCCACTGGGCTGTGGGTGTTTGTTAAATTAGGATTGGCAGGCAAATATTGTTAAGGGTTTTGAATAATCAAAATAATATTTTCCTCAATTTTTATTACCATGATTTATAATTCTTTGAATTATTTTATGTGTATGTATATATATCATTCTGTTATTTTATATACATGCAATTTAGATTAAATACTCTTATGATGCATGAATAATTTTTATGTTTTATTTTCATGCTATTAAGAATGAGTATTTTGTGCATAATATTTAATTTAATTATGCAATTTTTATTTATTTATGAGATAATTATTTATATGCTCTAATATATCATTAAGTTTTGATAATATTAGAATGTATGTAATTTAGGATGATTCTCATAAAACTTAATAATATGTCTAGTGATTCTTATAATTTTAATTAATTAGGGATTAGCCACAGCATCTTTAATTAATTAAAATTATATATTAATTTTGTTTAGGTTCACATAAGGAATTAGGCATAATATTGTAATTAATTATATTTAATATAATAAATTTTATCCCACTGAAATTTTTATTATATTTATATAATTAATTAGGATAAAATGTCAAATTATTTTTATAATTTACCTACAGGAGTTATGAATTGGTATATAATTTGATAGTTTTATCATAAAGATATTTAGATAAAAAAAATCAAATTATTTTCATAAAGTATCCATAAGATATGAAATTAAGTACATAATTTGATAATTATATCATAAAGTACATATGAATCTAATTGAATTAAAAATTTAGCCCATAGGAAATTTTTATGTCACTAGATTCATATATATACATGTTTACATTGGTAATACATGAAATATAGATTAATAAATCTCAAAATTTTGACATAAACTTTTGGATTTTATACAGTTAGTCAGTCTGCTAGTTTCTCTAATATCCGCTGTGATATTCCTGAACTTAAAGGAGATAATTATAAGATGTGGAAAGAAAGAATTCTTCTCCATCTAGGGTGGATGGACATAGACTATGCTATAAGGAAAGACGAACCACCTGCAATATCTGACAAGAGCACTTCAGTGGAAATTGCACTATATGAGCGATGGGAGCGATCCAATCGACTCAGTGTGATGTTCATCAAGACAAAAATTACTGCTGGTATACGTGGTTCTGTTGACCAGCATGAAAAGGTCCGAGATTTGCTAAAAGCTGTAGACGAACAATTCATCACTTCTGAGAAGGCCTTAGCAAGTACCCTAATCATGAAATTCTCTTATATTCGACTCACCAGTATAAGAGGTGTGCGAGAGCACATAATGCAAATGCGTGACATTTCAGCTCAACTTAAGAAACTCGAGGTTAATATGTCGGAGTCTTTCCTAGTGCACTACATTCTGAACACTCTTCCGCAAGAGTACAAGCCTTTCAAGATTTCTTATAACACACATAAAGACAAATGGTCAATTAATGAATTAATGACCATGTGTGTTTAAGAAGAAGAAAGGCTAGTGATGGAGAAGGGTGAGAGTGCATTACTGACAACAAATCGTGGGAAGAACAAACCTAATAAGTTTCAAGCTAATCAGAAGGGGAAAGGTAAAATACCACCTCAAACTGATATTAAAAAGGAAGCAAAGTGTTTTTTCTGTAAAAAGAAGGGACACATGAAAAAGGAATGCATCAAATTCCAAAAATGGCTTGAGAAGAAAGGTAAATCAATCTCATTTGTTTGTTATGAATCTAATATGGCTAATGTTAATATTAACACCTGGTGGATTGACTCTGGATCAACAATCCATATTGCAAACTCTTTGCAGGGCATGCAAAACCTAAGGAAACCAGTGGGAAGTGAGCAGAGCATCTTATCAGGCAACAAGATGGGCTCACATGTGGAAGCAATTGGAACTTGCATTTTAACTTTAAGTAGTGGCTATCTATTAAACTTAGAAATGACCTTTTATGTACCAAGTTTCTCACGAAACTTGATTTCTATTTCTAGACTTGTGCCATTTGGATATTCCTTTAACTTTAAAGACACATCATTCAGTTTACTATATAATTCTGATTGTGTTGGGAATGGTATTTTGTCTAATGGTCTTTATCGTCTTAATTTACAAAGTGATGCTACTTATTGTTCAATATAAGTTCAAACTGGTCTTAAACGGTGTAATATTAACGAGGATTCCTCTATGTTACGGCACCAGAGATTAGGACACATCTCCATAGAGAGAATTAAGAGGTTAGTAAAAGATGGGGTATTTAGTACTCTAGATTTTACTGACTTTGAGACTTGTGTGGACTGCATTAAGGGAAAGCAGACCAACATGTCTAAGAAAGGTGCTAATAGGAGTTCGAACATATTAGAGATTATTCATACTGATATATGCTGTCCAGACATGGATGCGCATGGTCAAAAATATTTTATCACCTTTATAGATGATTACTCACGATATATGTATATCTATTTGCTTCATAATAAAAATGAAGCATTGGATGCCTTCAAAGTCTTTAAGACTGAATTTGAGAACCAATGCGGAAAACAAATAAAGATAGTGAGATTAGATAGAGGTGGAGAATATTATGGTAGATATACAGAGAATAGACAAGCACCTGGTCCCTTTGTTAAGTTTCTTCAAGAGCATGGGATTGTTGCCTAATATACTATGCTTGGTTCTCCAGACCAAAATGGTATTGCAAAAAGAAGAAACCAAACATTATTGGACATGGTGTAGAGTATGCTTATAAACTCCAATCTTCCTAAATCCTTGTGGACTAAAGAATTAAAGACGGATGTGTATATATTAAACCGAGTTCCAACTAAGGTTGTCCAAAAGACACCTTTTGAATTATGAAAAGGTTGAAAACCGAGTTTGTGACATATGCGCGTTTGAGGATGTCCGTATGAAGTGAGGATATATAACCCATAAGAGAAGAAACTGGACCCGAGGACCATTAGTGGATATTTCATTGGATATGCCAAAAGGTCCAAATGTTACAAGTTTTATTGTCCATCTCACACAACTAGGATAGTGGAATCAAGAAATACTAAATTTCTTGAGAATGACTTGATTAGTGGGAGTGACCAGTTCAGGAACTCAGTTTCTGCACGTGATCATATACAGTCTCAACCTTCCACTTTAAATGACAGATTGGTTATTGTTCATAGCACCCCTCAAGTACAAACAGGTGCTGAACAACCAGTCATTGAGTTTCCACAAGCTGATCAATTTGATCAAAATGTTCGGGAATTACCAGTAATTCCTGAACTAGTTGAACCACAGGCTCTTCAGGGAGATGGGGTTATAACATTAAGAAGATCTACTAGAGAAAAAAGATCAGCTATTCCTAGTGATTTTATAGTGTATCTACAAGAGTCTGACTATAATATAGGAGCTAAAAATGATCCTGATACATTTTCACAAGCCATGAGTTGCAAAGAGTCAAATTTGTGGTATGATGCCATGAAGGAAGAAATAAATTCTATGAAGAATAACGAAGTTTGGGAACTTGTAGAGTGCCTAATGAAGCGAAAGCCATTGGCTGTAAATGGGTCTTTAAGACAAAAAAGGATTCATTAGGCAACATTGAGAGATACAAGGCAAGACTCGTTGCTAAGGGATTTACTTAAAAAGAATGAATCGATTACACGGAGACTTTTTCTCCTGTATCTAAGAAAGATTCTCTTCGCATTATTTTGGCATTAGTTGCACATTTTGACCTTGAGTTGCAACAAATGGATGTGAAAACGGCATTTCTTAATGGTGATCTAGAGGAGGAGGTTTATATGAAACAACCTGAAGGTTTCTCCTCTAGTATTGGTGAACATTTAGTGTGCAAACTTAAGAAATCTATATATGGATTGAAACAGGTCTCCCATCAATGGTACTTAAAATTTCATTATGTTATTTCTTTATTTGGCTTTGTAGAAAATGTCATGGATCAATGCATATACCAAAAGATCAGTGGGAGTAAAATATATTTCCTTGTACTGTATGTGGATGATATACTACTTGCAACAAATGATAAGGGATTGCTATATGAGGTAAAACAATTTTTCTCTAAGAATTTTGACATGAAAGATATGGGTGAGGCATCTTATGTCATTGGCATTAAGATCCATAGAGATAGAACTCAATGTATCTTGGGTCTATCACAAGAAGCCTATATTAATAAGGTCTTAGAGAGGTTTCGAATGAAAGATTGTTCACCAAGTATAGCACCAATTGTGAAGGGTGATAAGTTCCATTTAAACCAATGTCCGCAAAATGATTTAGAAAGAGAACATATGCGTAACATTCCTTATGCCTCTACTGTCGGGAGCCTTATGTATGCTCAAGTTTGCACAAGACCTGACATTGCTTTCATAGTTGGAATGTTTGGCAAATATCAGAGTAATCCAGGAATAGACCATTGGAAAGCTGTCAAGAAGGTGATGCGGTACCTTAAGGGTACTAAAAATTACATGTTGACATACAAACGGACTGAAAATCTTGAAGTAATTGGCTACTCAGATGCAGATTTCGCAGGATGTGTTGATTCACGAAAATCAACATTAGGATACATCTTTATATTTGCTAGCGGAGCTGTATCTTAAAGAAGTGCAAAACAGACATTAACTGCCACTTCTACCATGGAGGCTGAATTTGTATCTTGTTTTAAGGCAACTTCGCATGGTGTATGGCTCAAGGGCTTTATTACTGGTCTTAGAATTGTAGATTCAATTTCTAGGCCATTGAGAATGTATTGTGACAACTCAACTGTAGTTTTTCTAGCTAAGAATAACAAAAGTGGAAGTCGAAGTAAACACATCGACATTAAATACTTAGCAATTCGGGAACGTGTCAAGGAAAATAAAGTTTTCATTGAACACATTAAGACTGAGTTGATGATAGCTGATCCTCTGATAAAAGGCATGCCACCTATAAGTTTTAGGGATCATGTAATGAGAATAGGATTACATTCCATATTAAGTATTTGATGTTTAAATTATATATCATTGTAATAAAGCATTTATTCAGTTAAAGTTGATTTTCTCATTTTGTGTATACATTTATGTTTAGAGAAAAGTCAACATTAAGAGGACCCAGAATAAGCATAAAGCTTATTCATTAAAGTTGTTGAAAACAAATACATTGTAATACATAGAAGGTAATACTTGAATATAGAGGACCAACCGCCATGATTTGTGTATTTGGCTTTCTTCAAAAATTTAAGGATATTCGGACCAAGTGGGAGAATGTAAATTATTGTGTGGTCCTCTACCTTATCTGTATTATGGATAGATGATTATGAAAGCTATTATCTTGTCTCCCACTAATCCTTATCTTGTCTCCCACTAATCTTTATTATTGTATCCAACAACTCTATAATGGTGAGAGTTGTTAGAATGATTAATATGAGTGAAGGGTCCATAAGCTAGTTTGGTTGAATCAGAAAATCAGTGTGCATCATACACAGAGACCAAAGGATAGCTTGGAAGAACTTCTTCAACTTGAGAAAGAAAGCAATGGCGGGAGGTTGGTCAATAAATTTTTATTCCGCATTTCTTTGATTTATACATGTTGTTTTGAGTTTAGAAGCATGTTTAGATCATTTTAGAAATCTAATAAAGGTTGCATATCTAATAACTAAGAAAGTTGAGGTTTATGAAGGTCGGGTGGGAAGTTGGACAGCGGTTGCTTGGAGCTTCGCAAGTGGCCAGCACGATCGATGTCGCTAGCGGAGTCGCGATGGTGGACGATGGGGGCTGTGGTTCGAAGAGACGAAGAAGCGAGGGATTGCGCTATCGAGCAGAGCAGAGGTGAAGCTTAGTGGTTTTGGGTTTGCAAAGGAAAGGAGCTTGGAGTTTTGGGAGGGCAAAAGAAAAAGGCTTACTCGTAAGATTCTCCTTCTTGTTGAAATGGCATACCATATTTGGCATTGAACACTGACGAGTTACAAAAGAATTCTATGAAAGAGCTCAAACCAAAGTCTTCATCACCACTGCCTTGATTAGAAGTTCTTTACATCGTGTCAAAGTATAGTAAGAATAGTCGCCACCTCCAAAATATGATGACGAAGGATCTACATTCGGAGTTGGATTAAAAAGTTATTATTTATTTGACTAAATAATTTTTTTTAATTGAATCAAATGTAAATGGCAGTCTTTTAATTTTTTTATTTGTATAAATTTTGGTCTACCATTAATGAATTAAATACATACTTCTATTCTTAATTTAAATTTTTTCCCTGTCCACTTTTCAATGACTATATTTGCCCTTTAAAGATCATTCTTGAGGCTTTTTATAGCAAATTATGATTTCTCAAACACATACAATGTTTTGAATATAGATAATATTTTCTCCCCATTTGAACATTATCAAAAAGGTTTATAACAATAAAGTGTAGAGTTTACCAAGCAAATCAAGGTTTCTCAAATTTCAAATGGAGCTTGTAAACTTCAAATTTTCATAAAGAGCCATAATTATTCTACGAAAGCAAGTGAAATAGAGAAAAATACTCCCCTGTTTTATGTATATGGATCCTCTGCTGTACGTCCAAAATACAGTTTTTTTGTCACATTTTGTTTTATTTTTTAAAATTTAATTAAATCACTAAAATTATTATTTTTACTTAAAAAATTATTTTTAAATTTATTTTAATAACACTATTTTTTAAAAATCTTACTTAAAAATTTATTTTTCTTTAAAAATATTTTCATCTTGATTTTATCAATAAACATTTAATAAATTTATTTAACTAATTTAATAAAAAAATTTACTTAAATTATATTTTTATTTAAATTATATGCACTCTTACTTATAACAAATAAGAAAATGTGTTAAACATAATTTTTTTTATCGTGTTTTAGATTTTTTTCTCTTTTTTATTATTTTTAATTTATTTTAATAACAATAAATTTATTTCAATCTAATTAAATCACCAAAAATAAAATAAATTACATCTTCATTAATTAAAATGATTATTTAACTAAACTATATTTTTACATAAATTATGTAATTGTAACATATAAAAAATATGCTAAATATTTATTAATAGAGTGAATTTAAAACATTTTTGAAATAAGTTAATATTCAAAAGATTAAATTGTTAAATTAAAATTTAAAATTTAAATTAAAAATGTATATGTCTTTAAGAAATCAAAATAACTATTCATTTTAAAATAAAAAAATAAAAAAATTTATCGTTATTTTAAGTAAACTGTTTAAAAAATTAAAATCTAAAACAATTCAATTAAAACACATTTTAAAATATGAAAATAAAAATTGGCTCTTTTATCTCTAAATTTTGAAATTTTTTTTATGATTTAATTTAATTAAAATAAATATATAGTTATTAAAATAAATTTAAAAAGAAAAAAGAAAAACAATCAAAACGCGACAAAAAGCTGCGGTTCACACGGCCAGCAGAGAATCCATATCCCTATTTTATGTAGCTTTTGCTTCTTTTCTTTTTATTATTTTTCAACTCAACGAACTTTATGCATTTTTTTTAAATTATCAATTTTTGCCCTGTTCTTGGAATTGACAACAAGTATGCCTCCAAGCTAATGACTAGCCAAAGACAACAACAGTGCGATATCCCATTATTCTACAAAAACAAACTAGCATTAGCAGCAAACATTCAGCAAAAGATAAAATTATAACAGCATATATCAAAGCAAATATCAATATATTTTCTCCCCCTTTGGTTTTCATAGCATACATATAAAATTATAATTAAATATATAATTTAATCCTTAAATTTATTAAGCCATTATATTTTAATTCTTAAATTTAAGTTATTACACAATTTAGTTTATAAATTTATCAAATATCAAATAATTTAGTCTTTTCGTTACCCTTACACTAACTATTTGCTGACGTGGTCTGTTAAGTACTAACGTGATATCTTAAATGTCAACTAATCATGTCATATCAGCGCTAACTCAATTTTAAAAAAATAGTAAGTACACAATTTAATCCCTGAATTTAGTAGATCATTATAATTTAGTCTTTAAATTTATTATATCTGTACAATTTAATCCTTAAATTCATGTCATTACACAATTTAATTTTTGAATTTATCAAACATAAAATAATTTAGTCTTTTTGTTATTTTTATCTTAATTGTTTTTTGATGTAATATGTTAAGTGCTTATGTGGTACATTAAATTTTAATTAATCATGTCACATTAACATTGACTCATTAATAAAATTGTTTCTTCAACCTCATACAATGTTGTTTGTTTCAAGTTGTTAAACTAACTATTGCATTCATTTTGTGGGGCAATGAAAATTGTAGAAACATTCAAATAAAAAGGAAACTAACGTAAATGTATTTACAATTCAATAAAAAAAAATTTCATACTATCAACTATTTAACAGCAGATTAGTGACAATATTTTCTACAAATTAAAGTACATTTTTTTCTATTCTTAAAGAAAAAATGATAAACAAAAAGATCTGTAAGAGTAAATTGTATAATTATTTTTTAAAAAGTTGAGTCAGCGTTAATGTGACATGATTAATTTGTGTTTACTACGTCAACGAACAGTTAATGTAGAGATAACATAATGACTAAATTGTCTAACATTTGGTAAATTCGGAAATTAAACTGTGCAATAACTTAAATTTAGGGATTAAAGTATAATGACTTAATAAATTCAGAGATTAAATTATATATTTATTCTAAATTAGAAGATTAAATTGTATAATGACATGAATTTAGGGATTAAATTATACGGATATAGTAAATTTAAAGATTAAATTGTATGGATTTAATAAATTAAGAGCTAAATTATATATTTACTCTTTTTTAAAGTTGAGTTAACGTTAATGTGGTATGATTAATTAACATTTAACGTGCCACGTTAACATTTAACAGATCACATAAACAAACAGTTAGTGTAGAAATAATGAAAGAATTAAATTATCTGACGTTTGATAAATTCAGAGATAAAATTATATAATGACTTAAATTCAAAAATTAAAGTATAATAGCTTAGTAATTTTAATAACTAAACTGTGTATTTACTTTAAATTTATCAACCCTAAAAAATTACATTTATCTTAAAAAAATGAGTTTTATCCAGAATATTCCTTTGATAAAAGAAAATCAATGTGCTGCCTATAAACGTTTTTCATTTAAAACGTGAGCTCACATTTACTGTAGTCTGGACATTTTGAACTTGAATGATCTTAACGTGCTAAACTTAAATGCCTATTATTCTTGGTGATAAATCACATTCATTTGCATTCTTCTTGGTAAAATATCTACAAATAGAAAAAATATTTGGTCCACCGACGGTGGATAATTTTTTATCTACCAGCAGTATCCAGATCACGACACGTGATAAGAATAATATTTTTTAAAATTATTTTTACCACGTGTCAATATCTAAATATCGTTGGTGGATAAAAAATTGTTCACCACCAGTATACCAAATACCAACTCTTACAAATATTATTTTGGTTCCTAAATTTACTCTCTTTTATTATCTAAATTTTACATAATTTATTGTGAGAAATAAGATTTAGAAGAGCCATAAAATACAGAGAAATACTTATAGCCGATCAAATCGACAATAGCCGGAGGTACGTCAGTATCATATTTATTAATCTTTGTATATATGTTAGGATCAATGTATATTTTGTTTACACTGCCCTGTTTTCAAAGATAAAGACTAGAAAGCTACAAGCCAAGCTAATTTTTTGAAAGAGTTGCCCAAAGCACACAATACTAATAATCCAATCAACAGTATAAAACCATATAAGTTCAATGATAAATAGTAGCCGCATAACTCTAACAAATAGAGCAACATAATCATCAAAACATAAAGTACACTGAGTCCAAATATATCAATTCGTAAGATCACCAAATCAATATAAAATTTCACAACAACAAAATTAGTGAATCAAACAAACCATGCATAAAGACATATTTATCTTCCAATTTAAAGAAAAAATAAGCCATGAGAACATTTTCATTTATCTCAAACAATTTTAGTTCCTTAAATCTTTTTCCAAAAAATAAAAAATAAAAAATCCCACTGTCAGAATCCATATCTAAAATTTTTCAGTTTTCATATTCACAATAATCAACCAAGAATTCAATAGCAGTACCATTTTGAATTATTTTAATTAGAACATCATAGTATAACTTAATTCACATCCAGAATTTCAGCCATGAACCAAAGATTTATAGATAACTAAGTTGAAATTCACAACTAAATTTTTCTTCGTAAAATTTCTAATATCACAATGTAAGTTCTCAACTCAGTACTCCAAATACCATGAAGATAGAAAAAAATTGAGCATCCCTCTTGAGTAGAGAGAGAAGCTCTCAAGTTAGAGAAAAACATCACCTTTCCTTCCCTATATTAGGGATATTTTGTTCACTGATACCTTTCTAAACCATTTTCCACCAAATCTTCATCATCTTCCCTTCAATCATATTTTCGCTTCTGTTAAAGGTCTCGATGCCACGGTTGCAGTCTTCAGGTTTGTCTTTGCTTTCGCATTAATATTCATCTTTGATTTCTTTCAAATTTTTGTTCTCGTTCCCTACTTCTGTTTTGGTTTTTCCTGTCTTGATGTGACTTTTGTGATTCTTGTAGTTTTGTTTTGTCATCTTAGCTAATGTGTTTTCTCCTTGATTTGCTTTTTTGTGTTTTCTGACCTTGGATTTGTTTTTTGTCTCTTGTCTGGCTGATCTTTCTGTAGGTACTATTGTTATTTTGGTCTTTGGGTTTTGCTTTGTTTGTTCATCCTTCTGGAGTCTTTTCGTTTTTTATGTTTTGGTGTTGGGTTGTTCTTGTGAATTTGTGCAAGTACTTTGTTCTTGAACCCTGTCAAGATGCAAAACTACAGACTAAACACAAGGGAAATAGGGTGGTCAGATAGTAGTAGTGAAGATAATGAACGGTTTCAAGCTGAAATAGAAGAAATGGAAAACATTTAGGGAAATATTCCTTTCCCACAATTTGTTCGCAAAGGACCAGTCATTTAGTTCTCGCACGATCTGATACAAGCAAGGAGGGAGTAGTGGTCCTTATCTTGTTTGGATATTTATTGGAACAGAGGGATACCACCCACGAATTTTCATGCAATCCTAAATAGCGCATGGCAACTCTTAGATCCTGTCAAAGTTGTGGGAAGAAAGTCTCACCTGTTAAAGATTGTTACAAGTAATGAAATGATTAAAGATAAAATTGTACTAAAAAACGTGTGTGATATTTGTAATCAGTGTTGTTTACTCCAGGTATATGGCAAATCATCTATCTAAACACTTTGAAATCTTTTTTGAAGTTTTAGAAAAAATAATGAAAAAGATAATGAAAAACTATTTATTGACACAGAGGGAGATACCGCCCACGAAATTGTGAGCAATCCTAAATAACGCATGGTAGCTCCTAGATTATGTCCAAGTTGTGGGTGGAGACTTTCACCTGTAAAGATTATTTTAAGTAACGAAAAGATTAAAAGAAAAAATTGTATCTTTTTCTTAATTGTTTTCTGATTTATCAGATTCTTATTAAATATAAATACTTATTTATATTTATTCATTTATTAACATTTTCTTTCTAAATGCTTTCCTTTAAATTTCAATTTAATATGTGATATAAAAGTTAATTTATAAAGATTTAAAAATTTTCAATGTAAAGTTTTAATAAATACTATTTGAAGGCCGAGTGTGATACTTAGAAACCTTTCTATTCTGTACAAGCAGGTTTGGAAGCCCAAATGCAGTCCATTATGGCACATTTTCAGATTAAATATTATGTTGACACTCATCAAGTGCATTTTGTGAATGAAGTAAGGGTGTTCCATAACAGACTTAGAATAATTTAGTCATTAGTATCCAATTCCTTCAAGCTTCTTCTCTAAGCAGTTATCTAGAATTTGCCTTAGCTAATTAGCGTTTAGCATGATTACGTGATAAAGGAAGCCTTGTATATTGTTGGTATTACTAATTTCAACAAAGACAACATGGCATGGTTGGCTGCAGTTATACATATATAAGAAGGGCACGAAAACATAGGGTTTTTAATTAATTTTTGAAAATCGCATGTCCTTTATGTTCCTAAGTGTTTTAAATTTGAGAGATTTTGAAGAAAAAATAATTCTATAGTATTATATTATTTATTATTTTTTAAAAAAAGAATTGAATCTAAAAAAACTAAAACGTTATAATCGATTGTTTCTACAATAAGTAGATTTGTAAAAAGATATAAAGGAAGAAGAAGAAATTGATTGACTTCTTCTAGAGTTTTTGATAAAGAGAAATTGAAAATAATAAAATTTTAAACTAATCCTTAAAAATCTTTAAAGTCTTTTTAATATAAAAAATTTTAGAAGAAAAAATAATTATTTACTATTATATTATTCATTATTTTCTAGAAAAACTTAATTTCAAAAAATATTATAATTAATTTTTTTTAAAAAATAAATTTGTGAAAAAATATCTTGTAAAAAGATGAAAATGAATTTTTTTTTTCATGTCTATATACATCAAATATGTTTGATAAATCAAATAAATTATTTTATAATTTATTTAACTAATTTATAAGTTTGTTTGACTAAATTAGAAGTATTTGATAAACAAATTTATTTGAGTAGCTTATAATTTTTTTATCATACGTTACTTTAAGTAGCGTATAACTTTTAACTGATAGTTTTTATAATTTTTTTTTATTATTATTTTATTCAAATTTTAATACTATTATATTCATAAAATGACATTAATTTTACTATATTCGAGTAACATTCAAATTACATACCTTATGATGAACTTTCAGATATTATTAATAGTGTGACACAAAGAATAGAAATTTTAAAGTATCTATTGAGATAAAAAAATTTACAATAATATTACTAATTTATTGTAGAACTTTAGATGATATGTTTATTTTATAATTTTTGAGATTATATAATAAAATGTAATTACTAACAAAAAATGATAAATTTTATATAAATATATATTTTTATGTTATTTTACGTTTATCAATAATTAATTTAATAACTAATTTTATCAAACACTTCTAATTCAATAAATTAATTTAATAATTTTCAACTTTCAACTAATAATTTTTAATTAAAAATTAATTTTTTAACTTTCAATTAACTTTTAAATTTTTAAATAATTTATCAATTATTTTTATAAAAAATAATCACCATTCAAATAAGAAGAATAAACACTTAAGAAAACATACGAAAATTAAGTATTAATTCATAAAATTTTTAGTATAAATAATATTTTAAAATTTATTATATAATTAAAACTCATTATATATTTTAATTTATTTATTTTTGGATGAGATTATTTTTAGAATTTGAAAGAAATGACGTCCTCTTCTCAGTTGTTTTTCTGGTCGCTTGCATCTGTGCAGTTTTGGTTCACACCAAGCTGCAAAGGTGTCAAAAACACAAGTTCTGACTCTGAAAGTTAAACAGAGAAAGACGATGCCGAAGAAGAAGCATAGCGATAGTGACGAAGAAGACATTTTCTATTACCGCTATTCTTCTTCATCTTCTTCAGCACCCTCCGCAAACCCCTCCAGAACCCACAAGAATTCTGGTGGCTCTGGTGGTTTAGCTCCCTCAAAATCAACCCTTTACGTCTCTAACATTGATTTTTCCCTCACCAACTCCGACCTCCACACCCTTTTCTCCACCTTCGGCAAAATCGCCCGAGTCACTGTTCTCAAGGACCGCGTCACTCGCCAGAGCCGCGGCGTCGCTTTTATCCAATTCGTCTCTCGCGACGATGCCCACAAGGCCGCGCAAGAGATGAACCGCAAAATTCTCAACGGCAGGACCTTGACGGCTTCCATCGCGGCCGATAATGGCCGAGCCCCAGAATTTATCAAGAAAAGGGTTTACCGGGATAAGAGTCGGTGTTATGAATGTGGGGAAGCTGGGCATTTGTCTTATGAGTGTCCCAAGAATCAATTGGGGCCCAGGGAGCGTCCGGTTCCGAAGCGTGAAAGACGAGGCGGTGGCGGTGGTGGGAGCGTGTTCCGACGGATAGAGGAGGATGAGTACGGGTCGGACGGTGGGGATCGGTTTGAGGATGATAATTGGGCTTCTGTTGTAGATGATGGGGCGGATGAGAGGTTGCTGACCGGGAACGAGAAGTTTGTGGAGAAGAAGAAGACGAAGAAAGCAAGCTATTTCAGCGATGAGAGCGGCGATGAGGACGATTGATTTTCAATCTGGGTTTTGAGAGAGCCTGTGTAGAATCGAAGTGGGCAATTGAAGGTATGGCGCAATTACATATCTTTGTCTCTGATAGAAATGCTTTTATGTTTTGAGCTTGTAACTGAAATAATGTTCGGTATTGTTGTGCAATTGAAGATATGAGCTTTGTCATAAGTATCGGAAAAATAATTTGGGACATGATTAATCTAGAGACATTGGATTTGAATTGAGAAAAAAAGAAAAAGTTTGTACTGATCCCTATTAGCTCTGGAACAGTCATTGTAAGAATATTTCACAAACTAAACTGTTTTTTTTTATTGGAAATGAAAACGAACTGTTTGTAGCTACTCAGATTCTACTTGTTATCATCTCATCTCATAGACATTACAGCTCCATTATCGAAGTGAAATAGTGTACGAAAAGATCAGCTAAAGGCTCTTGGCCATCGAAAACGTTATCATTTCTTTGAAAAAATAGTCGAGCAAAAAAATTGGAATTAGCAGTTATGGTTACGTCTACCCAAGAAAATAAGATATTAATTCTGACTTCTGAGAGACTAGTGAGTGAAATAAGGTCATTCCATCCATAACTTGAAGTAGAAAATAAATTAACACATTTGTGTATGGGTGTCTATATATTCTGTTTATCTATAAATCTATATGAATATGTGTGTGTTTGTGTGGGTTTCAATATATATAATCTGCAGAATACTACAATATCACATTATTTAACATTGACTGCAAATACTGTATGAACATAATGTCGACCATCCAGCCATGTTAGAGACCCAAAATGGTAGCCTCCATGGGCCTCCTTCCCATCAAATGAGACTTTGTAGGATATCTTCTTTACAACCTCAGTAAAAACAAGTTTGCTGGGGAAGACCTTGACAACCAATCCCACAGGTGCACGCACCTTTGCAATATATGTGGCATTAGGGAGTCCCACATTGGTGACAGTTCTTTTGATTACTTTGGCTTTCTGATGCCTATTCAGAGTTCTTATGGAGATTGATGGGTAATTAATGTGGGAGATAAGGCCTTCACTGGAGTTCCTTGGGCAGCCAAAGTTTGCCTTAGACATAGACCTTATGTTTTTCTGTGAATAACCATAATAACAAAGGAATCGAAGGTAGTCTTCCAGATCTGTCTCAAAGACTAAACCAGGGTTGAGAGCTCTGAGTGGGTTAATTTCCCCAACTCCCATTTCATGTGGGTTAGCAATGTAGTTTGAGCTGTTGGTTAACGGCTTCATTACGTTATTGTACATTGTTGCTGAAATAGGAAACAAATCAGAACAGAAATGTGTATAACTTCTCTATTTGTTTAGAGCATATCCATAAAAGAGTACAAAGGACTTTAGTTATAGAACCTGTTGTCATTAGTGCTGATTTGATCATTGAAGGACTCCAACTTTTGTGAACTGATTTAATCAGTGCTGCAGCACCTGTCACATGTGGGCAAGCCATAGATGTGCCAGATTTTATGCTAAACAAGGACGGTTTCTTCCCTATTGGAACACTTCCTGGTTCAGTACTTTGGGGAACTACTGCAGCTAAAATCCCAATTCCTGGAGCCATAATATCAGGCTGCACAATGGAGGTTCCATGATCAGTAAGAAAGAAATGCTTTGTTCATTTCACTCTAGAGACTTATATAATTGTGTCTCCATGTATGTATTAAATTGCATGTAAGGCATATTGGCAGAAAAATACCTTGAGAATGTCTTCTGTAAGGCCTGAAGGACCTCTTGAAGAGAAAGATGCAACAATTGGTGAAGGTTTATTTCTAGGAGTTTCTGTTGTTGGAAGAATTGTTGCAGTTGGATTCCTGTCAGGGAGGCATAAAGAATGATTATACTTATCTTTAATTATTCTAATTAGCCCGCCTTATACTTTCTTTATATTCATTATTTTCCCTCTTAACTGAAGATCTGTTTATACAACAACCATTTAGCAAGCATTCATGCATTTTCAATTAGCTGTATAATCCTTACGACTAATTATTTCTACCATCTTCTTCGTACTTAGATGTTAGAACTAGTGAAAGATTCTTGAATTTATTAGTTTGATAACAGTAAAATCAATTATGGCAAACTTGTTATGGAAAGCAAGGTGCTAATAATATTGAGATCAGTTGAGAAGTTCATGTTGCATGAGTAAAGCTTTACATAATATTGTTAGCGTTTGATTTCAGATGAAAATAAAATTAAAAGCATATTGAAGTACAGCTGAAAAGATGGAGCTGCCTGAAGCACAAGAACTAATTAGCATTTTGAAGTTGGTAATGCTTACTTCGTAGAGTTTATGTACTCAAGGATCTGATACCCTTCAAGATCACCAACTTCTGTGAAGGGAAAAACACCTGCATCAAAAGGTGCATCTTTCTTTTCCTCGTCAATGAGTATCATCCCCATGGCCCTTGCATCTTGTAAAACTAGCTTCTTGATTCGCCTTGAAACAGTTGGATCATCAGCAATACAAACAACAATGTTGCCAGCAACTTTCTTGTAATCCAGTGATCCAGGATAACAATTCCTGCAATTCGGTGAAAAAAGAGAACATAATTATCTTGTAAAGTTTAATGACTTATAGCTGTTAATTATACTAGTAATAGCAGTGAATAGCACTCAATATACAATGTTTACAATAATTACTTCTGTGTTGCTGCTACTAGTGCTGCTGCCTGCTGATATACTAGCAATATATAACTACAGTGACAGAAGTATTAGCTTTGAATGAAGAGAAATTCTAAAGTGGACTTAGTTTACAAAAGATGGGTACACTAAGCTAATCATGATATGTAAACATATTAGGTGCATTTTTCAATGAGTTATTTCAGTATACTTATATTTCTATTCATAATATATATGATCTCTGTGCAAAGTGATACCGGAGAGGAAGAAGCAAGAAGTTACTGAATAATTACTTTATTTTCAGTATATCTATTACAAAAGAATCACCAGGTTTTATAGCAAGATCTGGAGACTAAAATCCTGATAAGTTAGGGATTAGATAAAGAGGGAAATCAGCGAAAAATTAAAACAGAAAAAAATAACTAGATAAGATCTCCTAGAGACTAGCTTAATCCCTAAAAGTTATCCTGATCAAATCCCCAAGTATCTCGGTAATAATACTGCCGAGATAAGAGGGATTTCTAGCAGTCTCTATTTTTGGTAGGCCAATCTATCTAAGAATCTCTTTAAAATTGATTTTCTATTGACACAAAAAAAAAAAACTCAGCCAACAAAAATGAGACATGAAATGATAATTGCAACTATGAGTTTTATAAGGATGAAACTTCAAATGTGGTGACAATAATCCCAAATTAGGTACCTTGCTTCTGATACAGGGACAAATTTGGCAGCAACATCCTCCCCGAAGACAAGAGTATACATCTTTGAACGAGTGAGGTTTGAGAAGGTAATGCTTGAACCCTAATATGATAAACCAAGGTAACAAAATATTAGATTCTTGGTACATGGAAAAGAAATTATGCTAAGAATCATACCAAATTCTGCTTGGAAATTTTCTGTTCTCAAATAAACAAGAATCAAATGAGAGATTTTCAGTTGGACTTGGTTTACATACATCAAGTTAATAGGATATGGACATTAGTGAAACTCAACTCTTAAACATTTTTACTTGATAGGATATGGACATTAGTGAAACTCAACTCTTAAACATTTTTACTTGTCCATTTGCCATTGACTTGATGTATGTTTATTGATCTACCTTGAAATTTTGAAATCAAGAGACATACTTGAAAAGTTTTCATGTTCCCAAGGACAATAGTTGATTGGAAGGCCCTATCAATAGTGGAAGCTGCAACAGTGAATATCCATGGAGCCGTGTTGACAATGGTGTAAGGATCAGGACCATCATTCCCTGCTGAGCATACCACCATGACCCCCATTTCTTCTGCATGAAATGCACCAATGGCAATGGGATCATTCAAAAAGTCTGATTGAAACAGTGAGCTGAGTCCAATAGAGATTGAGATTATGTCTACTCCATCCTTGATAGCATCATCAATAGCCTTCAGTATGGTGGCACCAGAGCAACCATCTTCTGAGCATGCCTTATAGGCTGCAATCCTCGTAGAAGGTGAGCCACCTCTTACAGTTCCTTGTGCTAAACCATAATAACTGGCATTTGTAACTCTGCTACCAGCTGCCGTTGATGCAGTATGAGTACCATGACCAACAGAGTCTCTAGGGGAGCCATTGGCTCCTACTGAGTGAGTCTGGTTACCACCTATTTTAATTTGGAGATCATAGTATCTCGCTCCTATCAATTTCCTGCAATTAAAACGTGTGTTAATAATGCCAAAATCTAGTTATTGAAAATAGATTCCTGTAAAAAAAAAAGAATGTTTTAGATAGATATGAGCTTCTTTAAAAAAAAATTAAGAGAAGGGTAGGATCACCTGTTGCAATTGGATTTCTTGAAATCGTGGCCATCCATGCAAATTCCTTTCCATCTTGAAGGAATTTTTCCAATTCCCTCATCACTGAAACTTGGACACTCGGGCCAAATCCCTAGGCGAAATATCAGAAAGAGGCTAGGGTGAACAATATTGAAACAATTTATATACTACATATATTATTAGAAGTTGAAATTCTATAGCTTCGGGTAATGTTTTAATAACCAGATTGGCAGTTCCAACTAGGAACTGGCCAAATCTACTCAATTTGGCTATCTCTTAGAATACACTTTAGTGGATTAGATGATCAAAATTGACACAAATTAGGTAAAATTTTGACTGGTTGATTTTTGGGTTTTGATGTTGGCACTCTCACCCCCAATAATTAAAGCATCCTACTAGTATAGATATCTACAATCTAAGAATTTAGAATTTTTGAAAATTTCAAAAACTTCATATATTGGGATATGTCATTAATATTTTGAATGGGTTTTAAGACAAAATTGAGCCTATGGATTTTCAATTCTCCTATGGATTTTCACTCTGCCTTCCTTTTGAATTATTTCCTGCACTTTTCAATAGCACTTTTGCAAACAATGAAATGGCAAAGGGTTGGTATGAGGTAGAGTTCTCAAAGTCACTGAGGCATAACATTTTTTTTTTGGTATTGGCAAAGCCGTCATTGGAAAAAAAATCATACAGGCCAAAGGCCCAAGCAGCAAAAAGTCTAAGGGACCAAAACACACGATAGTCCAACTTCTAGAAAGCTCTACAACAAAACAACTAGAGCAACACATTCTAGGAAACACAAGCATAGAAGACACTGATGCCCTCCCTACTTCACGCAGCTCTACTGTAAACGGGATCCCTCCGAGCTCTATCTTCACCAAACAGCAACGATCTCAGGCAGCTCGGAGAGCTGGAGATCCATCGATGATCCCGCTATTTCTTTTCAGCCATCTTTGTCACCATATGGGCAACTCCATTACACCCCCCGCGGGATCCAGCAAAAAAGAAACTCTTTCTCAATACTAGCAGAGACTTCAATCAAGTCCCTGATGTGATTTAGATTCCACCTCTCAATTTTCTTATTAACAACATCCATAAGAATTTTGCAATCTAATTCGAACACCACATTTTCCATGTTTAAGTTGGTTGCTAGTACAATTGCTTCTACCAGAGCTTTTGCCTCGGCTTTGAAAGCTGATAAAGCTAAGCATTCTTTTGCTATGTCCGGAAGGAGACGACCGTTTGATGAATCTCGCACAACAATTGCAATATGGCCTTTTGAGGAAGTGTTCGAGAAAGTCGCATCTATGTTGATCATTGTCCATCCCTGTTGAGGTAATCTCCATTTGTCTGGTTCCTCATTGTTGGCTGTAGTTTTAGTAGGCTCTAGGTTGATCTAATTAGTTGTCATCTGAGGTTTTTATTTTTAAGAAAAGTTTTTATTCTCTGAGTAATTTTTTTTCTCTTTATTTAAATTTAAATTTGAGTAAAAAAATTAAATTTATAATATTGAATTAATAATTACGTAAAATTTGTTTGAAGAGAGTTAATTTTTAAAAAATAATTGAAAAATGTGTTTTTTTAAATATTTTTTTATTATATTAATTATATTTTTATTTTTTAAAATATAATATTTAATATATTACAATTTAAAAAGTATTTTATTTATTTATTTATTAATCATAAAATTTATTTTTTATTTTTATTTTTAAAAATTATAAAATTTGTGTATCTTATTTTTGTTTTCTATTTATTAATCTTAAATATTTGATCATGTGTAAATATGATTTTTCTACTCGTTTAAAAAAGAAAAAGAAAAAGCTGTCCTCTGAGGTCTTGTTTGCTCTGTCTTGGATGTCTTTGAGGTTTAGAATAACTGTTTGAGTTTACCTGCTGCCTGTCAAAAACCCATCTATTTCCTTCTTTCCACATGAGCCAAATCAAAATAAACATCTTTGAACCGATTTCTCTCGAGTTTGCACCTACCTAGCTCCTTGTATCCTTCAATTTTTTCCCCATTCCATTCTCCAGGATTTACTTCCCGAGGATTCATGATACATTGTAGGTCACTTCCAAGCTAAGTTGGTCTTACCCACTCACATCCTAAGAGGTGTTCCTTGGTCTCTTCGGTCTGTCCGCAAATAAAGCCAATGAGATTCTGAGACATCTTCCTTCTAAAGAGGTTTTCTCGAGTTGGAATAGCATTGTTTAGGCAGAACATGTGCTGAGTAAGTTCAAACTCACCCCACTCCACTACTATCTTTATCTGGGTATGTCCAACTTCAGTGTCTTGTCTGTGGCCCTAACATTGCTGGGCTCAAGCATATCCAAAATGGGTCATATAGAATCCTCTAGACACATGGTTAGTTGGTGTTTTAGTACAGGTACCTAGAGATGAATGAAAGTGAAAAAATGTAACTGGAGACTTTTATTTCATTTGGTTCCCTTCACATCATTAAGGACTTCCCTTCCATTTGTAGTTGTGATAATAGAAAATATGACTCACCAAGCGACAGGACTGAACCACCAAACCCTACCATAGGTCTAACTTTACTTTAGTAGACTCCTCCAAACTTTGATCGTGCAATAAATTATCTTTCATAAATCTAATCATAGGCGATCACATCCTAATTAGTGAAAACACCATTCTACAAAATTCATCACAATAGCCATATGAAGTAACGGAATGATCCTCTATATAAACTGTGGGACCAATACAAAATTAATTAAATATCTTTGATACCCTCACATTTGTTCACAAATAAGATCTCCATGACTCAGTAACGACACTCTGACAATATATTCTCCCAATATAACATATACTGACTTAAACTTAGAAATGCTTACAAGTCCTACGACCGAGCCCATGAAGTTTGAAACAGCTTGAGAGACTCTTGTTGGAAACCATCTCACCAAGTTCGACTATTGCAATACTAGCATTTTTGTTGTTGTTCCTCCTATAATTGCAATACTAGCCTTCTCTTTCTTATAATCTTTAATTTGATCTTCCATTGAAGTAGTTGTTTATGTTTTACTACAGGAAATTGAACGCAATAGCTGAAAATTTTTATCTTTTTTTGACTTTTAACTCCCTATTTATTTTTTGACAAAAAAAGCTTAAAAGATTGTTTGCCGATGACGAAGAATGTGAAAATAATTAACTTCTTGTTTTATTTGTTCATCTGGTAAGTAAGATTTATGCCTAGATATACTTTTTGTTCCTTAACTTTGTAAGACGTTTCAGTTGTCTTTTAACTTTTATGATTTTAACTCCATCCTTTATTTTTTTAAATTTCATAAATATGTTTTTTATACTTGATTACCTTAGAATCTCTATGGAGTATTCTAAACACGTAGGCTAATTCTTACGATAACTTCGTTAAATATCATCGCAAAATTAGGCATGAGAAAAACATTAAAATGATGAAAATAGAACATATAAATGTTAGGGGACCTAAATGAAGCATCTCATACATAATTAAGGGACAAAAAATATATATATTGGCCTATAAAAATATTAATTACAAAGCATGTAAAATTTCTCATTTCACTTTACTAGCTGTCTCCTGCAACACTATCTCATATTTGATAAAAATGAAAATGAGAAGAATAGAAAGTATAAGATAAAAAATCAGGTAACCTATTGTCGAATTTCACCTCATTCATTCAATTCCTCTTTATATCACTTCCCAAACTGATAATTGAGCATCCATGGAGAGTGAACTACATTAAAGTAGCCACCCTCAGTTCCTCTCTTTAAAAGTAGTGTGAACTATGATTTATTACTTCCTTCGTTTGATGCAAGATCAAATCAAATTATCACCATATGATTTTTTTTTTTTGGTACACGAAGGAGGATCGAATTTACGATCCTATCCCAAACCTCCACCCTCCCCCTAACCGCCTAAGCTAACCTCTGATTCTATCACCATATGATTTAAATTATGTTATTTAATTTCTTTAGAAGTTTATTATTATAATTTAACCATTTTAAAATGTTTTTAATCTAAATTTTATCCGACATAATTATGTAATGTTAAAATGACGAATAATTTTAATTTAGAAATTTTGTTGTATACTTTAAATAATTTCATAATATATCTTTTAAAGGCATGCATTGTTGAAATCAAGATGGGATTTAAAGATTAAAATTGTTAGTTTAATCCAGTAATAGTTTATAACACTATGAACGACAAAAATTTTAATTTGTAAAATTGTTCATCATTTTAATATTTATGTGATAATTTCTTGTTAAATATTTTTTAAAAATTCATAAGATGGTAAAATGATAATATAAGAAATCACAAATTACAAGATCAAACTATAAATTTGTTTTATTTATACCTTAACAAAATCGAAAAATGGTTAAATGATTTTGGACCAAACGACATTGGTCAAACTATAATCTACTCCATATGGTATCGGAGTCCAACTTAAGCAAGTTAAGGTTTCAAGTGGCATAAAATCACATGGAATTTGGGTAAGTATTGACATTGTGCTTGGCTCAAAAAAAAAAAAAATGTCGGCAACAGCAGTGATAACAGGTTGAAGGCCGCAATGGCGTGTTACTTGCTACCAATGCCATTTATGGTATGGAAGTGAAAATCCCTAATATTTTATTGCAATTGTAGTTGAATGTAGACCTGTAGCTTTTAGTTCTATCATGAATATCTTTAAATCTTTTATATATATATAATTAATTTTGTTTAAAAAAATAAAATTATTTTTACTATAAATATTTTTTTTGTAAACTCGAAGTTTTAATTTTATAAAATTTTTTTTAATTATAAATTTAGACTTATTTATCAAATCATAATTTTTTAAGTAGATTTATTAATGTGCTTGCAATCATTTTATGAGACTACTATTTTCTTTGGTCCTTCTATGAAAATTTCATTGAATTATGTAGTTAGATTCCATCTCCCTCTGCTTCTGTTACCCTTTAAATGCATACATTTCCATGTCATTAAGATATGGCATGTGATTATGCTCATTCGTAAACTATTAATACCCATTTTTTTATATTATTTCATTTCATGTTATTTCTTGAATCAAATTTAAAAGTAATAAGATGCTTCTATATATGTCTGGACTGAGGAGAGAACAAAGAGGAGATTTTGATTTTACTATTTTCGACCTTCCAATTATTTGTGAGTGTTTTTTTTTCATAAGGAGGAGAGGATAATTAAAGATTATTCGCTACTAATCCTCCAAAATAGGAGATTTTGAAGAATAAATCAATCATTACATGTTATGTATTGTTTTGATAAATTTAATTCTTTTAGGAAGTAGAAGGCGAAGTGGTTCGAGAGAAAGAGCAATAATGGAGTGTAATTAATTTATATGCAATCGTTACATGTTATGTATTGTTTTGATAAATTTAAACCTTATGCTAATTTTCTTATTTTATTTTTATAAATATTAATTTAATTTTTTAAAGATTTGATTGCATTAAATTATACTATTTATGAATAATTATAAGATTTAAAAAACATATAAAATATAAATTTTATTGATAATTTTATAATTGAACTTTTTTTGTATATATTAAAATTAGAGTAAAATTATTAGTGAAATTTTAATAAAATTCAAAGAAAAATGAACGTAATTATCACTGAAATATTTCAAAGATTTAAATCAAGATTTCTTGTATACTTCAGCTCTCATTTCAAAACTTTGTTGAGTAAAGAGCAAGTTATGAATCAATATGGATTATAAAACAAAAAGCCAATTAAGAATTTCAGAAACAAAAGAAAAGAAAAAGGCAAGCGTGTCTCGTAACAATTATTAGGAATTATAAATAAAGTATTAAAGAATAGAGAATTATGAGCTGAGTTGTAATTACCGGTGTCTATCATCCCAACAATGACATCATCACATGGTGAGTGTCGGCATCTGGGAGTGACACGTGGCTTCATCCCCAACTCAGACTCCAAAAATTCCCAAGATCGAGTTGTATGCAGCTGAAGAATTGGATCTGGGAACACTGACACCACACCATCGTGCCCTGTTTACCATTCACCCAGCATTGGTTAGCTGACATGGGACGGCCCCCAACAATTTCCACATTTAATCTAGAAAAAAATTTGGGTAAATTTTAATTTAGGTCAACTAAGTCATGAAAAAATGGAGGAATTTTTAGGTAAATTAAATTAATAGAAATAAAATTTATCAAAAAATATATAATATATTTATATGTTTATAGATTGAATCTATTTTAAAATTTTTCTAAAATTTATTTAACTTTGCATAGGTTCATTCATAAGTGTTGAAATAGTTAAAAATAATGATACAAAGATGAGAGTTAATTATATGAAATTTTAATTTATTACTTTTTTATTATTAATTTTCATGTTTGTATTTTCTCAGTTCGGTATAATTTTTTATATATATACTAAGTTCTGCATAAATGATTTTGAGTATCCATACTAATTAACTTATAAGAATAAAAATATTATATTATAATATGCGAAAAGAATTTGTATCTTTTTTAATTCGATAGTAAAAATATATTTAAATCAATTTATACATTAATCAAAATTAAATCCCTCTGGTAGATGATAGAGTCAACCAAAAAATATATTCTTTTAATATTTTAATAATTATTATCTTATATAATAAAATAATCAATTACCATAAGACATAAAATAATACTACTTAGAAAATAATTATGATATAGAATTTTAATCGAAAACTTCAAACTTAGAATAAAAAAAATTTATTTTAACACCATTTACTTCACACTTAATTTCTTAACATCCTCAATTATATTTCATCACTGATTTAATAAAAAATAAATAAAGACAAAAAATGATAGTTAATAATAAAATATCAAATGCGAGAAAAAAAATATAATAATGTAACAAATATATCATAATGACATAACTCTTAAAATACTTATAGTGTTTACATTATTATTTATTAAATTTTTCCATGGTGAGTACGTAATAATGTAGATTTTAGACTCATTAGCTATTGGGTTAGATTGAATAATTGAAAATACCATTCTATCTTTGGGAGACTCATTTATATATATCACTACTTTCTTTTAACTATTAGACACATCTCTAATCTAATTCTTTTATTTTTTATTTTCACAATGCTAACACAGTAAAAATCTCATTACTAGTGTCTGTCTATGGGAGTATTTTCCTCTTTTACCTTCTAAGGATAACTCCTTAGTATTGAGAGAACAGCAAAGTAGAACAGTTCATTGTTTTATTTTTAATATCTAATGCAGTCGGTTTGTCCTTTATATCATTTTTATCTTCCAAGCAAGGCTGGTGAACAATTATTTATACGGACTGATTGGTGGACACCATTATTCACTTTCAAGCACGTTATAATAATTGATTGCCGAGAGACAGCAACATAACCTAATTAACATTGATTGCTATAAATATTTTAGCCCCCAAAATCAAATCAATCATTATTGACATATAAATATATTAATATACATAATTTTTAATAAAGCTGCCTTATTTTTGTAGTTCATTTGACTTTTATTAGAATTAGTATTCAAATCTTCAAATCATTAATTTAATTTATAATTTTTAAAAAATTAAATCTGTCAAAGGATTTCTCGTCATTTGTGTTTGTGATGGGAACCAATTAATTAATGACATCAAAGGAAAAAGTGATCTATCAATTCCTTCATGACCGAAGCTTAGAAAAGTCAAAAGATCATGAGGACAAATAAGAATAAGAATTTGAAAGAGACCAAAAGAGAAAGAAGAAGGAGCCAGGTAGCAGACAAGGTCAATACCAGACAAAGCAGAAGCTTCACTCTCTGTAAGCATGGCAGAGAATCCACTGAAAGCATGACTGTATTGGTGGATCAGAGCTACCCTCTCACTCTTTCTTCTGACAGAAAGAACAATTAGAAAAAGAAGTTCAGTTTTGAAAGTTTGATTCTGTTAAGGGTCTACAGTGTAAATCAGATAATTATGATGACGAGACACCTTGAAACAATGGAAGACAAGAGCTGCAGATGATCTGAATCTGAAACTTGGGCATCTACCCCATTGCTGTTTGATGGTGAATAGCCCATATAAACAACATAAGGCTGCAGCAAAAAGAAAAGAAAATGCTCAGGGATTAAGAATGATCCTACCATAATAAAATGGAATTAATGCAAAAAAGAGAGAGATAGATCTATGATTGAAGTTTGAACCTTAGGAATTTGATCTGAGGAGGCTGAGGCAGTGATAACAAGACAAGCTATTACAGAGAGGAAATGGGGGAATTGCAGAGGTGAAGCCATTGAAGATGATGAAACAAAGTGCTTTTTGGTGGAGAATGAAGAGAACTAACTGCTCATGCAATCATCCATTTATAAGCAAAGTGTGTGAGAGTGTCAGTGTCAGTGTTGAGTATAAGAAGCCTGAAACATGAAGCATGTGAAAGCACCTTTGATAATTCTTCAGGTCCACTTATATATATATATTACTATTACTATTACCTCCACTTCTAACAACTACTACTACTATCAGTAGACTATTATTGCTTCCCACAATTTATAATAATGCTACAGAAATGCCATTTTTTCTTCTTCTTCGTCTTTTTTATTTTTTCTGCTTGTAATAGCATTTTCTGGGCAAGAGATAATGTTTGATCATTGTGTGAAAAAATTAGGCCAAGAACCTGTACGGGGACCATTTCCCAATACAAACCTACCCATAATAATATACGACTAAATTAAATTTTTTTATATTTTCAAAGTTGGTAATAAAATTTATATTTTATGTATATTTTCTCTTAAAAACTTAAAAAATAACTTAATTTAATATTATATAATTTATCAAAGAATCAAATTAATATTTATAAAAATTTAAAATAAAGATATTTAATGTAATTTTTTGAAAATTTAAAGAAATTGTAAGTGCAGACTTTATAAATTTTAAAGAACATTTTTTTAAAAAAAGTATGAGTATAGTTTTTACAAATAAAAAAAATATAATTTATTCTAAATAATATATATACTTTGTAACCGGACATATCCCAAACCCAACCCGCCCCCCCCAACTCCAAGAAAAAAGAAGAAAGTTTTAGGAAATTTAAATTTTTTTATTTTCTTTTACTTTTGTTAAATAAAATTTTAGGAGAGAGATAGACTGTTTTACCACTCAGCATCACAATTAATGAATGCATTCCAAAAGGACAGGGATCACTAGCATGGTTGGTTGGTAAATATGAATGTTTTCTTTACATCAAGAGAAGATAATTTACTAATTTAGCAGCAGTCCTTCATAATATTTGTGGGTAATTTATCATTATAAGGAGGATTAACAAGAGTTTAATTTTGATCCTGTATTTGTAGGATATATTTTATTTAGTGAAAAAAAAATTATGAGGTAAATAAGAGTCCACCGCAATTATTATATACCTACAACAATAGATTACCAATAGGAATCCAACCTGTGCATATTAGTGAAAAAGTTTAGAATTGTCCTCGATTAGGTGTGAGTATAACTCGTTGACTCGATCAAATTCAACCGAATTTGATTAAAAAAATAATTTTAAATCACATCAAGTTATTTAAATTTATATAAATTAATTTTTTCAAAAAAATAAAATTTAAACTAATGGACCGTATGATTTTTTTTTAAATTATCTTAGATCCGATCACATCAATCCACTATATCCCGACCAAATAACTCAACTTAAACCTAAACTCTTTTTATTAACTTAAAAATTCAGTTGGATTTGTGTATTATTTTTTAACTCAACTTTTGTCTATAACCTGACTTGTCTATTTGTTCACCCTTAGTTTTAGTGATCCAATCAATTTGCCTTATCTTAAAATTCATAGCACTCTTGACTATAACCGGAAAACAAGCCAAATGGATGATAATATGTTGTTTTTATTACATAAATTGTGGGGGAAGAAAGGGAAAGGGAAAGAGAGAATACAATTACCTGTATAGATGCTCTCTCTTTAATGAATAAAGCAAAACCATATGCTTCAAATGCAAGTAAATTAGTCTCTTTATGTGCAAAAGAGTAGAGAAAAAAGAATTATAATAATAACCATGTGCAACTCTCTTCTTTATTTTCCTTTTATTCTCTCTCTGTTTCCTATGATCAATTTCTTCTGCTTTAATCAAATCGGCGTCTTCTTTATTATTGGTTTCCTCCTTTGTCTTGGGCTCTCTGAACAATATTCAGACTGCGGAGTGCAGACTTGGCAGTGTATGTTTGACAAGTCTTGCTATGAAGTAGTTAGAAGAAAGATTCTAATGCATGTCGGTAAGCCGTGGCATGTATAGAGGACGCAAGCTTTTAAGGGTTCTTAGCTGTCATTTCTACTAAACTAAAAGAAAAGGAGCATCACCACCAAACCTCTCAAATATAAATTTCTGTACATAAATTCTGGTATAAACTTATTTTATTATTATTTTTCATATTGCGAGTCTGTATGACCATGCTATGAAATTTCATTTTAAAAAAAATTCCTTTTTTCAAACTTAATTAAGTTTTAAAAAATACTGTAACAAAAAAAATATTGTTTGATCAAATCTCCCCCATTTTCAAAAAATCCAACCTTAATGATTGATTCTTGATACTAACTCTTTCAATTATTTTGACCACAACTAATTATCAACCCATTTAAGCTCTGTTTAAATAGTATAACTTATAGTTTATTAGAATTTTTTTATCAGTATAAGTATTTTTATGTTAAAAAAATAGTATTTGGATAAGTTTAAATAAATAACTTATTAATCATCAACAAATTAATTTTAATTTATTTTATGAAGTCAGTTTTTTAAACTTCTTAAAAAAATTTTTTTTGCAGAAGCTCAAATTCACATAAGTGGTAAGCTATTTTGTACTTTTACAAGTTAAAATTCCATTAAAACCATACCATTCACCTCCATTCTTCCATCAAAACTATATCCAAATGTTTTAAAAAGAGTTTATAAATTTAAAAAGTATTTTTTCAAATATGTATCCAAATGCTAAATAACTTAATTTAAAAAGAGTTTATAGTATAAATTTTTTTTACATAAACATAAGATCTTATTTTATAAGCACTTAAATAAATTGTTTATTCAAACGAGGCTTTAATATGAAGCCCTTTGAATAATGTTGCTCTATTCTTTATATATATATATATATATATATATATAGAAAAAGGCTTCCTCATAATCAAGCTAGGTTTTAAAACATAGACTGAAGACAGGTTGCGAAGTTGGTTACACTTGAAACACAATAGTTTGTCAATAGTGGTCATCATGTTCTAAACTGAACTTCGAGTAGGTAAGATTTTCTAGAGTACAAGCAAAGAGGAAAAGAAACTTGAAGAATAGACTCGAATATATGTGACATAGAGCTGACCTAGAGCTAGTAACTCAGGCACAAAACAAATCTTCAGAGCCTTTCAACAAATATGAAAAGGGCAAGGCTATTTAACGCTCAAATCTTGAACATTGAGCCGTCTCAAGAAATTCAACAGCTAAATGTTTGAGGTAGAATTTTCAATCCAATTCTTGTTTATAAGTGTTTCTTAATTAATTTCAAAACTATACTAATCCATTCTTCACAATAACTTCTTTTCCTTGCTTTAAAGACAAGAAAGCATATTGCGACTTCCAATTACATTTTATTAGAAACAATAATGCTGGGGAAACCCCAGCATAGTTGTACTTATTCACCAAGAAGAACAATGAGAAAGGTGAAAAACAAAAGATATAGACAATGATATATATTCTGTAGAATCTCAAGTCTGGTAGCTAAGACAGTGGTACGAATGCCTAAAATATTGTTCACTGTAAAATCTCTTATTCCTGATCCACAAGGACTGCCTCTAATAACTGGATCTTACTTATAAACTTAGACCGTGGTATCACTACAAAAAAAATCATTTTTATGACCAATTAAATCGGTCTCAAAAAAGCAAAAATTTGTCACAAAATAATTTTGCGACCGAATAGAGACCGTCAAACAATCATAGCATATTTACTTGTCGCAACCACATTAGCGACCGATTCAAGAATGGTGGCAAAAATTTGCGATTGAAAATTTGTCTCAAATCTGTTGCAATTTTCATCCATTTAGTGATGACTGTAGTTAAGATTTGTTAAGTTTTGCGATTGATATTGAAGGTTGCAATTTTAGCAACGAAAATAATAAATCACAAAATGGTGTCGGTATCAATTTTAGGTTGTAAAAAGTCTTTCGTAATGTTTTATGGCCGTTTATTGTAGTGGCTGATCAGTTTCAAAAAGGTGACAAATCGGCCGCAAATGTTAGTAAAATTGTAATATATTGAATTTTTTTTGGATATTCCCAAATTTTAATCACATAAATAATACAAATATAATCTAATACATAATCAACAATCCAACAAATCAATCCCAATGGTATAAATATAACAATTCAATTAATGATAAAAGCAACATGTTATAAAATCAAAATAAAAAAACATCTATAAAAGTTAACTAAAAATAACCTCCAAAAATTGTTTGGGCATAGTTCAAAATAAACCTATACGACGCTAAAATCTAAACTCTACCCCAAGATTATCTTAAGATAGATCATTAGCAGCATCTGCGTCATAGTCATGTTCAGGAGGAACTGGCTGGGCATCATGTGATGGGTTAGACTATTGGTTATGAACTGAAGGGTCAGAAGGTTGGTGATTTGGTGTAGAAGTGGCACCTAGAAAAGTAAGAACTCCAAATTGTTGAAATAAGAACTATGTTTCCCTCTTAGTTTCGCAGAGGCGATTGATTATATTATTAACAATAGCATCCTTTCCTATAAGCTCCATGGAAAGGGTAGCAACCTTGGCCTTTAATTAAACCAACTCCGCATTATCAGGTGCTTGCGAAGATGATCTAGGACGTGTAGAAGAAAGTAGCATAGGGCCTAGCTCGGCCATCCTAAATATGTTGCCCTTCCGTCCCCGACCTCCCACAACCTCTAATTTGAGAGTATTATCATGTACTAATGAGCTCTCTCGCTCACTTTCCGTGGACTGAGTCCGGCGTTGGTGATACTTAGTCTGTACATTTAAAATTAAAAGAGTTAATGATGAATTGAACATAAAAAGATGTATGTTTAACCTAACATATTAAGAATTATATACTTACAACAACACATTAAGCCTTCTGACAAGACCACTGTGCATCCTTTATCTTCTTAGTCTGCTCCATAATTTCACAAGCAGTGGGCTCCTGTTGCAAGTCATTTTTTGTAATAAACTTATTACTAAAATGTTAGTACGTTTGAGACAAAGTAACAGGATAAATTGGACTCAAACAAATTTGCCATAAAGTCATACCAATCTCTTTCTATGCTTAATTGTAGAGATAGACCTACTAGTGTATGATGAAGCACCTGCATTTTGTTACTCTTCTCTTGCCACTAGGGACTTCTCCATTTCTGATCCAACTGCTCCCTAACAGATGAATGCACTCAGTTGGTTTTTCCTTTTCCCGCTCTGAGTTTTTTTATAAGGTTTTTAAGGCATTTTTGACCTTTATGGTAAAAAATCCTCCTTACTATATGGTTATGCACAGGAATCCATCTATACGTTTCCTGCAAATAAAAAACTAGTTAGTTCAACAATTATAAAATACACTTGCATACTAATTAATAATATGCTAAAAAATTTAAAGTTACACAAAATTTAGCAAACCATACAGTCTTTTCACACTCAGGAACCTCACTCCAACATGTCCATGGTCTAGTGAAGTGAGACCTAATAGCATCAACAATGATATATGATGATCCTCTTGTAATGTCAAATCTTATTCCAAAAAAAGAATGCAAGTTAGCAGAAATATCCTAATTAATTATAAAAACTAGCATGCTAATAAACTAAGTTTACTTACTCAATGGACATTCCAGGAGCAATCAAAGTCTTACCATCATGTGGTTCATGAGGCTGAGCGGATGAAGGTGCCTGAGTACCCAATGTGACAAGAGAAGGTTGTGTGGATGAATATGATCCTGATGATCCTTGAACGACTAGGGTGAATGGAGTGGAATCATCCTCAGTGGGAGTGGAAATAGTTACTTTACCACGCCCTCTCCCACAAGCCCTAGTGGCTCGACCTCGTCCTCGACCTGTGTCAACCAAATGTAAAAAAAGTTCTTAATTAATACAAATGACCAAATTAACAATAATCATAACTTATTTCATTAATACAATAAAGTCATTACACTCTATTAAAATCTAACCTAAACTAATCAATAGATGTTTTTGAATCACTAAATTCACTCTCACGCTCTAAAGAAGCATAAGCATCTTCACTTGACATATCTACTTCTGCTTGGTTAACCATGTGATGTGTTTCTTTAAGTCAAGAAGATGTTTTGATTGCCACTAGTTATCTCGATAAGATCAAATTCAGTTCTTTGCCCAAGAATCCAGGAAAGCTCTCACTTTAGGAGAAAACTCAATTATGATTCATCATAATCTCTGAATTATATGAACATAAAGAATCCTTATATAGTCAATCAATCTATGTTAACCATGTCCCCATCAACTTCTTCTACATCACCATCTCCATCTACAAGTGAATCTTCATATACATCTGTGTTAACTTGCATAATTGGAAGATCTTGAATTTTATCTTGATACGAAACATCCCTTTCATTTTGTTGAGTACCAGAAATACTTATTGTACTACATGCCTTTATGTTAATAACACCCAACCAACCATTATAACCTTCTGGATGCGGTGTATAATACACTTGTTTAGCATATTGTGCAAAGATCGTATGCTCGGTTGTATCTTCTTGATTGTTTAACTTCAACAAGCCCATATCGGTTATGTACTTTTGTCCCTTGATTAGGAGTATTTTCAAACCACTAACATTTAAAAAGCACTACTTTTTTTATTAGCCAACCAATGAAACTTACTTCAAGAATATTAGTCAATATCCCATACAAGCCATATTCTATTTATCCATTAGTGCCTCTTACACATACACCATAATTTAAATCTTGCTTGCCTTCCCTATGGTTTAAAGTATGAAACTTATAGCCATTGATTATAAATAATGGCCATGATTCAACCTTCGTAAGTGGACCCCAAGCTAAACCCTGTAAAATATGATCTTGAATATTGTTTGTTGGGTTTTCCACCTGGTTGAAAAAACATGTTATCTTATATAACATATGAGCCAATAACAAATTCATAGTTAAATAAAATACATATTCTTTAAACCACATAGAAAAATTAGAAGCAATCTCAGAGTTAATTTGAGATTCTGAGATATTCGGAACAAGCTCTTTCAAAAAGTCAGCGTACATCCCACATAATATAATATAAATAAATTATGAAGTTGACTTTGAATATGATAGTAATTGTACAATGATTTACATGTGTAAAATTTAAATTTACACTTTAAGTACGGCTAAACCTCTTCATAGTTACTAAAAATGTGTAAAATGACAGCTCTTATGCCACGGTCACCAAGGAACATAGACTGAGATTTTCCACTGCCACATCAAGGATAGTTGATAGTTGACATTGGTGTGTGAGAGGAAGAACTTTCACCTCCATCATTACGTGACATTCTAGTCCTTCTTGAACATACATTTGATGGATAGTGGTAAGAAGCAAATGTAGACATTTCCCCCACTAAATATGTTTCACATATAGACCCCTCCACCTGAGCTTTGTTTTTGACCTTTTGTTTTAAAGTTTGCAAAAACCTAAACAATAATCAAGAATTTCATTCAATAGTATAAATCAAATATCAGTTACATAAATTAAATTACTTAGGTAAAGGGATAGACAACTTTTAAAATGATACATCCATTGATATTGAATTGGACCTCTAATAAGAGCTTTATAAGGCAAATAGATAGGAAGATGATCCATTGAATCAAAGAAGTTTGGAGGAAATATCTATTCAATGTTGTACAATATAATAGGAATATTTTTCTCCATACTCCTCAAACGATTTACCTTTAAAATTGTAGAGGTCAACTCCCTAAAAAATAAGTTAAGCTCAATAAGTGGATTCCAAATAGGCCTCGGTAATGCGTCAAACGTAATGGGCAACAAGCGTTTCATAAACACATGGAAATCGTGACTTTTCATACCTTGCAACTTTGCCTTTTTCATATACATACACCTAGCCAAATTTGATGCTTATCCATCTGGCAACTTCAAATCTTTTACTCACTCACAAATTGCTAACCGTTGTGATTTACTCAAAGAATATTTTTCTTTCGTCTTTATGTACTTATCATAGCCAATCTTTTGCATCTTAAGCTACTTATGTTTACAAATTTCACCCATATCAAGTCTGGCTTGACATGTATATTTTGTTTTACCTTTGATGTCCACTACTATATTAAATATGTTCACAAACACATTTTTCTCTATGTGCTTCTCATTTATATTATGGGGCAGAAGTTGTGTTTTCCAA
The DNA here is from genome assembly GCA_037074535.1 of Gleditsia sinensis. NCBI lineage: Eukaryota > Viridiplantae > Streptophyta > Magnoliopsida > Fabales > Fabaceae > Gleditsia > Gleditsia sinensis. Next base: position 63,763,631 of record CM073466.1, read on the forward strand.
TATGGTAAACTCCAAAGTATGCTTTATTTCGTCCAATTCTGATCCCTATTACTCCTGGTAGATGTATTCATGAGATTCTTAGATTGTAGGTATTGCTTTAACCATATCTCATATCTCTTCACCATTGAATTGTTTGGGAATGGGAGAGTGTTCTTCACAAAGCTTCTTGAATGAATTTGTATTCTTTTTGTAAGGATGATTAAGTGGAAGAAATTGATGGTGACAATCAAAGAATGATACCTTACGACTATGTTTAAGATAAAACACTTTCGACTAATTCATACAAATTCAGCAAGTAAGCTTTCCTATAGTTGACCAACCCGATAACATCCCATAAGCAGGGAAGTCATTTATAGTCCACATCAATGTTGCCTTCATCACAAAATTTTGCTTTAAGGACACATCAGAAGTTACAATGACTTCATTTCACAACATCTTCAAATCATCTATGAATGGCTCTATATACACATCTATCTTACTCTTAGGGTTTGATGGACTTGAAATTGTGATTGTCAAAAACATAAATTCTCTCTTCATATACATCCATAGAGGAAGATTGTATGGAGTTAGAATGATAGGCTAACAGGAATATGTTTTACTAGATGCCCATCTAGATTAAATTCATTTGCGCATAGCCCTAATCTCACACTGCGAGGGTTTTGTGTAAATTTTGGATACACTTTATCAAAATATTTTCATGTCTCTCCATCAGAAGGATGATACAGTACACCATCCTCTCTTTAGTTTTCATTATGCCATCTCATATGACTAGCAGTGGACATTGATGAATACAACCTTTGGAGTCTTGGA